>CM042153.1:14293105-14305605 GCA_023376005.1 Doryteuthis pealeii | reverse complement strand
ATAACGACCCAGCTCAGTCTATTCAAAACTATCCATCTTCATATCTATCTATCTATCTCAATTTGTTCATATTTGAAAATATGAATTTAAAAAATCTTAGTATTTAAAGTAATATAGATAAATAATTTATCCATATTACTTTAAATACTGGTTTGTTTAATGTCTTGTTTTTAGTTTAAATAAACAAGAATTACGACAAAAAAAAAGATGCGACCCCCCCAAATACATTTACTTGTAAAAAATATCTATCTATTTCATTTGTTCATATCTATCTTTATTATTTTGTTTGTTTATCTATCTATCTATCTATCTATCTCAGTCTATTCCAAACTATATATCCATCTTCATAACTAAACAAAATTACGATAAATAAACAAGAATTACGACGAGCTGGGGTTGTTATTTTGATAGTCACCGGGTAGCAATTTTTGAGGCAGGAGACCGGGACGCACTTCCTCATAAATTACCCAGCAAAATTTTCATTTATTATTGTACACGGCTAAATCTTTAATTTTCTTAGAAGACCAGCTTCATTTTGATGTATGATACATGTCCGTGTTGGTAATTATACCTGTCTTAAACAAAATGGTATTGCTTTTTGACTCACCCATGTAGAGAAGTAGGGATGTGATCCACAGAGGACCAGCTTCATTTTGATGTATGATACATGTCCCTGTGTTGGTAGTTATACCTGTCTTAATTAAAATGGCATTGCTTTTTGAATCACCTATGTAGAGAAGTAGGGATTTGATCCACACAGGACCAGCTTCATTTTGATGTATGATACATGTCCCTGAGTTGGTAATTATACCTGTACTAAACACAATGGCATTACTTTTTGACTTACCCTCATATTAGATCCACATTACTAAAATCTATTGGTTTCATATGTTTGGGGGTTAAACGCATAATAATTATTTATCTTTCGAATATTATGTTTGAGTCTTATGACCCTAAACAATATAACTTTTGTTTTGTTTTACGGCATATCAACCTCAGTGGGTCATTTAATGCCGACAACATTTTGAAATAAATTAATTCTTAATGGATACTCAATTCTTTTTTTTAGAAAAAAATTTTTCTATTTAACCTATAGATGGGACCCTAACAGGTACTACCACTCCGGGTCAGATAGTACCAGGGAGCAATTGTGATAAAGGGGCGCTCCCCCACCCCACCAAAAAAAAGAAAGAAAGAAAACTTGGAGACATGTAGAAGGAAATGTCAATAAATAATTGATTTGCAATTAAAGGAAAAAGAAGTCATGTATTTATCGAAATGATTGGCCGGTTTTGCTCAGTCGGTAAAGCACTTGCCTGGGAATCTCAAGTTTCCTGGTTCGATACCTCCCCTCGCCAACTCAGCGTATGAGTAGCATAGAGATCTGTGCAGTAAACTGGGGATCTGACGGTAAGTGTGGCGCTCCATTTCAGACGCAGAAACAATCTCCTTGGTCTAGTGCTAGAGAAAAAGGGAAAGACTCTATGGTTGACAGCGACTTTAGCCCACCCCGTCGACTTGATTTATACCACTTTAAACGTTATTTTTATAGTACTTAAAGACATCCATACGAAACATATCGTCTACCCGTCAAAATGAAATAAAAAAATATAGATTAAAAAATATGTAAATGGCCAATATTTTTTAACCAAATCAATCATATATATTTATTCAGTGTTGTTAGAATATAATAACGAAAATCCCAGTCAGTTGTTGTGACATGAAATTTAATCTACGGTTGTCAATTCTATGAATATCTCAAAAATGGAATAAAAAGCATTAAGGTTAATATGCAAAACTTTATTCATAAAATTTGTGAAACCAAAAACGAAAATTCCTAGAATTGAATATTGACAGTTTTGAAAGTATCACAAAATGTAAGGTGTCCGTAGGAACACTTTATCAATACGCCATTAAAAATGGAAATGTCGACTTTTTAATGTAAATACATCATTCAGTTGCAACTTCATTAACTTATAAAAATTAACTTATATGATTGATGAGGTTTCAACTCATGACAGCAAGAAATGAATGAATAAATAAAACAAACAAAAAAACTTGGTGAATCCATAATTTTAAGTAAAAAATATCTTTTTATAGAAACCTCGTCTTTTATTGTTTAAGTACCGCATATTTTTATTAAAATTCGATTATTAATCGATTTGGGATATTTTAAAGAACTACGCTTTAAAATGGTAGTAGTTCTGCGTAAAATAGTGCTACTAGTATCCTTTTACAAGGATGGCTTAGGTACTATAATAACCAATTGAGGTTGATATGCCATTAAACAAAGGAACCAAGTTATGAGTCACAAAAAGCTATTATTATTTACAAAGGTCTATTGTTATTAGTGCGGAAAACCATGTAATTGAGAGTGATACTTAAAATTATCTATCTGTGCAAATCATTATCATAATTTAGAAATTATAGAACTGTACAAATTGTTATTATTTAGAAATATTTGAAATCATATAACTGTGCAAATTATCATTATTATTTAGAAATATTTGAAATCCTATATGTGTACAAATTATTATTATTATTATTTAGAAATATTTGAAATCATATAACTGTGCAAATTATTATTATTATTTAGAAATATTTGAAATCATATATGTGCACAAATTATTATTATTATTTAGAAATATTTCAAATCATATAACTGTGCAAATTATTATTATTATTTAGAAATATTTGAAATCATATAACTGCGCAAATTATTATCAATATTTAGAAATATTTCAAATCATATGAGTGTTCAAATTATTATCAATATTTAGAAATATTTCAAATCATATAACTGTGCAAATTATTATTATTATTTAGAAATATTTGAAATCATATAACTGTACAAATTATCATTATTATTTAGAAATATTTCAAATCATATAACTGTGCAAATTATTGTTATTATTTAGAAATATTTCAAATCATATAACTGTGCAAATTATTATTATTATTTAGAAATATTTGAAATCATATAACTGCGCAAATTATTATCAATATTTAGAAATATTTCAAATCATATGAGTGTTCAAATTATTATCAATATTTAGAAATATTTCAAATCATATAAGTGTTAAAATTATTATCAATATTTAGAAATATTTCAAATCATATAAGAGTACAAATTATTATCAATATTTAGAAATATTTCAAATCATATAAGTGTTCAAATTATTATCAATATTTAGAAATATTTCAAATCATATGAGTGTTCAAATTATTATCAATATATAGAAATATTTCAAATCATATGAGTGTTCAAATTATCAATATATAGAAATATTTCAAATCATATAAGTGTACAAATTATTATCAATATTTAGAAATATTTCAAATCATATAAGTGTTCAAATTATTATTATTTAGAAATACTTGAATTCACATAACTGTGGAAATTATGATTATTATTATAAGAACACTTTAAATCATATGACTGGACGAATTATTGATCGTAGATAGGAGTACTTGAAATTGTAAAATTGTGAGCAAATTATTATCAGTTAATAATAATGCAATGATCATCATCATCGTTTACATATTTAATCAGCCATTCCACAAGGAGCCACAGCGTCATAATATGAATCCAATGTATACACATAGTATTTCTTGGAGCTATACTTAATTAGCATCATCATTATCATATAGGCGTGGTGACAGCACATATTCCTTTGATTCTCTCACGCCATCCGTCTCTAGCGCACTTGCTACTGCACACAGTGTCCGTGGTGGTGGTGGGGTAGTGGAGTGGCCTATTGGCGGTGACAGCTGGACAGCGAGAGAGTATATTCCCTTTCGTTAGCGCTAGACCAGAGAGATTATTTTTACTGAGATGAAGCGCCACACCTACCGTGTTTTCCCCACTTTACCGCACAGAGCAGATTTTCCAAATTGAGCTACTCGTGCGCTGAATTGACGGGTACCGGTAACGAACTCGAAACATTGCGATTCCTCGGTGGTTGCTCTATCAACTGAGCTGAACCGGTCTTATTTTGCTTGCAAAAAAGGTGTAATTATGTGATTAGATAACTCAAGAAGGATTGATATGGGGTAACTCTCAACCAGCTAACCAACCGAATGACCAGCAAATGCTTTGGAAATTTGATTGATAACAATCGACATATCACGCATGCTTCTAACATACATTCATTAAATTTAGCCCATAATGTCAAACTGGAGAATTAGGACAACTTCTGATGATAGATAACACTAGCATGGAATTACGAGCCCGATTGAAAATATTTAGGTATCTGTCAAAATCTAATGCTCTAAAACAGGGGACGGCAACCTTGTACTACTTAGGGGCGAAGTGCCATATCTATGAGAAAACTGCGGGCCACTTCTATCGCTGTAGTTCTTGTAGCATACAGTAATGAATTATCGCGTGGGTTCGGGTCAAGCAGCATCATGTAACATTATAGAAGTCTTATACACAAGATGTATTCATGGGATTATTACCAGATTTCGCTTTACTCATTACCATATTTTAATAATCAATATTATATGATCTTACAATACCTATAAGAGGAATAACAATTCTTACCAGAGAAATAGATTAAACAAATATATTTTAATCACTATAACACAACAGGTAATTAAGAAAAACAAGCAATTAGGAACTGAATTCAATTTTTTTTTCATATTTTCAAAAACGCTTTCAGAAAATTAAATTAGGTTTCAAAACACTCACAAGTTTAGGGTTACCGTTTTTAGAAATTATATTAAATATTATTACCAGATTTCGCTTTACTCATTACCAGATTTTAGTAATCAAGATTATATGATCTTGCAATACTATAATAACATGGTCTGGGGCACGGTTTCGGTTTATGTATGGGAACGATGCTCCGGCTCAGTATTACGGTGTATTGGATGATACTGAATATAATACTATAATGAGGGATTTCTTCTAATGCTGGCGGTTCTACAGATTATAGTATTATAGGGTCCTGAAGGAGAGCTGGTTTTGTTCCTTTTCCAACTCGGCTGAAATATGATAACCAAAAGCTGTCAACAGGGTCAAACAAAACAAACAGCAACCCCTTCTGATAATTATACACAAAATATATACACATTTTTATACAATGATTAATATTCTTGTATAATGTCAGAAGAGCGAGGTGATTTCTTGTTCAGTTGACTGGCGATCTACAGCTAGTTGTTTTGGATAACTTATTAACTTGGTTTGTTACCGAGTGGTAGGACGTCAGAGTGCAGTATGGACGGTAAAGTTGTGGCAAGGGATCAGACGTTTAGCGAGTCTTCTGGTTGCGGCGTAATTATCAATTTTGTACGGAGTGGCAAGACATCAGAGTGTATCGGTAAAGTTGTGGCAAGGGCACCGAGCTATGGTGAGCTCCCTGGTTTCGGAGTGTCTGACTCCGCTTCTCTCTCTTCTTCTTCTCTCTTTCGGTCTCTTTCGGTCTGTTATTTATGGACTCCAGACCACCCCCGAACATACCTCTCCGACTGGCCAGCCACTCAATACCATTGGCTACGTGTCTAAATGGCCTTGTGTCAGCCTTAGTTGTAGTTTTCGATTGGGTTTTTTTCAACTGCCACAACTGAAGGTCAGCCATTGTTTTATTTATGTCAAAATTTAAAATTCCGATCATATTGGTCAAATTCCATAATTTAAGGAATTTATGCCTACGTGAGAATTCTTTGTTTAGATAAATTTATGTTTTTAATATAAACATTATTATTATTATTATTATTATTATTATTATTATTATTATTATTATATTTTCTTTTCTTAAAGTATCTTTTAACTTTTAAAAACTACCATAATTAATAATTAGGGTTGTTTTAATTAATTAGTAATTAATTAACAGATCGCTAATCAACCCATAACACTTTAATAGTGTTATAATACCTATGAGAGAAATAACAATTCTTACCAGAGAAATAGTACGTGACATGGTGTTTATGACATCTGTGTACGTTTATAAAGAAAGAAAAAACAACGAGCCTCTAAGCCACCGCCAGTTTCCTTTGGGGGTCGGATTAATATAATCTCTCTTAGGGACTGCAGGTTAGATGATCTGGCCCGCGCACCGGAGGTTGGCATGCACTGCTCTAAAAAGCTATGATTAATTAATATTTACTCAAACACAAATACAATCATGTCATTCAGCGGCAGTGATGGCCATACTATTTAGAATATTGTGTTCTTAGTTATGATCAAGTACAATAGATATGAATTATTATGGGTTGGTTGATTGGTTGGATTTTACGGCATGTCAACTCGGGTTATTTTATGCCGAAGACATTTCATTGATTGGTTGGATTTTACGACATCCTGGGTTATTTTATGCCGAAAACTTTTTAAATTTTTTAATTCATTATTCAATTTTTTAAGACTAATTTTGATAAATTTAACCCGTAGATGAGACCCAGGCAGCTACTACCACTTCAGATCATAGTAGGCCTGAGAGGAATGGTGGTGACGGGGTTCTCTATACTCCCCCAGATCTTCAGAATAGTAACCTCACCACTAGATGATTTTTACAAACTAGTAGAACCTGTGGATATACCACAGTATGATAATTTAATTATTACAACGTTTGATATGTTTACTTAAGAGTTATTGCAATATAGTTCAATAAGTAAAAAGTATAATAAGCTTGATTAAACGCGATTTAAAGAGATTAGCGTTATCGCCCCCCCTCTCCCCTCTCTCTCTCTGTCTTCTTTTCTCTTTCTCTTTCTTTCTTTCTTTCTTATTATATTTTTCTGTGTAATATTCCTACTTATTTCCTTTCTTTCTTTATAATAAAACCGGAATGATCCATTATATAGCTGAGGTGACGACACTGATAGAGAAATAAGAATACTGCGGTCAAGTGACATCAGATAATCGGGATTTACATTTTATGCATTTCATCTTGGACGATTTTGATGGTGTCATTTTTAAGCAGACGGTGTTGCAAGATTGCGGATTAAGGAACAATCCTATTGATATATAGATAATTCGCACATGGAGATTCATAGAAAATAATGCTCGCGCATGCGCAAAAAGTAATTTACTTGCTATTGTCTATTGCAGTTTGTGAGACGACTCTTTGGTATTTAATAACGCGATTAGATGGAAGGTGTTGATTTTTTTTGTTGTTTTTTTAGTATCAATCAAGCTTTCACTCCTTGCAAGATTTTCATACCAGCAAAAGCTGATGGTCTTCCACTAAAATCTGGGTGGCAAGTCTCCTAAGGTCCCCAGCTTTCATCTGAGTATTCGAGCCGATGTTAATACTGTAGTCTCGATTTTCCCTTGGATTTCTAATTCCTCGAGTCTTTAGGACAGTTCCAAGGGCTCCAAGTACAAATGGTATCACTTTCACACCCCACCTTCCATATTTTTTAAAATTGTCTGGTAAGGTCCAGGTATTTGTTTATATTTGTGTTTTCTTACATACACCCTCTGATCTGCTGAGACTGCAAACCCTATCATTTGACACGTTATCTTTTTCGTGTTAATTAATGTTAGCTCTGGTCTGCCGGCTGAGATCCATCTGTATTTCAAAGTCCTTAAGAGATTCATGCGTTTCATTCTCAAGAAAGATTCTAGTGCGTGCATATACCATTTTGTAGGAAGCGCGTGGTGTAATGGTTAAAGTCATGGGAAATGGACTCGTCGCCCTGAGTTCAAATCCTGGATGTGGTAATTGCATTTCACTTTGCACTAATACCCTTGGGAAATGTATGAATCCTACTCTCCCTCCAGCTATGGTAAATAGTAGGGCGGACTGGGCTCTTTAACCATGGCTATGTAACCAGTCTAGGAGAAGGAAAACTCTGAATTTAAACCTGTTAAACTCCGCCTAAGAAATTGACCTTGTGTCACATCCTGCTCGTGCGGAGGGGTTTGGTAAATATATATATACCATTTTGTTGATTGGTCAAAATTAGTTTCATGCATAATTCACAGTGGATAACTTTTCCAAACCAGTCGTACATGTATTCTCGTTGTACTAGTTGGATGCAATCGCTTGTGATATTGTTGATCGTCTCTGTCTACACACATCCTAGATTTGCTATTGTGTTGTGCCTTATCTATTTTTGCTTTGATATAATTGTTCTTAAGACATTGTTTGGTACTGCAATTATGAGGGAATCAGGTTTCCTCTTAAGATTTCCTTTTCTTAACATGGTCAAGATTAATCATGTGCAATTTCTACAATTTGTCGCTTGAAGTATCTACATGTATTGTTTATTTTTATTTCCATTTATGGTTTCACATTTTTGTTGATTTTCTATTTATTTGTATGCTGAAATTGCTATTATTATTATTATTATTATTATTATTATTATTATTATTATTATTATTATTATTATTATTATTTCACTCCATTCAAGTTTATTTCCTGATACATATAGCCTATTATTATTGTTATTATTATTGTTCACTCCTTTTGAGTTTTTCACATCCTTATTAGCTGATGGCCTTTCACTGGAGTCTGAGTGGCAACAAGTCTCCTCAGGCCTCCAGGACTCTTCTGAATATTCTGACAGATTGCAGCAGTGCAGTTTTTCTGGATTGTCTCGATTCTGCCTCTGATTTCCAGATATCCAAACATTTTTCAATCGTTTTGGGACCATTCCAAGTGCACCAACTACAATTGGTATCACTTTGACTTTCATATTCCATAACTTTTTCAGTTCTCTGGCAAGGTAAGGTATTTGTCCATTTTTTCGTTTTCCTTCAGTTTCACACTGTGATCTGCTGGAACTGCCAAATCGACCAGTTGACAAGTTCTTTCTTTTTTTTTGTTAATCAACACTAGGTCTGGTCTTCTTGCTCGGATAAGGTGATCTGTTTTTATCTCAAAGTCCCAGAGAATTTTATGCGTTTCGTTCTCAAGAACCCATTCTTTTATGCATATACCATGTTGTTGTATGGTCAGAATTTAATTTTTTGCATAATTCCCAGTGGATCACCTTCCCAACCCAGTCGAGCCTGGTTTTGTATTCCCGTTGTGCTAGTTTGCTACATTCGCATAGTACATGGTTTACAGTCTCATCTCTGTCACCACATATTATTATTATTATTATTATTAATTATTTTATTATTATTATTATTATTATAACTTAAGGCCACACAATATGATATCAAGCAAAGGATGGTATCCAAACATACTAATCATTGTCCTCTTGTTGAGGTCACTAAACTAAATGATTAGCCACCCGAAGTCATAGTAACAACCCTGCATACTCGAGCAGGAAACCCAATTAATCATAAATGTTTTTGAGAAACGACTTTTATAAACATCGCCTCCTGGATGTCGTCCAATATCGGAGTGTCATACAAAAAAACAGTTTTTCAGAACGAGAGCTTGTCAAGACGTCGGGGAGAACGAAATGGGACATCAGAGACCGAACATAAATATTCCATACAAACGTTAACAGTATTAACATATTTTCAGATTCGAGTATCGTGCAAATTGCTCATACGGCGAATAAGAAATAAAAAAAGCCTCTCATAAGGGTACAACAAATAATTGTTGGCTGAAATACCCGCCATTTTGTCACCGCAGGAAGTTTTAATAACGGATTCGTTCTGAGGAAAAAAGTTTTCTTACGATACGTTGTCAAAAAAAAAAAAAAAAAAAAAAGGGGGGAAGGAAAAAGAGAAATAAAAATGAAAGAAAGGAATGAAGGAAATATTTCCCATTAACATGAAATTGAAACACGGGTCGCTGGGAAAAACCTCGCTGAGAATCCCAGTGTCCATCTTCCCATTATCACGGATGGCCAAGATACGAGTCTCATTTAAAATGGTTGAATGTTAGCAGGCACCAATTTAGCTGAAATTTGCATTAGAAGAAGAAAGGAAAAATCGATAATCGAACAACGGGGAGCAATCACCTTATCAACCGTTCATCGAATCACAAATTGTGTGTGTGTGTGTGTGTGCGTGTGTGTGTGTGCTCTCAGTAGACTGGTATGGTTAACATCACGTTGGTCAAACACATGGTCGACTATGTTTTAAACCAATTTACTTTAGTCCTGTAGCAACCGCCGATTAGAGATGTAATATTATCGTACAGAAAAGTTTCCATTAGTTTCTGATCAGAAAAAATAAACGGATTTCCTTTAATAGCATCATTAAAATACATTTCCATAGTAAAATAATATACAATGCATTTCTGAATTAAAATTACTTACGATTCATTTCTGTAAGTAAATCATTTAGAAGAAGAAGATAAGAAGACAAAAGACAATGGTTTATTTTCACACATTACACAATATAAACAATGTCATATAATAATAATAAAAAACGTAATGCTGGTTGTTGTAGTAATGTGTGGAGGTGATCACTAATTAGGACTGAGCCTATTCTAGTAGTAACCACCTCAGTTGTTGCTGTTGTTGTTTTTTCTTCTTCATAGTTTCAAAGTATACGATGCATTTCTCAAGTAAAATCATTTACGATGAATTTCGTCAGAAAAATCATTTACAATGCATTTCTCTAGAAAAATCATTTACGGTGCATTTCTCTATTAAAATAATTTACGATGCATTTCTCTAGTAAAATCATTTATGATGCAAAATATATGAAGCATTTCTTTGGTAAAATTCTTACCGATGCATTTCCTTAATAATTTCCCTGACGTGAACTTCATTAGGAAAATAATTAATTATGAATTTCCTTTTTAAAATCGTTGCCGATCCATTTGTTTAATAAAAAAAAATCATTTACACTGCATTTCTACATTAAAAACACTAGTAAATATATGCACCCTCCGGGTGCAAGTATTTTTAGTTAAATTTTATAATAAAAATATGATATTAAATTAGAAAGGCTAATGAAACTGAATAAGAATGTAAATAAAAAGATTTGGAACAGAGGGGGTATGATTGAAAAATAGAACAACTTTGAAACTAACTCTTCCATCATTTTCTGTTACTCCCGTCTTTCATTGGTAAATGTTCCTAATTAAACTGTTTAGTTAAAATAGGAAGTAAAGAATAAGATTACAGTTATTTCTTCTTGTTAAGGGATTTCTTTTAAGATTTATTGAAAAGATTTTTGCTCATATTCAATAAGATAAAACCAAACAATTAGAAATCAATAATAGTAAGCATATATTTATTAAAATCAATTTTTTAAGATCAATATGCAAATTAGCCTTCTCATTCACACTGTAAACCTTTATTTTGTTGTATATGTAAATACAATTGCATGTTATTAGCATGTAGATATGGTCGACAGTGTAAGTAATGTAGAACAATTTTATTAATAATTGAGGTTTAAATAAAAATAAAATCATGGAGAATATGATGTAAATAACTAAAGGAATTGTGACTTGTATAGTAATATAGTTTCGGTTACAGACAGACAAACCCACAATCTCCATTATAATAAGATTTACCACACATTTTTTCTTTGTAAAATCATTTACGATGCTTTTTTGATGTATAATTATATTCGATGCATTTCTATTATCATCATCATGACGTGCCAACTGCAAGGATTGCTTTGGTACCTTCTCCCTTTTTCCAACCGTCCCTATCGAGCATCTCCATTTTTTCTTTCGACCAACCAAATTAATCTGGATTATCCTCCCGCAAGTAAACTGGGATACGTTGGAATTTTATAGGAATGAAAAAGAAAGCAAAAATGTATTGTTGGTTTTAGTCCAGGTTTATCATTTTCTAATATATTTCGGTCAACATTCATTGCTAGCTGATGTCTAATATATATATATATATATATATATATATATATATATATATATATATATATATATATAATGTATATGTATATATATATATATGTATATATATATGTTTTATGTATATATATATATATATATATATAATGTATATGTATATATATATATATGTATGTATATAATATAGTGTATATGTATATATATAATATATATATATATATATATGTATATATATATATATATGTATATATATATATATATATATATATATATAATATGTATATGTATATATATATATATGTTTATATATAATGTATATGTATGTATATATATATATATATATGTATAGTATAATATATATAATGTATATGTATATATATATGTATATGTATATATATATATATATATATATATATATATATGTATATATATGTATATATGTATATGTATATATGTATATATATGTATATATATATATATATATGTATATATATATCATATATATATATCATCATCATCAATCATGGTGTGCCAACTGCATGGATTCCTTTGGTTTGTTCTCCCTCTTTCCAACCGTCTCTCTCGACCAACTCCATTCTTTTTGACCAACCAAATTAATCTGGATTATCCTACCAGAAGTAAACTGGGATACGTTGGAATTTTATAGGAGTGACAAAGAAAGCAAAAACATTTTTCTAGTTTTAGTCCACGTTTATCATTTTCTAATATATATTCAGTCGACATTCAGAGATAGCTGATGTCTAATATATATTATCCCGAAATATTAAGAATTGAGAATAAATCACAGGTTAACAAACAACA
>CM042153.1:14275605-14283105 GCA_023376005.1 Doryteuthis pealeii | reverse complement strand
ATATATATATATATATATATATATATATATATATATATATATATATAATCATGAAACGCTAGAATACTGTTAAATGTCCTGGGTGTAGACTTCCTGTGCACACACATATGCCTGCGGTAGTCGTACCCGCGCATACACATTAACATATTTACATATGGAAAACAAAACTCAAAGTCCTCTGCATGCAGTTACTCAGTTTCAAAATACCGTTAGGGTCCATGTGGTGCAGCCATACAACAGCACTGACACGACAACGGCATGGAAGAACTGTCTCTTTAACTTGTCTGTTAGATTGGATCTAACAAACCAAGTAAGACGAGCAAGACACTGGACACTGTTGAAGAAATAAGAATGAACTCATAAGCGAATCTCTCCAATGAACTTCTACACATGGACACACCAACGTTGGCCTAGCAGAAACTTACATTCATCAACTCTATGTAAATACATTCTTTTGTCCATGGATTTTCGATTTCTCAAAATCTTTCTTTTCCTGCTTGAAGACTGCTCTTTAAATTGCATATATTATAATATATATATATATATATATATATATATATATATATAATATATATATGTGTGTGTGTGTTGAAAAAAGAAATAAAGGAAAGAAAGTATAGAATGGATGAAATAGGATTATTTTAATTAATTTAACTTACACGTGTTTCGGTCACGAGTATTTTTCATGTGTACATTAATCTATCTGTTATAATTTTCAAATAACAAAATGAAATGAACATGTTTTCTATTATTATTATTTCATTTCATTTTGTTATTTAATCCATTTTATACTTTCTTTCCTTTCTTTCTCTTTTCAACATACCGTCGGATTCATTTCCATTTTCAAAATACATATATATATATATAAAAGCAATCGGTAATTTGCTTGAAGCATTGTTAAGTATGTTATAATATATTAATGTTTTGAAGGCCAGTACAATGCGTATGAAAAATAAAAACAAAAAGATGTTATGTTTGTCTTATCGATTTCGAAGCATAAACTTCATCATCAGAGTTAACATATTAGGATTGATGCAAAATTAGTCTGCTTGTGATCGCAAATTCTGCCTCGCTCAGGCGTAGAAGACTAATTTTGCATCAATCCTAATATGTAAACTCTGATGATGAAGTTTATGCTTCGAAATCGATAAGACAAACATAACATCTTTTTTATTTTTATTTTTCATACGCATTGTACTGGCCTTCAAACATTAATATATTATAACACACACACACACACACACACACACACACACACACACACATATATATATATTATATATATATATATATATATATATATATATATATATATATATATCGTATTTGAAGAAGTGTTAATTGCACTATGGAGATTGATGATCAGGTAGCTGGGCGGGGAACAGAAATATTTATTGCAAAAACAAAATTGGAATTTCATCCTTTTTTTTTTTTAAAAGTATCTTGGGGAAAGCACTAAATAAATTGCTTCTGCAAAATCAAATAAAATTGGAACACTTAATTGCTTTGAAATAACATCCATTGGTGCCTTATATATATATATATATATATATATATATATATATATATATGAAATGATGATGGAATTAAATCCAATGTAATTTATATGGAAGTTATTAGGAAAGTATTCCTGTTTTTGAAGGTGTGTTAGGAGAGATTTTCTCCGTACACTCCTTCGTAAATTAGAGGACATTCACAATAAACCAAGTATATATATATATATATATATATATATATATATATATATATATATATATATATATATAAATTGTTTCTGGGTCGGCACCGACTTAAACAGACATGCTAGATTTACAACCATTGAAATGATCGAAAAAGACACTAATAATCTATATATAATGGAGATAGACTGCATTTTTGTCTGAAGCCGAAACTATATTACTACTCAAGTCACAATTCCTTTAATTATTTACGTCAAATTCTCCATGATTTCATTCTTTAAACCTTCATTTATTAATAAAAATTGTTTTACATTATTAATTCTGTTGATTATATCTACGTACTAATAACATGCAATTGTATTTATATATACAACAAAAAATTTTTGTTTGAACGAGAAGGCTAATTTGCATATTGATATTTAAAATTTTATTTTAATAAATATGTGCTTGGTATTATTGATTTCTAATTGTTTGGTTTTATCTTAAGAAATATAAACAAAAATCTCGTAGATAAATCTTAAAAGAAATTTATTTACAAGAAGAAATAATTGTAATATTATCCTTTACTTCCTATTTTAACTAAATAGTTAAATTAGGAAAATTTACCAATGAAAGAGGGGAGTAATGGAAAATGATGGAATAGTTAGTTTCAAAGCTGTTCTATTTTTCGATTATACCCCCTCTGTTGCATATCTTTTTATCTGCATTCTTATTCAGTTTCATTAGCCTTTCTAATTTAATATATATATTTATTATATTAAAACTTAAATACTTGCAGCCGGAGGGTGCATATATTTGCTAGTTAATATAATATCAGTCATAGAAAAACCAAAGGATACACAAAATAAAATGTCTCTATCTATTTGGACTTAGTCTTTGTTTTAACTCTCCATTCTGGTTATCAAATGTGGATCATAATTATTAGTAGTAATAGTTGTAGTATTTGTAGTACCTTTTAGAAGATATTGTTAATGAGTTCGATTCTCATTGGCCACCACATACCTGTGCAACATCTAAAATAAACTTAGTTATTAACTATATTCTTATGTTTTCATTCTTGTTAATATATGCATATGTGTATGTATATTTCTGTGTGTATATATATAAGATTTTAATTAACTATATATATATATATATATATATATATATATATATATATATATATATATATATATATATCCACCATTAGACAACATCTATTAAGAAATTCTACTTGCGCTCGGTCCTACCACCCAGCTATGTTTTCAGTCCTTTGCAGTTCAAACAGCGAACTACAACTGCAGATTCTCGAGTCTCTTTTCATCTCCCGCACTCAACCCTTCCTGTGCGTTCAGAAGCAGTCCCAACAACTACTCCTTTTTGGCACTTCAAGCCTCAACTTATCAAACGGGGGCACTCGTAATTTTCGACCCCCCCCCCTCGTGAGTTGTAAGTTTCGTAATTTTACGAATTCTCTTGTCTTATTGAGAAAAAAAAATTTTTTTCCCTTTTTCTCACTGCTTTCTGACTTTTCCGTTGTCTACAACAAAAAAAAAAACAAACTATATCACCATCTTTCAATGAAATTTTTTCTCTGAGGAGCATTGATCGAAAAAAAGAAAATCATTTCTGATTTTAAATCTAACTAGGGTACCCTTTCTTTTCTTTTAAGAAAAAACACAATTTATTTTACAACATGCATATGCTTTTACGCGTCCTTTATATATATATATATATATATATATATATATATATATATATATATATATATATATATATATATTAAAAAAAAAAAATTTAAGTGGTGTGGCCGACGCTGCAGTGTTTCGATCTATTAATTAGATCATCTTCAGGGCATTTGTTGGTATATGGAAGGTGATAAGAAATTACTTATCACAGAATAACGAGAAAAGCAAGTGGTAGTTATTGTTATTCAGTCTGTTTAAAATTCTTTTGAGGTTTGAAAAAAGGGACGGTTTTGAAATATGACGTCAAATATTCTTTTTTATGGCGTGAGTATGGGACGATATAGGTGTGTGTATCGAAAGGAAACATTGTGCATTTTTTAGGTGTGTGGTTGTGTGTGTGTGTGTGTGTATAATTTTTTTTGCGATGAACGACAGCGGAAATAAACCTTAAGGTTGTGTGTGTGTGTGTGTGTGTGTGTGTGTGTGTGTGTGAAATTTGAAAAACTTTTTAAAAAGTATAAATTCTTAAGAGTACCAATTTTATTTTTGTAAGACCCGTCTGATGAGACTGGAAATTTTTTAAATTTTAAAAGTTTTTAAATTTCTGGTTGAAATAAATTATTACGGAATGACGGTTTATTAAATGTTTCTTTCTTTAAAAGTTAAGTATTGCTCTGTATTTAATCTAATTTATTGATTATCATGCATTGAGCTCTCTTTTGGGATTCATAAAAATCATTGTATGAATATATGTTTGCACTACAAGAGCATACAATATGGTTATACAGTGAGATTTTGAAGATCCCATATAGAATCATCCCTTTACAACCAGTCATTTGAATTACCTTATATATATATATATATATATATATATATATATATATATATATATATTGGTTTGTTGGTTAGTTTTGAAGGCTGTCACAATGCGAGTGTTAAGAAAAAAGAAGGTAACTATGATGTTTTTTGTTAACCTGTCATTTATTTCTCAATATTTCGGGAAGAGACTCCCATCCTCAGAAGAATACTGGAACTGAAGTTGTCTTAGCGGCTGCTACATTCGTTCTGCCTTGGGTCTTCCAAATTCTGTGTGTGTATGTGTATGGTTGGGGTGCTTGTTTATGTGTGTGTTTGTGTGTGTAAGTGTGTGTGTGCGCGTGCTTGTGTGTGTAAATGTAAGCGTATGTGTGTGTGCGTGGTGCTTATGTCTGTGTGTCTGATCATTTCTTTTTATTTTATTTTATTACTATTCCAGATTTGATTCGCCTCTAAGTAAGGTTTTATTTTTATTTTTATTTTATTTTATTTATTTATTTTTTTGTTTGTTTGCTTATTAACAGGATCATCTGATCTCTTTTTTATTGCTATGTGTCTGAGACTAACATTCCAGATATTGCTTGATTGTTTATGGGTGCGGGTGTGTGGATTTACTGTTTATCAGGTGGCCTGTAGCCTGTTGTGTGTGTGCGCGGCGTATCTGGTCAGTCCTAACACCATGAGTGTGTGTGTGTGTGTTATCCATATATATATATATATATATATATATATATATATATATATATATGGATAAATGGAGAACAAACACGGGATGTTACTGTGGATGGAAATTTATAAGTCGTTGTATCAATGTTCGAACATTTCGGTTCATTAAGAAACCTCCTTCAGGTCCATTTAGTGACTAGTCAAGGAGAAAAGAAGATTTATGTAGTTAATAGATGGTTGTTGTTTTGAATGCGTTGAGTTTGGAATTATATATATATATATATATATATATATATATATATATATGTGTGTGTGTGTGTGTGTGTGTGTGTGTGTATTTATCAACCAACCCTCCGCATGAGTAGGTTCAGACACAACGTCAATGAGTTAAGTGAACTTTATCATGTTTAAATTCAGAGTGTTCCTTTTCCAAGATTAAGTACCTCGTAAAAGTTAAAGAACCCAGTCTGCCCTACTATTTATCCATAACTGGAGGGAAAGTAATTGGATTCATACATTTCCCAAAAGTTTTAGGGCTATGGGAAATGTACCTTCGTCCAGGATTTGAACTTGGTTCGACGAGTCCATTTCCTACGACTCTAACCATTACACCACGCGCCTCCAACTCCAATGTACATATGCGTATATATTTGTATGTATGTATGTATGTATGAGCGTATATGTCTATGCATATAGAAATAGAGAATTATTTAAATACTTCAGTTATTAATGTACAAGTCATCATGCCGACATTATGTTTTGTTCTATATCTCGTAAGCCTGTAAGTTTAATACGTTAAAAATATTTAATTTGTATCTTATGAAATAACCACTGGCATTGTTTAGTGTAGCCTTGACGACGGTAACATAACAATACTTTAAACAATTAATAACAATTAATAACATACACAGCCTTTAAACTTGAATATAGCAGAAAATGCAAGTAAATAATCTCTAGATTTTATTCATTTTTATTTGTCTATGCTTTGTTAAAGATCTAGTATATTTTCTCATAATGATGACAGCAAATCGTGTTCGAGTATTGCCAGTGTTTGTTAAAGCCCCTGTTACATACTGACGTTTTCACTTTACCAAATCAGCATATAACGTTATATACCTTTCTTACTTCTTACTCTGGTCGTATTTCTTCTGGCTGACTTTGGTTCTATCTTCTAACATCTTGGTCTGGTATATCTTCTATTGGTCTGGTCTTCTATTGAGGACTTCGGGTCTGGTTTCTGCTGGGGATCACTCCTTATCAGAAGCCCTGTGTTATTGTTAGTTTTTAGGTAATAAACACATGACTTCGATTTACGTTGATGTTACTTTATTTATAAATCCCCAAACCAGACAATCTGCGCAGATGACAGGATGCGCATAGAAATGCGACTTACACCTTGCTAGCTCGGCTCCTAACTTCTAACTGCCTTAAACTGACTATATCCTTAAACCGGAAGAGGGCTTTCTATGGGGGTTCCGGTTCTCACGGTTTATCCCCGGAAAGCAAGGTCAGAGTGAGGTCAAGCGCTGTCACTCACTCTCAAGCCGTCAGCTGTACTAATCGCCATTATGATTTCTAGAATACCTTACAAAAGCATTAGGGATCCAATAATTATGTAACCCCCCCCAAAAAAGTTCAACGGTGAGCTGCGCAAATGTGGCTTTTTAGTCCAGCTAAAGTTTTGCACATCTTCCCACATTCACAAGTTATTCCAGGGAGTACAGGGTAGTTTGTTGGTCCATTTCGCCGATGCACAGTTCGGGAACTCATCAGGCCAGCTCTGCTCAGACACGGCCTTCCGCACTGTTCAAACAATAGACCAATTTGAAGCCCTTGCTCGTCTACTGCTTTATGAACTTTCTCCTTGAAACATCTCGTTTTAATCGTATGCAACAGGAACGGTTAAAACTAGATATTAGCAAGAGGAACGTTCATACATTTACACATACATTTATCCATACATTAACAAAAGCATCCAGATAGAGTTAACCAGAAAATGGTTCCCAATAAACCAATAGACTGGTCATGTTCGTATATATATACAAGGTGTTTAAAAAAAAGTATCGGGATTTTTGGTACTTTTTGACACACCTTTTATTTTGAAAAAATAACGTTCAATTAATTAATGTTTTTCAGAATACAAGGTGTGTCATAAAAATACCAAGTTAAAGCTGCATTTTTTACCAGATAGAAATGAAGTATGAATGGAAGGTTATTTTTTCATAATACAATGTGTGTCAAAAAGTACAAAAGATTTTGATACTTTTTTGACACACCTTGTATATATACAATTGCTAAAGAAAAAGGCTTAAAAACCGGCCATTTTGCCGATATAGACCTATTTCTACCCACAGGTATCTGTGCATATCTATGAGTTTCATAAGACCGCTTATTTTATTAAAAATGGTAAATTCATGGGGTTTGGGATACAATTTTTCTGTGACTTCCTGATAAGGTTTCGGTTTCAGTTCTTCTCAGGGGGTGGTGTTTATGACTAGCAATTGATTAACCAAATGGTGGTGAAGGTGTCAAATGATATATATATATATATATATATATATATATATATATATATATATATATATATATATATATAATTGTGATTCGGCGTATGCCTGTTAGTAATCGAATCTACCTCATTGTATATGTCACAATACCCTCAGGAATTGTTG
>CM042153.1:14243105-14270605 GCA_023376005.1 Doryteuthis pealeii | reverse complement strand
GTGGATTCTTCTTCTCTCTGGAATGGGAGTGCCGAAATGGTGAATGGTGGTACCACAGGTGTTAGATTGTGGGGATTGGTTAGCTAAATATGTGTATGAGAATTTCCATCATTGGAGTAAGAACTATATTCAAGTCCTGAAGATGGTCTAATAAGAGACCGAAACGTTGCACCGTCGACAATAATAAATAAACATCAAGTTTCCACAACATCCCGTGTTTGTCTACTTTTCTCCACATACTGTCGGATTAACCTCCTCACATTTCTACCATATATATATATATATATATATATATATATATATATATATATATATAGGAGTAAATATGGAAATTAAATCCGACATATAAAGAAAATTTGAAAAAACAAGTATTCCGAAATTGGGATGAATTTAATAATCGTGTTTAAAACATTTCGTTACATTGAACTTCATCAGGATGTCTCTTGGGGTGAAGAAAATGATGGATGTTTTTATATGTGACAGGAGATGAAAATTTTTTAGTTAGACATAACTAAAAAGATTTTCATCTCCTGTCACATTAAAACATCCATCATTTTTTCACCCAAGAGACATCCTGATGAAGGTTCAATGTAACCGAAATGTTTTAAACATCGATTATTAAATTCATCCAATTTCGGAATACTTGTTTTTTTTCAAATTTTCTTTATATAATATATATATATATATATATATATATAGGTATATATATGAAATTAATAGAGTATATTATTGCTTATTTGTTAATCAATATAGGGTTGACAGTCTTATCAATCATGGTGAGGGAATTTATAACAATTTTTTTTTTTATCTGGTTGATTTGAGTATCATTATCGAAAACGGGGAAAAAAGGTTTGAAAACATCTTAAATGGATAATATGTTTCTGACTAGATGAATGATTCTTATCTAATAAAATAGAAAAATCGATAAGCAAAGAAAAGAAAGGAAAATAAATTGAGAAAAATGAATGAATACGGGGGTGGGGTGGATTTTTGCTAACATCCCGTTGTTACATAATCGAGACAAAGAATTATGTAAGTACTGTAGCTAGATAAATTTTGAATCAGAGTTCGTTAGAAATTCAAATCGGGAGTTGAGTGAAAAATTACCGTTGCCGATGATTTTCAAGTGATGACATCCGCTTGACCCCCCCCCCGAAAAAACACGTGATTATAACCGTAAGATAATTTTTAGTAAGTTGCGGCTAGATATTCAGAGTGAGCGGAAGCGAAAGTCTGTCTCACCGAGATGTCGCTTCTCAATCTTTGCTGTTTTGTGTGCTGGAGTTGTTCAATAAAAGCTAAAATAAAAAATACAGTCGTTTAATTCATTAAAACAAGAGATGACCAGCCGAAAAAGAAGGAAGAAGCAACCCACAGGATCAACCCTGAGAAGGTGGCGGCCGACGAGTTAGCCAGCAAAGAGTTAACAAATAAGAACCCGTCATCCTCTCCTCATACTCTGTCTGCCTTTCTCTCTCTCTCTCTCTCTCTCTCTCTCTCTCTCTCTCTCTCTCTCTGAATTATATACCCGATTTTAAGGGGTATATAACACCGTTATCCTTTCACCTATCATAAACAAACAAAACATTGGTAACCTACTAGAGTTTCACAATAATGATCTTCAGGGTTAAATCCACTGGATTAATAAAGATATTGATTGATTGCAGTCGATTTATCTTGATTAATCCAGTGGATTTAACCCTGAAGATCCTTATGGTAAAAAATCGAGTAGGTTATTACTGTGTACCATTATTATAATACATTTGCTCTACAAACGTATTTAGCACTTTATATTTGTTATATCGCTGTCTTATCATTGTGAAACTTGCATCAACTAACTATTGTGACCATTTTCACCGGTAAGTCACCTTTTCCACAAATACCAAATATATCTCATCTCTCTCTCTCTCTCTCTCTCTCTCTCTCTCTGTCTCTCTCTGTCTCTGTCTCTCGCAATTATATACCCGATTTTAAGGGGTATATAACACCGTTATCCTTTCACTTATCATAAACAAACAAAACATTGGTAATATACATACATATTTACCAACCCCTCCGTATGCGTATGATATGACTACAGGTAAATTTCTTGACGGGTTTATGAATTCAGAGTTTTCTTTGTAACGTTCTAATATCTATATATGTTGTATAGCGGGTCTTGTCAACGTGCCTCCAAATTCACGACACTAAAAAGGTGTTCGGCACGTGGCGGTCATCTTGTCGATGAAAAAGTACAACGCGAGAAATATATCGTCACAAGCTGTTTAGCTTTTATTTTCGGGCTCGTCTCGTGGGTTGTGTCGGAGAGGAGGAAAGGCAGAGAGAAAGAGCGAGAGGACACGGTTAAATTACTGTGATCCCACACTAGGAACCAGAGGCCGGTCCGTACCCTACGTGTCGAAAGCAAAAAAAGGCCGGTATTTTTCTTCGTCGTTCTACGTCACCACGTGACTTCCGGTTCTGATCAACACCCGAAACTTCCGGTTGGTTTTCAATTCTACATTCGGGGTTCAAGCCCCGGTCAAATTCACGACAAACCGTTTTATGTTCATCCTTTTTTTTTAAACCTTTACTCTCTCATATTTCTTCTTCCTCTCTTTTCTATAGTAGTCCTCGCAAAACTCAGGACCTTCACCATCTCGCTACATCTTTCTCTAGGCTAGTTGCCAAAACAAGGTTTAAGAATCCAGTCAGCTATACAATTTACGCATACCTAGGGGAGAATAGTTGAATGCATACCTTTCCTAAGGGTATTAGAGGTATGGAAAATGCAAACAGCCTCGTCCGGGAATTGATTTTGTCTCGCCGTTTCCATTTCTAACGAAGATAGTCACGAAAGAGATAAGCAAAAGTAAATCTTTCTTCACATTCCTACCTCTCCACATAGTCACCGTTTTTCTCAATAGCAATGTTCCACCTTCGAAGGAGAACATGTACCCCTTCCCCCGTAAATTATGTTGGCTGTTCTTTGAGCCATTTCATCACTACAGATGTCACTTCCACGTCACTGGAACAATATTTGCTCTCTTCCATGGAACCGAAGAGATGATAGTCTGGAAGCGCTAAATCTGGTGAGTATGGAGGGTGCGGTAAAGTTTTACCCTCGAATGGGCGATTTTCTCCCTTGTCCTGATGCTTGGGTGTAGTCGAGCATTGTCATGCAGAAGGAGAACATTGTCGATTGGCAAGTTGGATCTTCCTCGTTGGGGTCTCAATGTAGACCTTTTTGTTTAAAAAAACTTAAATAAATTGAAATAAGTTGAAATAAAGGAAATGGCATTACTTTTTTACTCACCCTAGTACGTTTTCTTACTGTATGTGGGTTTAAGGGAGAGTCTTTCTGATTTGACATAGCAATCACATGATGTACCCAAAAGTTTTTGATGCAAAGAAGAAAAAAAATCAGATAGATTCAAGATCAGTTCTAGGGTGGAGGTCGACCAGAGAAACCATTAAATCAGAAGATACCAAATATCGTCTCCATCACACCGGTAAATCTCTCAAACTTGACTCTATACACAGAAAGTCTTTATATTATTTGCCATTGTTTTGTTCTAAAATAAATTGTTAGAATTGAATAAATTTTAATTATTTTAATTGTTGCTGTTAGAATAAATGCTGTTGGATATGGTACAAACGGAAATATGAATTTCCGGTTAAATTAAACAAAGCGAACAAAAGAAGGATGGGAAACAATAAGTTCTGAGATAGTTATCAGATCAAGTGTTACGTTGTAATATTCACGGCACTAAAACGATACATGTACCGTAGTCCTTTTTTCTTTCTTGGTAATAAAACTACAAAAGTCACCGTGCTGAAATGGTGCCGATAAAAATCATAACACGAGAAACATGTCGTCACAACTGCCAGCCTTTATTCTCGTGCTCGTATAGTGGGCTCCTACCAGAGAGGAGAAAGGCAGAGAGAAAGAGAGAGAGAACACTACTAGATTACTGGGCTCTCATGAGGTCCGTACCCTACGACCGCCGCCGGCAAAAAGAGGACGAACCCTCTCTTTTTTCCCCACGTCACCACGTGACTTCCGGTCAACACCCGACTTCCGCTTGCGGTCAATTCTCCGTTCGGGGTTACGCTACGGTCAAACTATCGCTCTCCTCTTTTGGGTCATCACTATTTTTTAAGCCTTTGTTATTTATTCCTCCTCCTTCCATTAGTAGTCCTAGCTCACAAAAGTCAGGTATATACCCATCTTGCAACACAAGGGTAGAGATGCGTAGGCGTATCGGCAATACAAAAGCCAGAGGTCAGTAGTGAACAGACCTAGTCAGGAGAGAGACGGCGGACCGACGCGGTCACGCACCGCCACGGCTAAGGGCGGTGAGACGCCACCAGCCACCCCTTTACCTGAACACAGCCAGATCCCAGCAGCAGTGGAAACCATTGTCAACCTCGGTCATTTCATTTGTCACGCTCGCCACCCACCACGAGAGAATGTAAAGAAATAAACTAAAGTTTGTTACCAGGCCCATGTGTTGAGTCTCTATGCCGACTACTAACCTACCCGCAGTATACCAGCAACGTATACGATTCACCGTGAGTTTGAAGATGCCAGTATATAACATATACGATTTAGTGCCGGTAAAGAAGGGCTATGCAACAATGCTATGTTAACTCGATAATGCTCTACTTCAAGTGCGTGACTTGACTTCCGAATTTAATTACAGCTTTTTAATTCATTCTTATTAAGGTCATATAAAACGATTGGATATGTTATGTTACCAGTTCATTTCCCGTCGCTTTGGTTTTAATAGCATATGACCACTTTTCAAACTATTTAAAAAAAGATTTCCACCAACAAGTTCAAAACTATTTGAGAACAATGAAAAAAAAGTTACGCAAATAAATATCCTATTTATCTAATGATTTTTGTTCTCATATATATATATATATATATATATATATATATATATATATATATATATATATATATATATATATATATATATACATATATATATATATATATTATATATATATATATATATATATATATATATATATATATATATATATATATATATATATATATATATATATATAATTATATATATATATATATATATATACTATCAAAATATATGCACCCTCTGGGTGCAAGTAATTAAGTTTTAATGTAATAAGATATATTAAATTAGAAAGGCTAATAAACTAAATAAGAATGCAGATAAAAAGGTTTGAAACGAGGGGGTATGATCGAAAAATAGAACAACTGAAATTACTCTTCCTTCACACCCGTCTTTCATTGGTAAATTTTCCTAATTTAAACTATTTAGTTAAATAGGAGTAAAGAATAAATTACAGTTATTTCTTATTGTTAATGGATTCTTTCAAAATTTGTTCAAGGTATTTGCTAATATTTATTAAGATAAAACCAAACAATTAAAAATCAATAATACCAAGCACATATTTATTAAAATCAATCTTTTTATATCAATATGCAAATTAACCTTCCAGCTGTAAATTATGTAAATTAACCTTCCACACTGTAAACTGCTATTTTTGTTGTATATATAAATACAATTGCATGTTGTTAGTAATGGTAGATATGGTCAACAGTATTCATAATGTAAAACAATTTTATTAATGATTGAGATTTGAATAGAATAAAATCTTGGAGAATGTGACGTAAATAACTGAAGGAATTGTGACTTGAGTAGTAATATAGTTTCGGCTACAGACAGACAAGCACACAATCTCCATTATAATAAGATATCATATATATATATTATATATATATTATATATATATATATATATATATATATATATATATATATTATATATATATATATATATATATATATATATATATATATATATATATATATATATATATATATATATATATATATATATATATATATATATATATATATACGCATACATGTATAAATGTATATAGATATACATTTATATACATGTATTTATAAATATACATATGATGGCAGCAAACTCTTGTTCAAGTATTGCCATTGCTTGATATAGTAACAACAGTAATAATAATAACAAAAAAAAGCTCAACAGTTCAAACAATATAATGGTGAGCTTCAAAAAAATTCAGCATATACATATACATGCATATGCACACACGCACATATGAAAAAATGTATATAGGTATACATCTATATACTGTTATTTATGAATATACATATACATGCATATACACACACGCACATATGTAAATATATATATATATATATACATATATTTATAAATATTCATTAACATGCATATACACATACCCATATATGTATAAATGTATATAGATATACATCTATATACATATACACACAAGCGCATATATATACATTTATGTAGATATGCATCTATATACATATATTTATAAATATACATATACATGCATATATACACATGCATATATGTACAAATATGTATAGATATACATATATATATATATATATATATATATATATATATTCACAAATATACATATATATGCATATAAACACACGCATATATATATATTTGTATACATGTATATGAATATATATATTTACATATATTTATAAATATACATGCATATATACACTCATATATATATATATATATATATATATATATATATATATATATATTATTGTGACATATCACTGGTACATCAACCAGTATACATATGTTAGTATTAGAAGAAAACTTTATTTGAAAGAAATAAATAAAAGAAAAAAGAAAACCCAAAGATGCGTACGTGAGCAAAGGAAGTAAGATTCAGTCGGTTTTGTATTTTTACGAAAGAATGTTAACATGACCACTACTCCCTATGTACTTAGAAGACAGATGTACTCTTCCTCCACACCTCAGGTGACAGAAAAGGTATGCATGTAGATTTCAACTGTGACCTCGTAACTCTAAGAGTACACCTTACCCCATGATGTTTCTATGACAACGACTGAGAAGGTTTTTTCGCGCGAAAAATCGCGCAAGCAACTAGACAGTTGAAGGAACCACCCGAGAGACGACACCTGAATACGATCGCTCTGCAAAAATTCGATATTTGGATCGAAAGACGGGGGTACGGAAGAATTAAAGTCATTTTACCATGAATTAAAGTTAATTCATTTGGAAGGAAGGAACGAATCACTGTTGAAAAAAAAATCAAAAAGGAAATGAAAAACTTAATAAAAGGACATTCTTTCGAGTTACAACGTCACAGTGAGTTAACAAAAAAACATAATATTTTGTAATAATATAAATATGCGCTTAGTATTATTGATTTGTAATTGTTTGGTTTTATCTTAATGAATTAGAGCAAAAATCTCGTGGATAAATCTTAAAAGAAATCCATTAACAAAAAGAAATAACTGTAATTTTATTATTTACTTCCAATTTTAAATAGATAGTTGAATTAAGAAAATTTAGCAATAAAAGAAGGGTGTGATGGAAGAATAAGTTTCAGTTATTCTATTTTTCGATTATACCCCCTTGGTTTCAAATTATTTATCAGCATTATTGTTTAGTTTCATTAGCCTTTCTAATTTAATATAATATTACATAAAAAAATGTTTATTATAATATTTTGTAATCTGTAAATCCCTATTGTTTGTCATATATTTTATGTAATGTTGATATAGTTGATATAGTTGATATGTTCAATTGCTCGCTCACTCATTTGACAATACGAATCATATATTCACTTTACCCTTCTGATTACATGTATATTTGTATATATGTATTTACCTTTTTTTATATAATAATTTGTATTTAAGTGTTAATAAACGTTCGTGTGGCTATAAGAAATCCTGTTTGTTCTTCGTCATTCAGCGTTATTGCCATTCATCGGTCTCCTACCTTTTCACGGGAGCAAAGAGAAAAGTATTGAATCCCATCCCTTTTGTGCTATTTATTTTCACATCTGGGACCTTTTGCATTTCTTTTCGTTATTTCATGTTGTGAAGGTGCACGAGTGTACCTGCGTAACAATATATATATATATATATATATATATATATATATATATATATGAGAGAGAGAGAGAGAGAGAGAGAGAGAGAGAGATGGTATTTGTGGAAAAGGTGACTTACCGGTGAAAATGGTCACAATGGTTAGTTGATGCAAGTTTCACAATGATAAGACAGCGATATAACAAATATAAAGTGCTCAATACGTTTGTAGAGCAATTGTATTATAATAATGGTATACAGTAATAACCTACTCGAGTTTCACCATAATGATCTTCAGGGTTAAATCCACTGGATTAATAAAGATATTGATTAATTGCAGTCAATTTATCTTGATTAATCCAATGGATTTAACCATGAAGATCCTTGTGGTGAAACTCGAGTAGGTTATTACTGTGTACCATAATACCATCTATTAATAATGGAGATTCACTTCCGGTTTTTGTCTGTAACAAAAATTACGTCACTGCTTACGTCACATTAACCAGAATCATCATAACATAGAATAAATACACTCAAAATTTGAACATACAACATTAGACAGTCTTCATTGTTTTTTTAAAACAAGTTTTAATAAATACATGACCGGTATTATATATCCATATATAGTTTGTTTTATTTTAATACATACTTAATGTTTACATTTCAAATTGTTTTATTTTTTAATCGTTTAATTAATTTCATGATTTTACTTACATAGTGTACAAACTCGCATACATTGATTTTTTTTACTCCCACCCCTTAGGCAATATGTTTTAAAAATCTATTTTTACATCGCCCGGAGGGTGTTTTTTTATTTTATACTAAGTATTATAATATATATATATATATATATATATATATATATATATATATGAGATAGATAGAGAGATGTGTGAGTTCAACTTGTAGAAATGGCATAGTCTATATATTTACCTAACATTAATAACGACACGAAAGTGTTGAAAAATATAATGTACTTACAATTAAATGTCATTGGAAATGATGCATGAAAAAAAGCTAAATAAATCATTTGCATTATTTCGGATTTTTTTGTATCACCATTTGAAGGGAATACGATTTCCAAAAATATAACAAGTCTTTTATTCATTCTTTTTCTAATGTTCTATTTCAAACGGCCTATTATTGTAAGTGCTTCATATTTTTTTCAACACTTTCTTTAAACTGTTAACATTAATCAAACTAGCAAATATATGCACCCTCCGGGTGCAAGTATTTAAGTTTTAATGTAATAAAATATTGTATTAAATTAGAAAGGCTAATGAAACTAAATAAGAATACATATAAAATTATTTGAAACAGAGGGAGTATAATAACAAATGGAACAACTGAAACTCACCCTTCCATCACTCTCGTCTTTCATTGTTATTTTTTCTAATTTAAGTATTTAGTTATAAGAGGAAGTAAAGAATAAAATGACAGTTATTTTATCTTGTTAATGGATTTCATTTAAGATTCATTGAAGAGATTTTTGCTTATATTCATTAAAATAAAACCAAACAGTTAGAAATCAATAATACTAAGCACATATTTATTAAATTCGATTTTTTAATATTAATATGAAAATTAGCCTTCCCGTTTACACTGTAAACCGCTATTTTGTTGTATATATAAATATAATTGCATGTTGTCAATATGTAGACATAGTTAACAGTATTAATATTGTAAGACAATTTTATTAATAATTGAGGTTTAGATAAAAATAAAATCATGGAGAATGTGATGTCAATAACTTAGAGAATTGTGACTTGAGTAGGAATATAGTTTCGGTTACAGACAGAAAAACACACAATCTCCATTATAATAAGATATAGAGGCCAGGAAATTTTCACACACTCAAATAAACTCGTTAGGGCGTCCGCCAAGGAACCACCAGGTTTTGGGTTCGATAATGGCTCTCACCAAATCAGCGTACGAGTAGCATAGAGATCTGTGCAGTAAAGTAAGGAGCTGATGGTGGGGATGGTGCTCCACCACAGACGCCCAAACAATCTCATGTATATATAACGCTAGTGAAAAAGGGATAGATTCCCTCACTGGCTGTCTGGCTGATATTGACTTTACGGCACCCGACTCCTTTAATTTTGCAATATATATATATATATATATATATATATATATATATATATATATGATATAAAATTTATAGAAAAGACAAATGATAATATTAGTATGCTGACAGATATCTGTTTCGACCTTTTAATAAAGCAGTCATCCTCAAGAGCAACTATATTTATTATAAATACTAGCAAATATATGCACCCTCCGGGTGCAAGTATTTAAGATTTAATGTAATAAAATGTTATATTAAATTAGAAAGGCTAATGAAACTAAATAGGAATGCAGATAAAAAGATTTTAGACAGGGGGGGTATAATCGAAAAATAGAACACCTGAAGCTTACTCTTTCATCTCGTCTTTCATTGCTAAATTTTCCTAATTTAACTATTCAGTTAAAATAGGAAGTAAAGAATAAAATTACAATTATGTCTTCTTGTCAATGAATTTCTTTTAAGATGTATCAAAAAGACTTTTGCTCATATTCATTTAGTTAAAACCAAATAATTAGAAATCAATAATACTAAGCATATATCTATTAAAATCAAATTTTTAATATCACTATGCAAATTAGCCTTCCCGTTTACACTGTAAACCACTATTTTGTCGTATATATAAATACAATCGCATGTTATTCGTATGTAGATATGACCAACAGTAATAATAATGCAAAACAATTTTATTCATAATTGGGGTTTAGATAAAAATAAAATCACGGTGAATGTGACGTAAATAACTAAAGGGATTGTGACTTGAGTAGTAATATAGTTTCGGTTACAGACAGAAAACACTCAATCTCCATTATAATAAGATAGTTGTTCTTGAGGATGACCGCTTTATCAAAAGGTCGAAACAGATATCTGTCAGCATACTAATAGTATCATTTAAAAAAAAATGAATTTTCTATTATACTGTCGAATTCATTTCCATTTATTATGTACTTTATATATATATATATATATATATATATATATATATATATATATATATATATATATATATATAACCTTCATTTCTCTGTCGATAGCGGGGACGCATTTACGTTTTTCACCATCATACCGTCAGAGAGAGACTTAGCAGACACCGTATGAGCAACCTATTGTGTTAAATTATTCGAGATTATAATAAATAATTGTACAATAGATTGCGGAAGAGTTTCGGCGCCACGAAGATAAGAGTATCCTCTTTTAATAATTTATCAAGTATTGATTTTTGTACAAGGTTAACAAAACTTGATAATTGATCTGCTAAGTGTTTTGAGCCGTTAATTATATTATATATATATATATATATATATATATATATATATATATATATATATATATATCTTTTACTTTTTTTGACTATATATATATATATATATATATATATATATATATATATATATATATATATATATATATATATATATATATATATATATATATATATATATGTATATATATATGTATATATATATATATATATATATATATATATATATATATATATATATATATAGTCTGGGATAGTCACCGCTTCAGCTTTCACTGGAATGGTGCGCAAATTGCAGAGTATTAGGAGAGTGCTCGATATAAAGAATAGAGCTATTATTCGGCTCAACGTCACCTGATGAATGCATGCGATTTTGCATGTATGAAACTAAGGTTGTGACTGTTTATTGCCATCAAATAAATAGATATGTAATACCTTTATATATTTATTTTATATATATATATATATATATATATATATATATATATATATATATATATATATATCGCAGTTACCATTAAATCCACCAAGCAAACAAGTATACAATCTTATTTACTTCTGGATTTTTTCACTAAAACCGCTTAAAAAGTGCTCAATATAAAGAGCTATATAGACGATTAAAATCGAATGACCCTGAAGATTCGCGCTACTGCGAGAAACTTAATCATGTATATATATATATATATATATATATATATATATATATATATATATATATATATATATATATATATATATATATATATATATATATATATATATATATATATATATATATATATATATATATATATATATATATAAATCCTCAATAATTCCCGGGCCTGACATATAGATGGCATTACTAATAAAAAAAAATCCATATAATTTTTATAAAGAACTAACGTGTCAAAATTTGAGCTCAATGGGATTAGTAGTTTACAAATTACAGTTATTTAATGAAGCTACCGTTAAAAAATTTCAAGACAATGGAAAAATCTGAATTTCGTGTGTTGATAAAACATGGTTTTCTGATAGGAAAAATACTGTTCAAGCAAAACAATGGCTTAATAAGTGTTATTCGGACTCTGCTCCGTCGCAAACAACGGTTAACAGGTGGTATGCTTACTATAAACGCGGTCGTACAGACACAATGATGTTGAACACTCAGGTCGTCCAAATTCAGCAGTCGCACCGGAAAACAACCAAAAAACTCCACAAACTCGTTTTGCCGATCGGAAATTGAAGTTGCACAAGATAGCAGAGGAGTTGAAGATAAATATTATAAATATGTCGGTATATAAATTGTTTTATGTTGTTTGGTTGGGATTTTTCTTAGTCAAAGTTAAGGATGTTTCTTTGCCTATTGTATATCTCTTGAATAAATGGCTTCATACTCAGATACCCTTTGCCTTTTTGAAAAATTCTGAACATTGACAGATTTTGATCAAATCGTGAGACTTTTTCCTGGCAAACTTAATTTCTTCAAAATATTTCTTTGTAGCTAAAAAATATTTGAATGTTGATAATAAAATAAGCCTCTATTAACATACACCATTTAATTTGCCATTATTAGTTTTGTACTAATGAAAATTGATAATATTTTTTGTGAAGCATTTTCATTTTAAATGAGCATACAGTTACTTATGTTTCTTCCTTTTTTAAATTTAAATTATATTTCAAATTCAGAAAAAATCATAGTTTATTGATTAATGGGAGAACATAATATTTGATATTTTTCAATTTTTAATTACTTAAATTGATATTTAAAACAATATTCACCATTTTGTAAGAAAAAATGCCAGTGAGAAAGCTGTGTTCACAGTGGGTACCGCGTTTGCTCACAGTCGATCAAAAATAACAACGCGTCGACCATTCAAAGCGTTGTTTGTAACTGTTTCAACGCAACAAAAAGGAGTTTTTGTGTAAATATGGGACAATGGAGAAAACATGGATCCACCACTTCACTCCGGAGTCAAATCGGCAGTGAGCTGAGTGGACAGCAGCAGGTGAAAGCTCTCCAAAGCAACCAAATGCGCAAACATCAGCAGGCAACGTTTTGTTCGTCGTATTTTGGGATGCACCAGGTATTTTGTTCATCGAGTAACTTGAGAAAGGAAACACCCTAATAATAGCGAATATTATATAACATTATTGGTGCGTTTGAAGGAAGAAATCGCAAAAATAAAATACAATGGCGACAAATGAAGAAGAAGAAAGTGCTCTTTCATCAAGAAAATGCACCGTGTCACAAGTCGATTGCAACGATGACAAAACTACATGAATTGCATTTCGAATTGCTTCCGCACTTACACTATTTTCCAGATCTGGTCCCAACGACTACTGGCTGTTTGCAAACCCCAAAAGAATGCTCCGGGGTAGAGATTTGGCTCCAATGATAAAGTGATATCGGAAACTGAAGCCAAATACATAAATTTCTATAAAAAGGCATCGAATTGTTAGAGAAGCGTTGGAATCAGACTATCACCTAGAAGGATTCTATGTTGTTTAATAAAGTCGAATTTTGCATAAAAGTTGTTTTATTGACTTATTGATTGATGTGATATATATATATATATATATATATATATATATATATATGAAATTTAACATTTTGAAAAAACATATGATGTTTGTTATGTGATCGCTGACAGATCTGTTTCGACCAAATCGATAAGTTGGTCTTCATCAAAGAGCGACATAGACGGAAAAAAGATATCCGTTAAAAAGACTGTTTACAAAGACGAACGCTGAATTCAACCGCTGAAATTTTGAAAAATGCATGTTCTGTTTGAAAAATGCATGTTCTGTTTTAAAAATAAAATAAATTTCAGCGGTTGAATTCAGCGTTCGTCTTTGTAAACAGTCTTTTTAACGGATATATTTCTTCCCGTCTATGTCGCTCTTTGATGAAGACCAACTTATCGATTTGGTCGAAACAGATCTGTCAGCAATCACATAACAAACATCATATGTTTTTTCAAAATGTTAAATTTCATACTGTCGGATTAATTTCCATCTATTTTTCATATATATATATATAATATATATATAAAATATATATGTATAATATTTATTTATTTATTTATTCATTTATAGTCACAAATACATTTAAAAGTCCGTCTTCCCAATGGTTTCGGAATATCACTTTTATCTGTCATCAGAAACGTTCAGTGAACGTTTCTGAGTGATGTTCCGAAACCATTGGGAAGACGGACTTTTAAATGTATTGGTGAATATGAATAGATAAATAAATAAATACAGCTCTTACATAAGTAATTGAGCACTTTATAATCATTTCTCCAATAATAAGAACAAAAAATTAACAATATATATAATATATATATACATATATATATATATATATAATCTACATAATATATATAATATATATATAATATAACATATATATATATATATAATATATATATAATATAACATATATATATATAATCTACATAATATATATAATATATATAGAACGCTGAGTAATCAGGAGAATGGACGTGTTTTTTCGCTGCTCCAAGAAGCAGCGATTTATTTATTATTTTAAAGCATATAAGGGAAGTGACAATTATTATTTTTTTTTTTTTTCATTTATTTATTTACTAGTTGAAAACATCAATTCATACGCGATTATACGCATTTAATTATGTGTTTCTGTTCATCTTTCGTTATTCGGTAATGTCACATTTTAACATAACTTTAATAGTAATAACTTTTTCTTTTCTTTTTGAGTTTTACTTTATTCTATCAAATTGTATTTATTTATTATTTATTTTATTTAAGTTTCTGTAATCTTGTATATATTGTAAAATATCTGGAATTCTTTTCTTTTTTTTTCTTTCTTTCTTTTTAAATTAGACAACGATAACAGAATACATAGTTAAAGTACATTTCTATGTTACTAAGCTTAATAAGAAAAGCATGTATTTATCTTGATATTTATTTTACTTTTATTCTCTCATTAATGTTTTAAATTCATTGTTTGTTTTACAAATTTATAAAGTATTTATTAGATTCTTTTTTTCGAAGTTGCGTAAATATAAACAATTACTTAACTAGATTTCTTCTCATATTTTACGTTTAAATTCAATTCTATTAGTTGCGTCTTGATTTTTTTAAACGTTTTTTTTTCTTCTCTCTTTTAACGTCATTTCTTACAGTTCACTAAAGCTGGTTAAAAAAAGAAAGAAATATGTTTATTTTACACATAACATTAACAAAATGTGTGAAGGATGATAACTATTAGAACTGAGCCTACTTAGTTGATAACCACCTTTGCTATTTCATATGTTTACTTTATCATTAAACAGTTTAAAATATTAATATATATATAATATATATATATATACATAACATATATATATTATTATTATTATTATTATTATAATGGAGATTCAGGGTCTGAAACCGAAACGACGTCACTGCTTACGATACAAACATCAGGTTGCGTAAGTTTATCAATGAGTATTTAGTTTATAGTCAAAATCATTAATACATAAAATAAATCTTATTTATTAACGATGCCTCTATGACAATCTGAGTTAGATTTGCATTAAAACAGCTCATGTTATTAGTGCGTTTAAAATTCTGCTCTGTTTTATATTATTAAGAAATAAAGATTTACATAATATATGGTCAGTTTGATTTGAACACTGGTTTTAACAAAACCGGGTTTAATAATAATTACTTGGTGTTATTGATCTCTAATATAATTTCTTAATTCTCTTTGAAAGATTTTATATAGAAACCAATAAAGATATAATTAAAAGTTTTATGTTTTTATATGCGTTCTTATTTAATTTCGTTAATTTCTCTGATTTAATATATTTCTTAACATTTAAACTTAAATACTTACGCCCGAGGGGTGCATATTCTTGTTACTATAACGAAGAAAAACTACAAATGAAAATTGTTTGGATAAATCTGCTACTATAGCATGATTATTATTATCTCCTTTTGAGTTTTCATACCAGTGTTAGCTGATGGTATTTCACTGGAGTCTGAGTGACAGCAAGTCTCCTCAGGTCTCCAGGACTCTTCTCAGTATTCTGGCAGATTGCATCAGTGCAGTGTTCTGAATGGTTTCAATCCTTCTTTTGATATCCAAACTTTCCAAACCCTTTTCTAATCCTTTTGGGACTGTTCCAAGTGCACCAACCACAATTAGTATCACTTTCACTTTCATGTTCCATAACTTTTTCATTCTCTGGCAAGGTCCAGATATTTGTCCATTTTTTCATTTTCCTTTAACTTCACCCTGTGATCTGCTGGCACTGCAAAATCCACCAGTTGACAAGTTCTTTCCTTTTTGTTTATCAACACTAGGTCTGGTCTTCTTGCTGGGATAAGGTGATCCGTTTATTATTATTATTATTATTATTATTATTATTATTATTATTATTATTACTTGTTGCCCATCGTATCCGATGATGACATCTCGCGCATCCGTTTCTCCAATATGTTCGGTCTCTGGTTGCGTCTTTCCAACTGCCTATGAGGATGTTAAAGTCCTTTAGGTTTTTCTTGATGTTGTCTTTGTATCTCGGCTTTGGTCTACCGATTCCACGTGGTCCCTCTCTTAGTTGAGCGTACAGAATCTTCTTTGGCAGTCTGTCATCTCCAAGTCTGTTTAAGTGGCCAGCACATCTCAGATTTTGCTGGAAAAGTCTGTCGTGCATGCCAGGGGTCCAGTTCTCTTCAGGATGGTCCTCTTTGAAACTTTACATTTAATATACTGCGGAAATGACGTATGTAGTCGACATGTAGTCAGTGGTCATCCGCTTTGTATAGAGTCCAGGCTTTCACACCGGACAGAAGGGTTGAGAGAACTATGGCACGGTAAAATGCACATTTAGTTCTCAAGGAGATGTCGCTGTTAAACCAAAACTCGCGTCTTCAGCTGGCCAAGTGCTTTGGAAGCATTTGAAATTCAGAGATCAAGCTCTGCATTGAATCTATTGTTGATGGCAACTGCATACGATAGCATAGCAGGAATAAAACCTATAACTCATAGAAATATGGACATTATAATTTCGTTACTCAAGTGTTTATGTGTTTTTATCACAATGTTTAATGCACTAAAAATTGAACACTCGAGCCGTTGTATACCCTGTTTTATATTCACGTGATGAGATGTTATTTCGCAAGACATTTAGACGAAACAAATACAATGTGTTTAGACTTTGGTTTACGTGACATTCAAACGAGATTTTCTTCTCTCTGATAATCTAAAATAAAATTCTCTGGACTTCGAGGTACAGACAGATCACCAAATTCAAGACAGGGCACAAGACCTGGTGTTGATCAACAAAAATAAGATAACTTATGTAGATTCTGCCGCCCTGTCCGACCACTGGGTGAAAATGAAAGAAATACTTGGACCTTACCAGAAAACTGAGAAAGCTGTAGAACATGAGGTGAAGGTAGTACCAATTGTACTTGGTGCCCTTGGAACAGTCCACAAAACTCTGGAAAAGAATTTGGGTGAACAGAAGATCAGAGGAAGAATCGAGACCATCCAAACTATAGCATTGTTGGGATCGGCTAGAGTCCCGGAAAGCTAAGGAGACTTGCTCTCACTCAGCCTCCAGTGAACCACAGGCTACGGTATGTGTGAAGATCACATAATAATAATATATATTTCTGGGGAATTGAAGAATTTTGCGCACACTCGGGTTTCAGTGAAGGTCATTAATGGTGATAAAACTCGTATATACCAGCAGGTATAATTATGGTCTGGTGGTAGATGAGACGAGATTTTGTTTAATTTTCTGTACTTAGAAATTAATTCCCATCTTTTGTTTAGCAAAGTAGGGTCCATAATTTTATTCCAGACACTATCTGCTGTTATAGTCACCCTTTCTTTGGTCAATCTGTCTGAGTTCTTCCTTTGTCCATTTTCAGAATGGTCCTGAGTATCTTATAATGTGGACAGCCCAGGTATTGATTCCTTTGATCAGATTTCTGCTGTTTTATTATTATTATTATTATTATTATTATTATTATTATTATTATTATTATTATTATCATTACTTGTTGCCCATTGTATCCGATTATGACACCTCCCGCATCCTTTATAAGCTTGAGATTTTTTACAATATCCCATTTTATTATGGAAAGTTTAGCTTTCACCTCTTTTATTTGCCACACACACACACACACACACACACACTCTCTCTCTCTCTCTCTCTCTCTCTCTCTCACACACACACATATATATATAATTTAGTTTGCTATGCTATATTCATTAGTAAACAGTGCTCAGTATCATTGATAGAGCAGGTGTGCTTAAGTTACAGTAGCAGAGGTATGAAGTGTACAACGCTTGGCAATTAACCATTTCTCACCTATACGATTTTCAAACCAAGTGTTAATTTTCTAATCTCAAAGGCGAGAATCTGTCGGTTACAAAGTGCCGTTGGCTTCAGATTTTCATTACTCTAACTTGTATATATATATATATATATATATATATATATATATATATATATATATATATATATATATATAAGTAAAGAAATAACAAAAGACTTAGAGATTGAGCTTTATAGTCTATTTCAGTGAGCTTAGACAAGGTGTCTGACTCTCCCAACTCATCAGATGCTAATTTTTCATCATTAGCATCTGATGAGTTCGGAGAGTTAGACACCTTGTCTAAGCTCCCTGAAATAGACTATAATGCTCAATCTCTAATTCTCTAAGTCTTTTGTTATTTCTTTACTTATATATTTGCTCTGTGACTCTAATATTAGGAGCACACATTGAGCTCTCAAACTGCGACAGTTTTTTAAATAAAACTATTGTGTCGCAAGGAAGATTTCTTCTCTGGACTTTTGGATTATATATATATATATATATATATATAATATATATATATATATATATATATATATATATATATATATATTAGTACATTCTCAAACCAAGTGGTTTCAGAATCACATACACTGGAAACTGTTAGTAATCAAACGCCGTTGAATTCAAGGGATCGCTACCCTAACTCATATATATATATTATATATATATATATATATATATATATATATATATATATATATATATATATATCAGTCACATTTTTATTAACTTATTGTGTTCTATTGAATTATATTTGATAATATTTTATATACTTTATAATGAATAAAACATAACGTTATTAAGATTTTAGAGAGACCAAAAGATCACCCGATCCAGAGAAGATCAAAAGAAGAACCGGAAATGCATGCTGCTGATGTTGGGAAAGTTTATAAATATGAGTGGGAATTTTGCGTAGGACGTGTACCACAAGATAATCCAACACCAACTACAATTGATATTACCGTCACCTACATATTCTATAGCTTTTTCAATACTCTCAGGTAAGGTCTAGGCATGTTCCCAGTTTTTCGTTGTTTTTTTTATTTATTTTATTTTTTTTTTTTTAATTTTCAGTCTGTGGCCTGCTGGAACGATGAATTCCACTCTTTGACTATTCTGATTGGTTAATTTTGACGCCATGTCAACCCGTTTAGAGTTATGTTGTGCATAGTGGTTAGGGAATCACGTTCATTGTATGTTCACATGTATGACAGCAACTGGGAAGGTGGATTCATAGCAAGAAATAAGGTTGTAAATCAGTCACATTTTTATTAACTTATTGTGTTCTATTGAATTATATTTTATTCAATGAACAATAAAGACATGAATAATGTTTCTATCTTTTTTTTTATATTATTGTTACACTATGAATCCATCAAGGAAAGAACATCACTGCCTTTCCTAATCTTTTTATAATTGATGTACAGTTTCCCATCCAATCAGATTCTGTAAAGATCAAAACAGAAGCGGATAATCCACCAAATCAAGGCCGCTTGGATAGAGGGATGTGATAAAATGGCGGAGTACAGTAAACCATTAAAATCATAATAGAAACTCTTTCTCCCCCTCTCTCCCCCTCTCTCTCTCTCCTCTCTCTCTCTCTCAATATATATATATATATATATATATATATATAATTTTATCTATTCTCAAATAATTCTCCCTTGCTCAAGTAAATCTCCCTTGCTCAAGTAAATCTCCCTTGCTCATAAATAAGTGTCCCTTGCTCAAATAAAAATCTCATTTCCTAACATATACTCTATCCTCAATAAAAGTCCATCCTCAAATAAAAATCTATCCTCAAATAAAAGTCTACCTCGGTCAGTCTCCCTTCTTCAAATAAAGATCTCACTTCCTCAAAAATAGGTGCGCCTTGCTCAAATAAAAATCTCACTTCCTAAAAAATCTCTATCCTCAAATAAAAGTCTCCCTTCCTCAAATAAAGATCTCTCTTCCTCAAATAAAAGTCTGCCTTGTTAAAATAAAAATCTAACTTCCTAAAAAAGTCTCTATCTTCAAAAAAAAGCCCCCCTTCCTCAAATAAAGACCCCTCTTCCTCAAATAAAGTCCTCCCTTCTCAAATAAAGACCTCCTTCCTCAAATAAAGACCTCCCTCCCTTCCTCAAATAAAGATATCTCTTCCTCAAATAAAAGTCTGCTTTGTTAAAATAAAAGTCTAACTTCCTAAAAGTCTATATCTTCAAATAAAGTCTCCTTTTCTCAAATAAAGACCTCCCTTGCTCAAATAAAAATCTCATTTCCTAAAAAAGTCTCTATCCTGAAATAAAGTCTCCCTTCCTCAAATAAAGACTCCCTTCCTCAAATGAAATCTCCCTTCCTCAAATAAAGATATCCCTTTCTCAAATAAACATGTCACTTTCTAATGCAAGAATGACTTGTTTGTGACAACTGTGACAATTATGGAATGATATTGAAATCTGCATTCCTAAAAAAAATACTATCAAAAGTCTAAATATACAAATAGTTCTTCAGTTAAAATTGAGCATAACTAATTTAATAGAGGCATGGCTAAACTAAATACAAAACTGTCATTTGGAACAATGGGAAAGGTTCGTAAACCTCATCGGAAAAACAATCCACAGTGTAGCGTGTCGAAAGAAGTTAGGTGCTCCCACTTAAATATGTCTAAAGTTTAGTTCAAATATAAAAGAAATTGAGTGGTTAAAAAAGGATAACATACGGATAACCCAGGAAATACATAAAAGCGCTACTGTTACGATTTTTGTGGCCATCCTCATGGGTTCAAGCAAGAGCGCTTGTCCAGTGGAGATCCTTTGTGTTAAACAGAGAGTGATACTTAGTGAAAAATCCTTTGGTTGCTTTTTAGTGTTCCTCAGTCTTGCAGGTCAATGAGTGCAAATGTACATCTGTCAATATCAGCCGATTAAGTAGTTAACCAACCACGTATTCGGTCTGTTGATTGGCTGAGGTTTAAACAACGTGACCTCGTTTATCTATAAATTTAAGTGGTAGATTGCAACACGACTCATATACTACATATACTAGGAAGCGCGTGGTGTCATGGTTAAAGTCATGGAAAATGGACTCGTTGTCCCGAGTTCAAATCCTGGATGTAGTAATTGCATTTCGCTTAGCGCTAATACCCCTGGAAAAGGTATGAATCCTACTCTCCCTCCAGCTATGGATAAATAGTAGGGCAGACTGGGCTCTTTAACCTTGGTTAGGCAACCGGTCTAGGAGAAGGAAAACTCTGAATTCAAACCTGTTGAACGCCGCTTAAGAAATTGACTTTGTGTCCCATCCTTCTCGTGCGGAGGTGTTGGTAAATATATATTTATTACAAATAATCCAACAGTTAAATAATGAATTGGGTAGGCTATTCATTTTGCAATGTAGTGCAAAATATTTTAATTCAAAAGTTAACGATTAGCTGAAAGAATCATGGAAAGTTTAGATAAGTATGACAGTCTCAACATGAATACATGGTTGACTAAAAATTACACGTTAACTTTTGAATGTAAACATTAGACTACATGACAAAATGAATAGGCTGCCCTATTAATTATGTCAACTCGAAATGCCTGGGATAAGACTGTGGGAACTGAACAACAAAAAGAATCGAGATAATCCGACCTCCATCACTGATAAGATCAACTAGAGTACTTGAAAGAAAGTTGGAGACCTGAGAAGATATCAGTAAAAAGGTAAAGAGAAAGACAAAAAAGTTAAAATTGGGATAAAAAAAATGCAAGGATTAAATTGATAATAATGAATAAAACATAACGTTATTAATATTTTAGAGATACCAAAAGATCACCCAATCCAGAGAAGATCAATAGAAGAACCGGAAATGCATGCTGCTGATGTTGGGAAAGTTTATAAATAGGAGTGGGGATTTTGCGTAGGACGTGTACCACAAGATTATCCAACACCAACTACAATTGATATTACCATCACCTTCATATTCTATAGCTTTTTCAGTACTCTCTGGCAAGGTCTAGCATTTTCCCAGTTTTTTTTTTTTTTTTTTTTTTTTTTTTTTTAATTTTCAGTCTGTGGCCTGGAACGATGAATTCCACTCTTTGACTATTCTGATTGGTTAATTTGACGCCATGTCAACCCGTTTAGAGTTATGTTGTGCATAGTGGTTAGGGAATCACGTTCATTGTATGTTCACATGTATGACAGCAACTGGGAAGATGGATTCAAAGCAAGAAATAAGGTTGTAAATCAGGGATTTTTGAGGTCCCGACAGACCATGGCGTTAAAAAATAAGAAAACGACAAAAAGGAATAAATAAAACAATCACCTAGACAAAGACCCGGACCTTACCAGAGAGCTGAACCAATAACGGGGATACCAATCATTGTTGGAACCTTGGAACATTCCCCAAGAATCTAGAAATGGGACACGGTGTAATGCAGATCAAAAGAATAATCAATACTGTCCCAGACAACAACAGAATTAACAAGCGTACCTTACAGGAGGTTGATGTGGAATAGTCTCTTTTCCGACCCCCAACAGATGCTGATAATTGATTATATTGCCAAGCATCCTGGCAAGAGTTGGGAACTTCTCCAATGTTTTTAAAGTACCTCAAATTCAAAAATTAATCTCAAATCTCATCTTACCTACCATCACTCCCACTCAACGACATTCTTTAGAAGGTAAATAGGAACAAGATAAAGATGACCAGAAATAAAGAAAAGAAGGAAAAAAGGAATGAAAACAAAGAAAGCAAGAAAAAGAAAGGAAAAGGAAGAGAGAAAGAAGAAAGAGAGAATAAAGAAAATGGATGAAAAAGAAGAAAAAGAAAGAAAGATAAAAGAAGGAAAAAGAAGAGAGAATAGAAGAAAGAGAGAATAAAGAAAATAGAGAAAAAAGAAAGAAAGAAAAAGAAAAAAGAAAAGAAGAAAAAGAAAGGAAAAGAAAGAGAGAAAGAAGAAAAAGAAATAAAGAAAATAGATGAAAAGAAAGAAAGAAAAAGAAAGAAAGAAAAAGAAAAAGAAAGAAAAGAAGAAAGAAAGGAAAAAGAAAGAGAGAAAGAAAAAGAGAGAAGAAAAGAAAATAGATGAAAAGAAAGAAAGAAAAGAAAGAAAGAAAAAGAAAGAAAGAAAAAAGAAAGAAAAGAAGAGAAAGAGAGAAAAGAAAATAGATGAAAAAGAAAGAAGAAAAAGAAAGAAAGATAAAGAAAGGAAAAGAAAGAGAGAATAAAAGAAAGAGAGAAATAAAAGAAATAGATGAAAAAGAAAGAAAGAAAAAGAAGAAAGATAAAGAAAGGAAAAGAAAGAGAGAATAGAAGAAAGAGAGAAAAAAGAAAATAGATGAAAAAGAAAGAAAGAAAAAGAAAGAAAGAAAAAGAAAGAAAGATAAAGAAAGGAAAAGAAGAGAGAATAGAGAAAGAGAGAATAAAGAAAATAGATGAAAAAGAAAGAAAGAAAAAAGAAAAAAGATAAAGAAAGGAAAAAGAAAGAGAGAATAAAAGAAAATAGATGAAAAGAAAGAAAGAAAGAGAAAAGATGAAGAAAGAAAGAAAGAGAGAATAGAAGAAAGAAAATAGATGAAAACGAAAGAAAGAAAAAAGAAGATGAAAAAGAAAGTAGAAAAAAAGGAAAGAAATATCTATTGTTTGATTTTAAAGGCATGGCAACTCACCCAGTGTTATTTTATGACAAACGTTAGCTTGTGAGAGAGGATCAAATTTATTCTGTCTTTCTCAAGGATGTTTCTCGATTTTGACAGTAGGTTGTTTGCTGTTGTTTGGTTTGTTTTGTTTTACGGCATATCAAACTCGGTGGGTCATTTAATATCGACAGTTTTGAAATAAATTATTTCTTAATGGATACTCAATTTTTTTTTGAACACATTTTTCTATTTAACCCATACATGGGACCCTAACAGGTACTACCACTCCACGTCAGAGGGGACCAGCGAGTAATGGGGATGAAGGAGTGCTCTACATTCCCCAACCTCTAGAACTGGAACATATAGAGATTAAGGATATGAAAACCCTCAGCCACCGCCTTCTAGCACATAATGATAAAAAGTGTCGGGGCTTGCCATAAGGGCAATAGGATTGGGGCTATGGCTTGACATGGCCAGCTGATTGATCGTAGGGGGTCTCTCCGACCGCCCGTCTAGCCTAAGTAAGGGCGAAAATAGAGTGTTGCATGTCATGGACTGCTCAGCCGCCTGGGTTCCATCCTCGAGCATAGCGGATTACAACCCATGGCCAACAGGTGGCCCCAAACCGAGGGGATAAAAAAAAAATAAAGATAGATAAAAACGAAAAAAAGAAAGAAAGTAAAAGAGAAGAAAAGATAGAAAGAAAAGAAAGAAGATGAAAAAAGAAAAAGAAGGAAAGAAAAAGTTAAAAGATAAAAAAAAGATTTTTTAAAAAGATAAAAAGCAAAAAAGATAAAAAGAAAAAAGATTTTTAAAAAAGATAAAAAGAAAATATCTAATAAAAATTTCATAACAAACATTATAATTTAAAAGACCGGAAGAGAATTATTTCTAAATGAAATCATTAGTGTGCCCTGACCGAAACCGTAAATTTCCTAGCAAGCAATTCCTTTGATAATTGAAGTAGTTGAGTGCAACAAACAAGAGCTTTAATTAAGATATTTTGATTAAAATGGATACACGAAAGATCACACAAGGCATAACCGAAATAAAAGACAAAAACATTTTAGATTTGTCATTCCAGATATAAAAAGATGGAAGAGCGAGCTAAACGACTTGGGGAAAATGCTTATGCATCGATAAAAGCAAAAAACGAAAAATATGCATTTTAAAATAGCCGAAAATAAATGCAAATTTGAGAAACTAATTACGAAGGCCGATCAGTTTTTGTTGGCATGTAATATTAAATTAATGTTGAGTTAGCAAATATTTCCAATGATATGACAATCTTAACGAATATATATATATATATATATATATATATATATATATATATATGATGAGTTACATTGGCTATACTACAACAACATTATCAAGGAGGCTTACTCCAATGATATGAAAATCTCGACGAATATATATATATATATATATATATATATATAATATATATATATATATATATATATATATATGGAGTGTGCTTAATTGAAGTCGAACCTAATTCTTTTGAAAGTTAATTCATTAATAATTAATTAGGCGGGATTTACCTATTTAAATGTAAGGCTAAACAAATCGAGAAAAATCAATATCTGTATGTACATTTCGGCCTATTAGGCCTCATCAGCAGAGCTATAGATACGAATATATATATATATATATATATATATATATATATATATATATATATATATATATATATATAAGTTAAAAGAAAGGAAATGAATCCGACAGTATGAGTATGAGCAAGATGGAATGAAAACAACACACAATACTGTTAAAGAGAAAACGATTTATAAAATATACATAGCTGATACTGATCAATATTTCAATTTTACAAAAATCATCATCAGAGCCAGTTACTCCATGTTGTTGGTGGTCGGAGATAAAAGTTGAATGAAGTTCAAAAACAAAAACACCTTGATTTTGCAAAGAAGAGAACGAAAGTTGTTACATTATTTCCCAATGTGGGCATTCCCGCCACAATGTGTATATCTTTTTTGTCGGTCACCGCTTTATTGTAGCGGATTTTGAGGGATTGGAAACATAGAGGAATTAACTTATTTAAAAAAAAAAGGGGGATGGGTGTTAAAACAATATAACGGTTGGCTTTCAAAAAATTTTTAGAAAAGGAATTTATGTTTTTGTGATTAATTATTTTTATATTTTGTTTATCTTATATATAAATTTAAAAAAATAAAGTATGGACGGATGTAAGGTATTTGTTATTATTTTAAGATAATGTGAAGATTCTAGATCTAATGCAAGGTCCTTATTTTCAAGTCCGAATTCAAATCAAATTCAATGAAAGGTTCTTATTTATAAATCAAAACTTAAATCTGAATGTAAGGTTATATTTAATTCAAAATTCAAATCAAATTCAAATGTAAGGTTCCATAGATGCAAATTTAAATCCATTCATTTGCAAATTCAAATCTAATTCAAATCCAAATCTAAATACAAATTTATGATAAGGTTTTTATTGTATTATTTAGCTAATGGGAATTTTTTAAAAATTAAATGGGAAGTAAATAACGGAAAATGTTATGTGAACGGGATTTTATGGTTTCTGACTACAAGTGTCGCTAAATAAGGGGATATAGTAAAGAAACCTTGTCTATATTAAAGAAACCTTGGGTATGGTTTTATGTGTAAGAATAACGCAAGATTCCATAATTATACGTAGTGTTTTATCATGTATGTGGGTTAATATTTGGGCATATATATATATATATATATATATATATATATATATATATATATATATGTGTGTGTGTGTGTGTGTGTGTGTGTGATGGGTTACTATATCACAAAAAAAGCATCAAGGAAGCTTACTCTACACCTATCAGGTTCTAGCTACATATGCCAACATTAAAAAAAACACGATTGTCTTAAAACAACATATAGAAATATGTTAGTTGATAATACAAATATACTGACAATAATATCACCTGTAATGTGATGACATTACTGTAACTTGAAGTTTCACGTGGCAAAAGTGAGTATTTTTCTTTTAAAAAAAGGTTAAACATTCTTTTAATTTTGATTTGTTTCAAATAGTCGAGGTCGTATTTTCTCCAATATTTGACAGTATTTTGGACCTTTGAACCGCTTGTCAACAACAATCAGCTCATATTTTACTCGAAAGCAGACAACGCCCCATACCATTATTCCAATTCCACCATGTTCCCTGGTCACTTGCAAACATTCAGTCTTCCAAGTCTCATTCTGATTTCTCCAAATATCATCATCATCATGTCGCGAAATTAGCACGGATATCCATGAAAAACTCTCACCAACCATCCCTA
>CM042153.1:14183105-14238105 GCA_023376005.1 Doryteuthis pealeii | reverse complement strand
TGTGTGTGTGTGTGTGTGTGTGTGAAGAAAGGAAGTGAATCCGACGGTATGTAGTATATTAAGAAAAATGAAAAAACACAGGTTTAAATGGGTTAAGTGGCGAGTTTATTGGCCGACGCTGCAGTGTTTCGATCTATTAATTAGATCATCTTCAGGGCATTTGTTGGTATATGGAAGGTGATAAGAAATTTTTTTTATCACAGAATAGAGAGAAAAGCGAGTGGTGGTCTTTGTTATTCAGTCTGTTTAAAAAAATTTGAGGTTTGAAAAAAAGGGAGATGGTTTGAAATATGACGTCAAATTTAAATGTCTACATTTGTTTGTTAACTCAGATCGCGAGTTCAATATCTTCCCTGGGTCTCTGCATTCTGCTATTTTTAATTTCTCATTTAAACACAGCATACAGGGTCTATCATTTCCTGTTTAAATGAGAAATTAAATCTGCTGGGCTTTCTTCCTTCTGCTGGTCTGGGTTGTCTGCTCATTTCATTGTTGGTAAAAGGGTTAATAATTAAACAAGACTGTTTAAAAAATTCTTTATTAAAATCCCGAAGCACGAAAAGGTTATCAAACGGGTGTTGAGAACTTGACATCTTGGCACAGACGAACATTACGTCTAGTCCTTTTGACTAACAGCCAAAATCTAACTAAACTTAATTTCCGTTTCTCACGTCTTCCCATTGGCAGAAGCCAGCGGTCAACTAAATGTCATTACCTATCAATAATATAACCCCCTCCGATTTTGAATTTCAACGAATTTTAATTCGAAATCTAACTACACTTACTTACTACAATTCGTAGGAAACCCAGGAAGTTTGTAAAATTATCTATTTCATGATATTTTTATTTCGATTTTTTTGGTCTTTCTCCGGAGATACTGATTTTGGTGGAAAAAAAAGTTTTAGAAAGTTCTTTTAAAAAGTTTTCAAATAAGTTGATATGTTCAAGTTGAGTGATGAAAAATATACTGGTGGCGTGGTATATTTGTTGAGTGAAAACCATCGTCTGATTAAATTATCTTCAATTCCTTTTTTCTTTTTTTCTTTTTTGTCTTCGTCTCAATGTCTCTGTAGTGAAGGCACCTGTCTAATAAGTTATTTTTATAAGGATTGGGAATAGTACGTTTCAAATTTCACCTTAGGTGATCACTGGATGATTTACTTCTTCATATAGATATTTGTGACGCATTGTTTCATTACCAAACTGGATAAGTAGGTTGCATATAGAATCCAAATGGCATATAGGTTTTTAAGTATTTTATACATTTGTATTCTCTTCTTTCAATTATTGTTTTTACGTCTATATGTTTTTCATCCTTTCTATGATTATTAATTTAGCATCTCTGTTAAAATCGTAGAATTCAAAAACCAGTGATATCAAGTGTATAATTTATAACTTGTAATATCAAATGTAGACATTAGAAGCTGCGATAGCATGGGTACACTTTATAACCTATGATAGCATGGGTAGGATTTAAAACCAGTGATATCAAGTGTATAATATATGTATAATTTATAACTTGTGATATCAAATGTAGACATTAGAAGCTGTGATAGCATGGGAGCACTTTATAACCTACTAGAAGCGGCTACCCGGCGTCGCCTGGATAGAGGAGAAGAAAAAAAAGAAAAAGAGAAGAGAAAAAACATTGAAACGCCGAAATGGTCGAATAAAATTTTAACGTTATTTTATAATGTTATTTAATTTTAAATGCATTCGATAATATAAATTAAATCTTACAAGTATCAATTTACGGTGTTTTGATTTTGTCTACAGAAATGTTTAGTCTAAATTAAAGTGGCCATTCTGGCTTTCAAGCATATTGTTTTTGGCAGCGTTTTCAGTAAATGAATTACATTTTGGCTTCAGCAATTTGATTCGTGGTAAATTTTAATGTCTCTTTAGTGGTGAATCTAGTGAATGAGTTTGATTATTCTAAGTGTTTGGAGCAACAAGAGCTGACATGCCGTAAAATCCAACCACCAACCAACTCACCCCACTGCGAGAAACCCCAATTCTTTACGCTTAGTTTGGCGCAATACTGTGTTCTTGGACAATCTACACATACATAAAGTACGAAATTAACTTTTTTATTCTCCTTCTACCCAGGCGATGTCGGGTAGGCGCTTCTAGTACATATATAAAGGGTAGTTGGTGTGTATGTATGTATGTATGTCCGGAGGAAACTACGAAAATAAAACAATTAATGACAAAGTAAATATATATACACATTCACTATTACCAGAGTTTGCTTTTTGTGCAAAAATAATGAAGATTTTATTTATATCTGGGAAGATATTTAAAAATTCGGATTTTAATAGTAAGAGATGGGAAAGTCATTGTTCGTGGCGTTCGAGATTAAAACATAAATCAATTATGTAAGACCAAAAAATTTTTTTTAAATAAATGGATCTGTGAGATTACCTTTTTATTTCCCTCTACCCAGGCAATTTCGGGTGAGGTTTCTTGCGTTTTTTTTTATTGATTAAGTTATTATTCAGTATGTTCTTTCTATTATTTTCTCAAACCTTTGTTTCTAATTTCTCTACTAATTCTCACGGTATCTACCGGAAAAGGTGTTAACCCGAGGTTAACATGTGCCAATCAATCTTCCATGATATCGGCACATACTCCCACTGAAACAAGCCGCTAGTCGTAATTTCTAACAGCCATCTCGATTTCTACACTATTCCTACACAATTGTTAGGGTTCTAACGATTATGTAAGAATTATAAATACTTTAATTAGATGGAAGAATTATTTGTATTATATCTCGTTAGCCTGCATGTTTGATACGTTAAAAATGATTAATTTGGGTTTTTCGAAATGGCCTTGTGCCATATCCTGCTCCTGCGGAGGTGTTGTTAAATATACAATGAAATGATAGAACACTCCAAGATAGTTGTATCTTTTTTTACACCCTGAAAAGAAGCCTGGCTCCCAGGGATATCATTAGATTGAGACTTTGTTGATGACAACTGTTTATTTTTTTCGTGATAGATGTTGGAGAAGTAGAAATGTTTTTTTTTTTTTTATGTGACAAGATGTACGTACGAAAGAGAAAAAGAATACCCGATTTCTAGGACAAAATGCTAACTCTGTTTTTCCTTGTTCCGGCGCCTCCTGATTGATGAAGGATTTTGTTTTTATTAAGTAGATCTCTTTAGACATGAGTCTATATTTGTTTTTATTTTACACACATACTGATAATGATGTGTCTTTCCTAATTTCCTTTCAGTTTTGGGTTTTATATTTTATCTTATTGTTGCCTTTGTAATATATTATAGAAAGAACAGAGTAGGAATCCGTGCAACGTGTTTACAAATTTACGTAACAAAATAAATTAATCTGCAAAGGATAGATTGTGTATATAAAAAAAAGAACCTACAACAAATATGTAATAGAACGCAAGTATAAGAAAAATACAAATATATATAAAATTTTTCTATCTATCTATCGTTCAATATATATATATATATATATATATATATATATATATATATAAAAATCAAAATCTCTTTTCTTTCTTTCAATGCACATACATAAGAAAGAAAGAAATGAATACTTTTTCTCTCTTTCTTTCTATCAATATACGTAAATTTATTTCGAAAAATGCATTCTTTCTTTCTTTCTTTCTTTTTCAATGCATCTTAATTCATTTCTATATCTTCTTTCTTTCTTTCTTTCTTTCTTTTTCAATGCATCTTAATTCATTTCTATATATCTTCTTTCTTTCTTTCTTTCTTCTTTTCTTTTTTTCAATGCATCTTAATTCATTTCTATATATCCTTTCTTTCTTTCTTTCTTTTTCAATGCATCTTAATTCATTTCTATATATCCCTTCTTTCTTTCTTTCTTTCTTTCTTCTTTCTTTCTTTCTTTCTTTCTTTTCAATGCATCTTAATTCATTTCTATATATCCCTTCTTTCTTTCTTTCTTTCTTTCTTTTCAATGCATCTTAATTCATTTCTATATATCCCTTCTTTCTTCTTTCTTTCTTTCTTCTTTTTCAATGCATCTTAATTCATTTCTATATATCTTCTTTCTTCTTTCTTTCTTTCTTTCTTTCTTTCTTTCTTCTTTCTTCATCTTAATTCTTTCTATATATTCCCTTCTTTCTTTCTTTCTTTCTTTCTTTCTTTCTTTCTTTTTCAATGCATCTTAATTCATTTCTATATATCCCTTCTTTCTTTCTTTCTTTCTTTCTTTCTTTCAACACATCGCGCCCTTCTTTCCTTCTTTCAATGCACATACATTCATTAACCCTCTTCCTTCCTTCAGTCGCCACTATGGCGTAGTTCCTAAGATGCTGGCCTGCGATATCGTAGTAAGCGATTTCGAATTCCAGTTGCGCTATTACATTAACGTTCAGACAACAACAAAATTGGAAAACGTATAAACACCCTCATTCCCCCGATATTGGTTACATAGTACCAGCACACTTCATGTACAAGGATAGTTTTGGCATTAGCTACCCATGGATGTTGACATGCCATTAAAGAAAGAAATCAAACGAAACATTTCATAACGATTTGATGTAAAAAGGTTTTGAACGATTTGTTAATAATTGGGTCTGGGAAAAGTTAAAAAATATTTTTGCTACGTGATAGTTTGAGGATTGTTTAGCTCAGTCGGTAGAGCGTTCGGCTAGAAACCACGAGTTCCTATTTCGATACCGGTCCTCGCCAACTCAGCATATGAGTAGCACAGGGATCTGTGCGGTAAAGTAAGGAGCTGATGGTAGGTGTTCCGCTCCACCTCAGATGCTAAAACAATCTCCTTGGTCTAGCGCTATTGAAAAGGGGGTAGACTCCCTCGCTGACTGGCTGATACCGACTTTAGGCCGCCCCGACGACTTTACTTTACTTACATTTTTAGTATTATTTGGACTATTCAGACTATTATCCTCATCTTTTTTTTTTATCTGTACAACATTTCGGTCGATTTGCCCTCCGGCCTTCTTCAGATATTTCTTGTCGGACTCGGGAAACTTCTTTTCGAACTCGGAAACCGTCTTGTCGTAATCGGGAACCTTCCGCCGAAACATTGAACGGATTACAATAACAATGAGGACAATAGTCCGAATACTCCAAATAATATTAATTATCAAGTCTCATCGCAAATATTCAGAGAAATATTATATTTTTGTCGGAGGTTAATAATGAAATTTCATCTACGTAAAATTCTGGTATGTACGGCATCCCATAGTGATTTAATGTTTAGCAAGCTTGTCTCACAGTTCAGTTACTGAATAACGAATTGGATCTTTGCTTGATGTCCATACTTAAGACCTTGTGACACATCCTTCCCATGACAACAGGGGTAAGTAAATATCTGGGGTTACCATTGTGGTATGATGGTTAGCAAGCTAGTATCGCAGATCCATTACTACTGAGTAGAGAGTTGATCCTCATTGAAAGCCACTATTTGTGACCTTGAGACACACCCTTTCCGTGGCGAAAGGGTTGGCTAAATCCCAACCATTTTAAATGTCATTTATAAAACGGGCAAATGTCAACGCTCTACGCGAAGGGAAACTTGTATATGGGTAATTCCATGTCAAATCATCCGGGCCATGCCACCCACCCACCTTCAATTTTTCTACTATTACTTTATATCTACTGAACATTATTTGTACTAAAAACATAGTTTGGTTTTTACTCAGAACCGAAGCTACAAAATTTTGTTAAAATTTGTTAAAATTTTTCCCTTCAATTTTTCTGAAATTTTGTCCTGGTGTGCACTATCTTAAAGTTAGACAAGCCCAACATTTGAGCTCCCAATTCCAAAAATTGGCGGAGTTATGTCGATTTTTAACTTTCCAAATTTGGGTGGTCGGTCGCAAAAAAATGGCGACTTTTTGTAATCTATTTTTGTCTGCAAAATGAGTTCTAGAGCTTCCCTACTCCTAAAAATTGGTTTATAAAAGTATTTTCGTCCAAGGAATCAAAAAATGCTATCGCGGAACCTACCAAATTTGGAGAGCTGAAAATTGACATAACTCCGCAGATTTTTTGGAATTAGAAGCTCAAATTTTAGGGAATGTCTAACTTTTATACAATACTCACCTGTACAAAATTTCAGAAAAATTGAAAGGGGTGGGTGACAATTTTACTTTTTTCTGGATGATCTGACATGAAATTGTCTATTTAATACTCAATTCATTTCAAAACATGTTTACATTTTGAATATTAACACCTAAAGACCCACCGACTCCAAAGACACATCCGTGATACGTCGAAGAGTTTATTTACTGACATCTATTCACAATATAGAGAGATGAGGCCAGAGGAGTGCGCTTAGGTCTCTAAAACAGCAAGTTGTTATTGCTTCGAAGAAATCTAGGGTTATTCCCAGCTTTTTGTAGTTATTATCTTAAGTGCTCAGAGGAAAACAGACTCGGTGTTTAGCGGTGTACAATGTGGACACAGAGATAAAGATATATTGGCTCATGAAGAATCCTGACATAGTTATTAAATCGGAATATACTTTTTGTAAAAAAATATGCATATGTTAGGTTAGTTGTATAAGAAGACATGACTATCTTTAAAGGTTTGAAAAATATTTGATTGATTAAGAAGGCATGCGAGCATCATACACACGGACAGTCATACAAATAGATTAGCACGCATACACGTACACACGCATACACACTCATAAATATCTCGACAAACTAGGGAAGAACAGTTTAATATATATATGAAAACTATTTGCGATAAACAGATATGAGCAAGCTGATTATATATATATATATATATATATATATATATATATATATATATATATGTTAAAGAAAGGAAATGAATCCGACGGTATGAGTATATATAAAAAAAGATATGAAAAACACCACAAAATGCTGTTAAAGTGAAAACATTTTATAACTTAGCTGATATTGAACAATATTTCGATTTTATGAAAATTGTCATCAGAGCTTATTTATATACCGTGTTGTTAAGAGCGGAGACAAAAGTCATAAGTTCAAAACAAAAACCTTGACGTTGCAAAAAAGAAAAAAAAATATTGTATAACGTTTTTCTTTTTTGCAACGTCAAGGTACCAGCATTTTGTGGTGTTTTCATATCTTTATATATATATATATATATATATATATATATATATATATATATATATATCGGGTATTCCTAAGAAGACATATTTATTATAGATTGTGAGAACGACATTAACAAGTTTCGGTTTTTATCAAACCATCATCGGGACATTAGAATGGAAAAAGAGTTACCTGAAAAGTGACGGAAATCTTTTCAAAATAAAACGAGAGATGAGAACGTATGAAGAAATAATTTCTTATTCGTTCACAGCGTTTTATTTTGAAAAAAGGTGACGTGATTGATAGAATTGATGATTTTGAAATACTAGACATATTTTCTTATGTATACACCTATTTTCAAATACTTCATCATGACCATGTCAAGCTTAGAGCACAAATCCCCATGGCTCTTTCTGTCCACCCATCCCTATTGGTCATCGCCCGGTTTAAAAAAATTGAGAACCCATGAATAAGTAATAAAACGAATGTCTTCCACATAAAATAACCCAAGGGTTGACATGCCGTAAAACCCTACCAACCAGCCAGCCATATCTTTCTTTTTTATATTTATGACGCAGGCCATGTTATGCTAAAATTTGTCGTCTATCACTTTAAAACTTGCGAACTATGTATTCTCAATAACGGGTGCACCTTATAAAAAAGAGTATATAAAAAAAATGTATGAAATAGGATGAACATTTTACGACAGGCCAACCTTTATTGGGTTACTTCATTCCGAAAGACGTTTTGTTTTATTCATTCTTAATGGGTAAAATGTTTTTAAAACTCAATCTTTTTAAAACATTTTTAAAACTCATGTTGTTGTATTTAACCCATAGATAGGATCCTAACAGTTACGACCAATCGGGGTACAGTGGACCGTGAAGTAATCGAGAGAAACGGGTACTCCACATTCACCAGATCTCTAGAACCAGAGCTTCACCATCAGATAGAGCTTAATGTCATATCCAGGATAATATGACATTCAGCCACCGCCTTCTAGCTCATATATGATAAATGGGAGCTTGCTACAAGAGTAATAGGGTTAGGACAATCGTATAGGTGTTAGAGCTTGACGTGATCAGTCGATTGGTCACTGGGAGCCTCTTCGTCCGCCAGTTTAACCTAGGTAAAGTCTAAATTGGAGTGTTGCATTCCATGGACTTGTAAGCTACCAGGGTTTCATCTTCAGGCATCATGGGTTGCCACTCACTGACACTAGGCGGCCGTATTGGAGGGATTTTACCCCTCGGTAGAGATGCAGTTAGAGTATTCTTCAGTCTCAGGGCAGGAGAATTCTTTCAAGGGTTGGAGCTAGCACAAAGGTGTCAAAATTAAAGTGACCCAGAAAAAACAGAACCCAAATTATTTTTTTATCATCCCATTAAACTAACCTTAAACCCCAACCTCAACCCTAACCCTAACTCCTAAGCCTAACCCCTAACTCTAACCCTAAACCTCCCCTAATTAAAATTAACAGTTTTATTACAAAATTTGAGGGTTCTGTTTTTTCTGGGTCACCGGTATACAGTGGACCTAGAAAAAACAGAACCCAAATTATTTATTCATTTTCCCATTAAACTAACCCTAAACCCCAACCCTAACCCTAATCCTAATCCTAACAATAACCTTAACCCTAAACCCTAACACTAGACCCCCATAGTTAAAACTAACAGTTTTATACAAAATTTGTGGGTTCTGTTTTTTCCTGGTCACCCTAATTTTGACGCCTTTGTGCAAATTCAGCCTTCTTTCAAGTGTTAGAGCTTACCGTAAGAGCAGTTGGTGGAATTCCTTAGGGTTGGCGGGTTTCGTGTTGCTATTCCGTGTTTCTCTTACTTTCTTGGCTGATATAAAATTGTCTTTTTGTTTTGTTTTTTCTCCCATCCGGTAATGTATTGATTTCACCTGCCGTTATTTGCAATCAGGCAAGAAGTTCATTAATCGTCACCTTTCAAATCAAAACACCTAATTAATGCCATTTTTGACATCATTCTTTCTGGGGAGAATAGGGGGGAAATATTCTTTATTCTTTTTTTTCTCCCACAAATATTTCTATATTTGATCGTGACATTATTAATTGACCTGGCATCCAACTGTTTTCTCTTGTTCTTTTGGATAATTAAATACAGCTATCTATATATATAAATACGCTTGTTCTTTAATCTTCCGACTGTTATCATCTTGTCAACCCGTCTTTCTTTCAGATTTTCATATGATCAATACTCTGTCTTTAGCAATCTCTGCCTTTCCTTTGCGTTGATTGGTGGCACATACCACGCAACACCACGTTGGGTCGTCTATCGCTTTAAAACTTGTGAATTGTGTGTTCTCAAATAATGGGTGCCTCTTATAGAATCTAGTTTGAAAAAAATAAATAAGATATTAAAAAAAGATTGGTATTTTGATTTAAGCAATTCGTTGGTTGGTCTTGTAGCATTAGTTTGTATTTGCCTGGTGGAGTTGTCTGCCCCTTAGTTTGCTGGTGCCCGCTAGGGTGCTATAGTATTTAAGCGCCGGGTTCAAACCCTTTCGGCCTCTTTTTCCTGTTTTAGCAACTACGAGTCACATGGGGTAGATTTTATCTAACCCCTCTCGTTGGGGCTCCACCCCCTTACATTACTGTAAGTTCTTTACAGCATGGACTATCCCTAGTCTCATGTCTGTACTTTTATATGTTATCTTGTACCATTCATAAATGTGTCTTTATCTTTATTTGTGTACTCTTTATATATGTAACTCTGTTTACCTTGTACTTTGTATCTACTGATATTCATGTGCTGTATATATTAAATGTTTTGTCTGTTAACCTTCGTCGGAGTTATTTGTATTCAAAGTATGTATAACTTTGCACCTACGTTACAGTCTATTGGGTAACACTGGATAAAAATGAAAACGTTCAAATCGTTCAGGATTAATGCAAACATGTAAATCCTGATTAGCTGGAGTTGCTTATCCACCACATTCTTATTTATTATAAGTGTCGTCACTTCAGCTAAGGTATGAACCATTCGTTTTTTTATTATCAAGAAAGAAAGCGAAGGAAAAGGAAATGGTACACAGAAAAATATAAGAAAAGAAAGAAAGAAAGAAAGAAAGAAAGAAAGAAAGAGAGGAGAGTAGAGATAGAGGTGAACGCGGAAACGATAATAATAATATGTTTGAATCAAACCTAATAAAAAGATAAGGAGAAGAAAAGAAAGGAAGAAAAAAAAGGAACGAGAGAGAGTGTTAAATCAGAATTATTATACTTTTTAAATATTGAAATATTTAGCAATAGCTCTCAAGTAAACATATAAAACGTTGTAAAATATAGAGGGCTCAACCAATCAGTGGTTGTGAGCATATATTTAGTCATCCACAGTCACAGAAGTCAGGTATTTAAACAACCCTGAAAAAATCCAAGTACAATGGTATGAAACTGCGTCTAGAACTAGCACCACTTTGATGATTTGTTGTTTATAAGGCATCTCAGCCCAACCATTTTGATATGGTAGAATCAGTAAATGTCATCTATAAAACGGGCAAGTGTATGTATATGTATCTAATCTTTTCCGGTTAACTTCCGGTGAATATTGATACATAGTAACTATCTTGAATTCAAAATAAAAACGGTCAAATAGAAGAATTTATTTACTTAGCTTTTTTTTCAGTTGTAAAATAAAATAAAATGTATTAATCTAATTAGATAAATCAGTAAATAGATATTTACTATGTAGCAATATTCTCCGGAAGTTAACTGGGCAAGATTAGATACACAGACATACAAAAAATTCAAACCCATTCTCAACAGATATTTCAAAAGTAAGAGACTACATTCATTCATTTTCATCCATCCATTCATTTTGCCATTGATTTCAAACACATATATATACATATAACAAATAAATAAAATTAGATAAATATAATAATACATAAATATATGAATAGATGAAAATGATATATGAGAAAAAGAAGAAGGAAGAGGAAAAAAAAAGAAAGAAAAAAATTAAAATTGAAATTGAATGAGAAACGGCTATTACCAATAATAACACGACCGAGACGCGTGTAAAGAAAAAGAAAAAAAAAGGAAAAAAGAAAGAGGAGAAAAAAAAAAATAAAAGAAAAATATAACAAAAAAAAAAAAAAAAAAAAAAAAGAAAGAAACGCGTCCATTTCTGAAAACAGTCTCTGATGATAAAGTTTACTTTGAAATCGATAAGAAAAAAAACAACTTTTTGTTTTTATTTTATATGCATTGTAATTGCCTTCCAATCATTATATATATATATATATATATATATATATATATATATATATACATATATATAATATATATATATATATATATTATATATATATATGAGTAAAAGGGGGTTGGAATGAATCAGACAGAATGGGATGTGCTACTTCCTTTACTCAAATCTCTCTCCAAGAAATGGCTACTTCCCTCCCCTATCAGGTAGTTCTCACCATTCATTTTTCCACCTCCCTCCCTCAACTCTCTTCCCAACTGTTTTCCTTCTTATCTGCCCCAAAGATGTCTCCTATAACCAATCAAATCATTCCCTCCCCACAAAACCTACCCACATACCGACTTCCCCCTTCTATAAACAATTGTATGACCCTAATAATTCAATAAAGCAGAAGAAGCTGAGGTCAACCTCCAGCGAAATATAGTACACATTTTTGCCTGAGTTCTGTTCTTTCATTCCTTATTTTACCTCATATGTATATATATATATATATATATATATATATATTATTTATATTTTTGAAAGCAATTACAATGCGTATATAGTATAAAATTCTATAATTATTGAAAATAAAGCTCACTGTACCATGTATGGTAGTGGCGTATTTATCATTGACAAGTTAAATTCGGCATGTATTGTATGCTACGCGCCGGTGGTCCAGAGGTAGAGTTCCTGACTTTGCGTGCTGGGTTACCGGTTTCGATTTCTGTCGGAGGGAAATCGTAGGTATACACCGCTGATGAGACATAATAAAGTTTAAACAGTTGTACAGTGTTCCCGTGGCGCACTTTATTCGCCGGGTTTGCTTGTTGTGATTATTTTTAATAATTATCGAATTTTATACGATATATGCTTTGTAATTGCCTTCAAAAATATAAGTAATAATATACTTTACATAACAATGCTTCAAAAGCAAATTATCAAATTCCATATATATATATATATATATATATATATATATATATATACCCTTGAGAAAGCTATGAATCCATATATTCTCCCTCCAGCTATGGGTTAAATAGTAGGGCAGACTGGGCCCTTCAGCCTTGTTTAGGTAACCAGTCTAGGAGAGGGATAACTCTGAATTCAAAATTCCCTCCAGCTATGGGTTAAATAGTAGGGCAGACTGGGCACTTCAGCCTTGGGTAGGTAACCACTCCAGGAGAGGGATAACTCTGAATTCAAAATTCCTGATGTCGGTCGTTGATTGGGTTTGTGGCAACCCTTGATGCACCAATTCTTTCCTATCGACTGACCCAAAAAGTGTGGATGGTCCAACACAAGCCTTCACCACTATAAACAAATCACTTGTGGGTGTTCATTGTGTGTATGAACCCTCATACGTCGAAAATCGACGAGAGAGTCCATTATATATATATATATATATACATATATATATATATATATTTATATAATATTAGTGATTAGAATGTAGTCGACGATTTAACAAACCAAGGCAAAACCAAAGTAATATCGTAAGAAACTGTCTCTAGAAATACCATATCTTCGATCCAGAGATTAGTTAAAGTTAACCCCATAGAGGATAATACTTCGTTGCCAGCGCTTGCTGTGTGAATTTAGAAAGTGTATTGCTAATACAGATGCGTTAAAAAATATTTGTGCAGGGAATACGGATACAGTGGTCGTCCATACATATCGACTGTGGTTTAAAAGGTAAAAAATGGCGATTGTGACATATCCGACAAGCTTCGTTCTTGATGACAACCTACTCATAAATAAAAAAATGTTTTGAAATGGATTATGGAGTTGTATCTATGTCAATATCTCCAGAGATTTAATGCAAAAAAAATTAATGTGACATATTCAACTGAGCACGAACATCTTAAGAAAATTGGGGAAACGAAAATATAATTACATTCAGAACTCTCTCTCTCTCTCTCTCTCTCTCTCTCTCTCTCTCTCTCTCTCTCTCTCTCTCTCTATATATATATATATATATATATATATATATAGATAGATAGATAGATAGATAGATGTCCTCCTCAGACACAGTGTTTCGACGTTTACGTCTCATCAGTGTGACTCGACTTAAGAAAATTGGGAAAACGAAAATATAATTACATTTCAGAACTCTCTCTCTCTCTCTCTCTCTCTCTCTCTCTCTGTGTCTCTCACTCACTCTCTCTCTCTCTCTCTCTCTCTCTCTCTCTCTCTATATATATATATATATATATATATATATATATATATATAGATAGATAGATAGATAGATAGTCCTCCTCAGACACAGTGTTTCGACGTTTACGTCTCATCAGTGTGACTCGACTTAACACACACACATATATATAACTCTGCTGATGAGACATGATATGCCGACATGTACATACAGAGATTGACTTTTTCTCGATTTGTTTACGGCTTACATTTGAACAGATATATTCGCCTAAATCATTAATTATCAACTAATTAATTTTCAAATTAGGTATGACTTCAATTAAGCACATATTCTCCAAAAATTGTCGGCTATCGCCATCTCAAACAGACTATTTGTTTACTCTCATACTGTCGTGCAGTAAGTCAACCAAAAAAAGTAGTATATATCAGTTTCAAAACAAACAAGAAATCTGGGAAAACCAGCTAGTATAAGGGTTAGAATTCCAGCCTGTCAGCCTGGCAGTTAGGGTTCGGATCACACACAAAGCACTTTCCTGTCCATTACTCTGCTGATGAGGCATAATATGCCGAAATGTACACACATGATCGACTTTTTCTCGATTTGTTTACGCCTTACATTTGAACAGATATATTGCCTGATTCATTAATTATCAACTAATTAATTTTCAAATTAGGTATGACTTCAATTAAGCACATTTTCCCATCCCCCCCCCAAAAATATATATATAGGAAGGTACATATAGAGATAATTTTTAAATATATAATTGAAATAATCACGACAAGCAATCTCGGCGATAACCGCGTGCGACGTGCGGAACACTTTACAGCTCTTTCGACCTAATTAGGTCTCATCAGCAGTGTATACCTATGATCTCCCCCAACAGAGCTCGAAACCGAGAACCCAAAACGCAGAGTCAGGCCACCGGCCACGCCACACACAAAATTCGCCAAAATGATGAATGTGCCACTACTATAACCTGGTGTGCATGTAGCTGCATCCACAACATAACAGGGGACATGGTTACCCCTCGGATTCACGACTCCCAGCATGAGGGCACGCATCCTTGTACCCATGCTGAGCACAGAAATGTAGGTAGATACATATAGAGATAATTTTAAAAGATATATAATTGAAATAATCACGACAAGCAAACTATATATATATATATATATATATAATATATATATATTATATATATAATATATATATCGCCTCTAACATAAACTTAGCTACACATGAACATTTACTCACATTTAATAATATACCCACACCAATTGACCCATCAACCACTGTCACCGCCCCGCACTTCAAACAAATATCCCCTAGCCCTCCACACAACTGACCCAGCGACCCCATCCTACCCAAAATTCCCCGCTCCTCCTTATTTCACATCACTACACACTCACCCCCTTGACCTCCCCGGCGCCACCGTCGCCACCTGTACTTAAACGTATGCTTTGCTTTAATAAAGTTACTATGACTGAAGACGTCTGTGAACACGGACGAAACTGTTTCACCCTGTGACTTGTTTTGAGTTGTTCATTTCTTGACCACTTTCCTTCTATCTACAGCATATCGTCGGATCCTAAACCCATCCGCACTTCCTTCATATATATATATTTATATATATATATATATATATTATATATATATATATATATATATATTGGTTCCTGGCGCTATCCTTTATTGTCTGCATGCGTGAGTTTTTTTAGTTTTCGCTATCTGTTTTTATCGGTAGATCTGTTGTCGCTAACATGTGTGTGTGTGTGTGTGTGTGTGTGTGTTTTAAAATTATTTCTTGATATTTTCTTGTTTGGAAATGAGCCCCTAATTATGTGATTGCTGTGTGCTTCTTTCTCACAGGTCAAGACCATATATATATATATATATATATATATATATATATATATATATATATATGAGGAAAATGGGATTGGTATGAATCCGACAGAATGAGGTAAAATAAGGAATGAAAGAACAAAACTCAGACAAAAATGTGTAGTATATTTCGCTGGAACGTAAAGTTCCACTTCCTCAAGCCATTATTCAATAATTCAATAAAGGCTTGAGGAAGCGGAACTTAACGTTCCAGCGAAATATACTACACATATTTCTCTGAGTTTTGTTCTTTCATTCCTTATTTTACCATATAAATATATATATATATATATATATATATATATATATATATTCAGCCAGTCTGAATTTATTATGCAAACCCAATAAACATCAATAAGTAAATAACGTATTAACTAATTTAAAGTAGTCAATTTCTGCTCTCAGCAAAATCTTAAAACATATTTTCCGCCAATTTTAATCATTAGTTTTTTTTTTAGATATTTGGTATTTACGAAAATGGGTTATCTATATATGGATTATATATATAGATATTATTGATCATTTGAAAATCAAATACCATTGATAAGACAAATTGAAAATTCTTCCAAGCTGTAGCCGTGTCAGTGCTACTGTACAACTGCACACTTTCTTTTAAGGAAACGATTAGACAAAAAGCTCGTTGGGAACTACATAATATTGCTGCGTGCTATCTTTAACAAATAAGAAAAAAAATGCAACTGTACTGCTACTTGTCTCTTATTCGGGTTAGATAAATAAGACATGATGAACCCTTCTGAATATTGCAGAAGAAATCTGGACGATCACATAAATTATGGTATCCTAGGATAAGTGCAATGTGGGTCGGCCAGCAAAAATCTACATTGATCAGCTCTGCACGGATGCTGGATGCCGTGCAGAAGATCTGTCTGGAGTGATATTTTCTGAACCTGTTATAAATGGGGGAAATGTAAAAATATATAAAATGTAAAAATATATAAAATCTTTTCTTAAACTTTTTATGTGATATTATTTCAGAATAAAAATAAAAATAAATAATTATATAATAAAAAGCCGAAGTAAAGAACCAATAAAAGATCTCTGTTATTTAAACCAGGCATATTTAATACGCGGCCCACTGGCCACATGTGACTCTCAGGAAGCAGAGGTGCGGCCCAAACGCAGACTGCGCTCTCATACGGTGTTTTTACAGTACCCCAGTTTATTGTTAAAGTTTTTCTCAAAGTCTCTTGAGCGAATACGGTGTTTTTTTTTCATTATGGCAATATAATCTTAAGAACTCCTTGCCTTTCACACCATCCTTTGATTTGCGGTAGGGCGAGGCTCGCTCAGTTAATAAAAGGGAGTGAGTCTTTCCTCTTGCGTTCTCCTGCTTTCAATCAACACGTAGCTATAATTGAAAGTGACAGTGATACTTGTACATTTTATTATTTGAACTCGGTCATTAATAGTCTTTTTTTCTTTTTAACAAAAATGTTACGCCACACAGAAAACTCGTCATATATTCGCCAAAACTCAATATGTATTCATTGGCTTTTAGTTTTTAGTAAATAAATTAATGATAGCAATCATCACTTTGTTCTGTTAATGTAGAAGAAGGATTTAAAGACTTAGCTGTCATGTGCGGCACTCATGACAGACATTTGTAATATATGCGGCCCTCATAACATACATATGTAATCCATGCGGACATAGGAGGCTACTCAGTTTTACATGACTGATCTAAACTACAGTGGTAACTAATCTAAATGTAATACTTCCAGGAAATGGCTACAAGCAAATAATAATAATAATAATAATAATAATAATAATAATGCCTCACCCCTATACCCAAACATGTGTCAGACATAAGCTGATGGCACCCTTACACTTTGGCATTCACCAGGAAGATGCACCAAAACGCCGGATTGCGTGAACTCAATAAGATCTGACATGAAGTTTACAGAGGAACAGGAAATGGAAGATGAACTGGCTTCACTAGATGTTCTAATAATTCGTACAGCCGATGGATTCGATTATGTATTTACCCACTCAACTGCGCCAAGGACTGGGTGTGACACAGCTCAATATATAAGCGGAGTAAAACTATTTTTAATTAAGCGTTTTCCTTTTCCTAAACCCGTTGTCTTTCCAAGAATAAATATCATATTTTGCCTTATTATCTACCTAGGAAGAGATATGAGAAGAAGTGCTAGATTCTGCTTAGTGGCCCCAAAACAATTTGTGTTAAAAATAGAAAAGTGAATGTTACTGTTGTATAAGAAACTATGAGGAGGTAGAAAAGATTCTTTATTTATGACTAGAAGTGGCCACATGGCGTCATCTAGGTAGAGGAGGGTGGTAAAAAAAGGTAGTTTCGCAGATACATTATTGTTAGACCACTGGTTGGATCCTCGCAGGAGGCCCCATTAAAACCCCTATGTTAAAAGACCATGCCTTGATCCAGCCACTCCGAAAAGAAAAATCATGTCTCCTATACAAAATACTAAATGAAAAAAATCTATATTGTTATCATTTAGATTTTATCTTTTTAATTATATTCACGAATTTAAATCAAATCTTTATAATTTTTGCTCAAAAACGAAGCGCTGGCGATATTTAATGTGTATATAGATTTACTTTGTCGTTAATTGTTTTATTTTCGAAGTTTCCTCCGGACATACATATACACACGACTGGTCTTTATGTATGTATAGATTAATATATATATATATATATATATATATATATATATATATATAATGCTGCAACAACACTTTTATTGTAGTAGTATTGGAAAGTAAATCCAAAAAGTACTCATTATATTACGTAAAATTTAGAGCATTATTCTTGTACAAAAGAATATTCTTTCTACCACAGTTTCCGTGTTCAAGGTAGATCTCCTGAAGAAGGTGTACCTTGAACACCGAAACCATAGCAGAGAAAAAAACTTTTTTCTGCAACTAATTCTTAAGACATTAGGTTCTTTTAAAGTTTTGTGTCATAGACAAACGAATAAGTACAAACCTGTTATTACTTATTCATACAGCGCAAACCACAAACTAAATACCTCCTCGCTTGCATTTCAGCGTCCTATAAACTTTGGTGTACACCTACACAGGGTTGAGAGAATCTAACCCCGAGCTGCATGTTAAAGTTCAATATTAAAGCCAGGCTAAAATGTTTCGTGTCTTTCTATTTTTGAAATTCCGTGAGGAGAAAACGTTGCTTCGATCTTATGTAGCCGCGAAGAGCAAAGGTGGGTCGGTCAAGTTTCAGGAATATTAACCCCGGGTAAAAGTTGATGCCATGGCACGGCGGCAACAATGGTTCGCTCTTGGCATTGTGCCGTTGCTGACCGTGCATGTTTCCCCGACTAATACAACGCTAGAAATCGTATACTAAGCTGACCTAAGTTTGGCAGAAGGTTAGTAATATGTGTGAGTCAATGAGAATTAAACTTGCAAACAATGGCCTGTGTTCATATAGAAATAATTGTTACTGAGGGGTCAATAAGAATTTTGTCTAAGACAAAGACGAGAACAATTGAGTGCATTCTAAACTTATTGCCCTAAAAATAATTTCTTTTGTCAGATTCACAGACTAATGCAACAGTAGTAATGATTTACTAAACTGGCCATAGTTTGGCACAAGGCTATAAACAATCTCTAGTATGAAAAAGAAAAGAAAATAGAGGGGGAAAATAAATTCGACTTGTTGAAGAGAGGGGGGTCAACAATGTCGTCGCCGTCACAAAATCTATAGCACAAAAAATCCGTCGTCGTCGTAAAATCACCAACTCAAATATCATCAGCAGCTGAAAAATCGCAACTGCTTGCTGTCGTCACTCCACCTCTACTTACACACGATTTTCCTTCAACATCCGGGTGTCTGCGACCCACGCACGAGATTCCCGAGCTAATCCTGGCTGCCGGAATCCCGTAGTCATCATCCGGGCACCTGGCGCTTACACCCGGGACAGTAGTATTTTGAATTCAGTGCCAATGTGTCGCCTGTTCGCATTCCGAAGGACGCGGGTTCGATTCCACATGCCAGGCAAAACCTAGCCCGCCTCCTTCGAGAATACGGCGGGCCACTCACCTCGTGTTTTCTGTCACACAATCGTGACCCGATGAGAATTGAACTCGCTAAAAATTGACCTCTGTGTATATAAAAATAGATGAGCATCCTAGTGATATCACGAGGTATTAAATATTTAGAGGGCGTGCCGACTGCTATTTTATAGAAATCAAAACAAGGATAATCCGCTGAATTTTCTGAGATTAATTCCAAACCCACGAAACTTTTCTTTTTTCTTTCATTTTTCCCACTCAAATTATTACACATTTTGTTGTGGACCTGTTTCATGACTTAGATAATTGAAGAAAGAAAGATAGAATTAAACAAAAAAAGAAAGAAAGAAAGAAGGAAAAAAATGGAAAAAATGAGGAAATCAAAGAAAAAAAAAGAAAGAAATGAGGAAACAAAAAATAAATAAAGTAAGACATAAAAAGTTGAGAGGAAGAGATAAGTCAGGAAAATGAAACGAAATAGATAAAGAAAGAAAGAAAGAATTAAACAGAGGAAAGTAAAAAAGAGAGAAAGACTTAAACACAAGAAATAAAGAGTGAAAGGTAGAATGAAACAAAAGAAAGAAAGAATTCATTTGCCAATAATTTCTGTTAACGCGAATGAAAATTTACATGAAAACAGCCAAAATTTAACAAAACTTTAAGTGTTATTTGTTTGTGGTTGTTTGTTTTTTGTTGTTTATTTATTATAACTACAAAAATGTTTAATAGTGTTAAAGTGTTATTTGTTTGTGGTTGTTTGTTTGTTTTTTTAAACATAACTACAAAAATGTTTACTAGTTAGTGTTAGTATAACAATACTTACAATAAAAATATTCGTGTAAAATATATTTTTAAGAACATTCAGTTTAATTTCAGTATTCAATAATTTAATTTTTTTTCTTTTCATTAGATTAGGTATTAATTTCGAGTTTACTATTTAAAAAAAAAATTGAACAAAAAAAAAAAAAAAAAAAAAAAAAAAAAAAAAATAAATGAATAACTATATGATTGAACAAAAGAAAGAAAGAAAAGGCGGATTGGAAAAATAAACCCCAAAAAAAAAATAACCTCATAACCTTAACCCTAACCTAAGAAAGAAGGAAGATTTTATAGGGAAAGCAAGAATTATATAATAGTAAGAAAAAACGTACCAAACAAACAAAAGAAAGAAGGAAGAAAGAAAGAAAGAAAGAGATGAACAAAGAAAATTAAATGGAAAAAATAAATAAATAAAAACTTAAAATCAAAGAAAGAATGAAAGAAAAGCGCATATGAAGAGATAATAGCGATGGCCTAAAACGATGGATTTGATTTTGTCATTATGAATACAAGAACTCGCACATCCACAGGGCACGGACGTGGTCCCAGAAAAGACCTACAAATGATATTGCTTACAAGCAGTGTCGTGGTATGTATTGGCAGAATAGGTTAGGTTGATTTTTAACTTTTTTAAAAAATATGAAATTCTATAAATAGTGAAAGTTGTGTGTTTTGTATAAGAAATACTAGGACTTCCCAGTATCGTAGATTGATTTTTAACTTTTCTTTTAAATATCAAATTCTCTCAAATAGTGAGAGTTGTGTGTTGATATAATGAATACTGATACTAAAAACTAGATGTCTTACCTGGACCATTGTTTGAGGACATAGTGTAAGGTTCAAGATTAATTAATGAGCATACAATTCCGACACGTTGTGAGACAAAACATTTTAATATATATAACAGCACATGGAAACTATAAGATACATAATGTACAGGAGAATAGAACATGTAAATACATATACAATATTTAGGTATAAACAAGATACCCAAATGTACCTAACATATAAATGTCACAGACATGGAACTAAGAAATAGTCCATGCTGTATAAAGGACTTACAGTAGCCCCACCGAAAAGGGGGGTAGATAGAGTCTAGCCCATAACAGTTCGTTGAGAAGCGTCCAGTTAAAAGTGGAAGACAAGTTTCAATGAACGCTCTTAACTACCAGAGGTCCCCCTAGTGGGAACAAACAGCAACGCAGCGAGAAGATAACTCTTCCGGCAAAAAGAACGATAATCCCCTACAATAGCAACAAAGATTGTCTGCTAAAATGCACTAGAAATCCTCGTTTTCGCAACATTAGCTTAGAAATTGATAATAAAATTAAGCGCTTTCAATATTTAAAAGAGGAAAGCTTGTCATTTTATACAAAACGAATAAAATATTATAACTGGAATTCAAATTGAAAATATGTCCCACATCAATACAACTATGTGCTGCTTTTTACCTAATAATTAACATGTCAAAAGTAAAGTAAAGTTGTCGGGGTGGCCTAATATATATTATATATATATATATATATATATCTTATTATAATGGAGAATTGTGTGTTTTTCTGTCTGTAACCGAAACTATATTACTACTCATGTCACAATTCCCTTCGTTATTTACATCACATTCTCCATGATTTTATTTATATTTAAACCTCAATTATTAATAAAATTGCTTCACCTTTTTATTAGTTTTGTCCATATCTACATACAAATAACATGCTATTGTATTTATATATACAAAAAATAGCGGTTTACAATGTGAATGGGAAGGCTAATTTGCATATTGATATTAAAAATGTGATTTTATTAAATATGTGCTTAGTATTATTGATTTCTAATTGTTTGGTTTTATTTTAATGAATATAAGCAAAAATCTCTTCATTGAATCTTAAATGAAATCCATTAACAAAAAAAAAAAATAAGTGTCATTTTATTCTTTATTTCGTAATTTAACTAAATAGTTAAATAAGTAAAATTCAGCAATGAAAGACGGGAGTGATGGAAGAGTAAGTTTAATTTCTATTTTTCTATTATACCCCCCACTCTGTTACATATCTTTTTATCTGCCTTCTTATTAGACTTTCTAATTTAATACGATATTTCATTACATTAAAACTTAAATACTTGCACCCGGAGGGTGCATATATTTGCTAGTATATATAATATTCAATCACTCTTTCTTTCACAACTCTTCTCTACTTCTCTACTTTTAATGTTTCAACTCAATATATATAATATATATATATATATATATAATATATATAAATAAAGTAATATATATATATTAAAGAAAAGTTGTCGGGGCGGCCTAATGTCGGTATCAGCCAATCAGCGAGGGAATCTATCCCCTTTTCACAAGCGCTAGACCGAGTTTGCATCTGAGGTGGAGCGCCACACCTACCATCAGCTCATTACTTTACCGCACAGATCCCTGTGCTACTCATACGCTACTCATACGCTGAGTTGGCGAGGGCTGGTATCGAACCTTGTGGTTTCTAGCCGAACGCTATCATATCTTAAAAGATTAAAATCTCTTTACTCAAACGAAGGCAAAGTTATAAAAGAAAATATGTTGTGAAGTAATTCATGTTAATTTGCAATTTTCGCCACATTGGAGACACTACAGATCCAAAATCGACCTACGCTATTGTTAGAAGGAGGTTGAAAACCCACGCGGATTGTCTTACGCATTCAATCTCCTTGCTTTAAATCCATTTATATTCTTCTCTTAGATTGGCCACCCATCACGGCTGGACAGCCAAGAAGTCTGTCCTCTCATTTAACCTATAATTGATGGGATGAGATGGAACCGTAACTTTTGATGCGATTTGAATACAAACTGCCTCGGATGGCCGATTACATTTTCCGGGCCGCTAACCATTACGACATGTTCACCATCACTAAAAGAAGAGATACATTAGGGTAATGGAATAGATAGAATAAAGGAGAGAAAAATAATAAAAATTGCGCAGCAAATGCTCTAAAGAAAACACGAAGGGGAAAACAATAATGTGAAATAAATAGCCTCCGTTTATATGCCGTTAATATTTGAAAGGATTTCACATTTCAGATTTTCTAAGAATGCAATTCCTCATAGAAAAAAAAAAAAAAAAATGAAACAAAATAAAATTTAAAAAATTAAAGAAAAAAAAATAATAACGTAATAAAAATGAACACAACAAATAAAATTGCAATATCACTGCATAAGAATTACCACCATGTAATTTCTAAATTGATGATCTGTCAGTAAAGCCTCGCTTTCAAAAAAGAAAAAGAAAAAAAAAAAAAAAAAAAGAATGAATTAAACAAAAGAGAAAAATAGATAATAACGCCTATTCATATTTTGATTCAATTCTTGACAATTGAAATACGAGCCTTTCAGCTAACTTACTTGAACTTTAGTTGTTTCCCCCCGAGAATAAACAATACAAGAGCTTTAGTGTTCTGTCAAAAACAAACATCAAATAGGGAAAAAGCAATAATAACATTGGATAGAAATGATAGAATCTCAAATGCGAAATAATACTTGAAGACTGAGGGCACGGTTTATTCTTTTAGTTTTCACAGACCAAAAACTGAATGAAACAAAAATTACTTGTATCAACCTAAGCATTTTTAGTGCTTATTTTAAATTTCGAGATAACCATAACGTAATTTACAATGTCTGGCTTGCCATGATATCTTCAGCTAACTATTATTATGCAATTTGTCTTTGAATATCCCAAATTATTTGTATATTTTTCTGTCTACATTTATCTGTTACTGGGACAATATACTCTTATTCACTGCTAGTTTCGAAGAAGATTTTTATTCAGACTTTCTTTATACGCTCTCGTTGTGCTGAGCAATGTTTAAAAACAACCGGAATGGTCCATTATTTAGCTGAGGTGACACCACTTATAAGAAATAAGAATTCATTGGATAAGCAACACCAGATAATCAGGATTTACATTTTTGTATTTCATCTTGGACGGTCTCATCTTTAACCAGAGGGTGGTGCAAGATGATAGCAGTCACACTTTTAAGGAACACAAGTATTAATATCTATCATTCTTATTTCACATTTAACTTGTCACTAACTAAAAATGTTTTATATTAATTTTTTGTTATATATTTAATAAATCTATCTTTCTTTTTTTTCTTTTTTGTGCGAATGGTCTCGGATAAAGTCAATAGACTTGATCGTGTAATTTGAAACAGTAAACCGAGTATTATGTGACAGAAAGTCAATTCCTTAAATGGAATTTAGCAAGTTGAATTCAGAGTTTTCCTTTTGCTATACTGCTTGCCTAATCAAGGTTAGAGAGCCCAGCCATTCCTACCATTCACCCATAGCTGGAGGGAGAATAGTTGAATTCATACCTTTCCTAAATGTATTAACCCTATGCGAAATACAAACAGCTCTGTCCAGAATTTGAACTCCTCTCGCGTGTCCGTTTCCTAGGTCGGGAACCATGACACCAGAGGCCTCTCTCTCTCTCTCTCTCTCTCTCTCTCTCTCTCTCTCTCTCTCTATCGCTATATATATATATATATATATATATATATATCCAGCAGTGTCCTGCGTGTCTTGTTCGTCTTACTCGGATGGTTTGGGTGATATGTGGCAGGTGGCCGTACAGCTGTTTTCTCGTGGGGTGTTGTTTACACGTCTTGTTCAGGATCACACCCACCATTCTTGTGCAGCTCCCATCTAGTGACATTGCTGGAGAAGCAAGGACGAACTCATAAGTGACGTCCTCCTGTGGAAGCCAGCACATAGACACGCCGGTGTGGGCCTTCCAAAATAAAGGCGTACATTGACCAGCTCTGTGCGGGTACAGGATGCTGCATAGAGGACTTCCAGAGAATGATGTGTGATAGGGACGGATGGAAAGATATTGTCATGGACATCCGTGCTAACAGCACGACATGATGATGATGATGATAATGATGATGTTATATATATTGTCAAATTCGCAGAGGTTTGAACTGATGATCGTTCTGGTCTGGGAACTGTTGTTAACGTTGTGGAGATTATCTTCCCTTTGGCCTGGAAGAGTTATCTTCCCACTGGGTTTACGTCCCGGCGACCAGGAAGTCTGGTATATAAGCGCGAGATGCAAACGCTTCTACCTCTTTCCTTGCTTCTTCTCAGCGAACTCACATGGGCTAGATACTGTCTACCCTTTCACGGTGGGGCTTCGCCACCCCCTCGTCACTGTAAGTGAATTATACAGCATGGAATATCCTTAGTCTCATGTCTGTAACCTCTATATTTTATGTACATTTAGGTATCTATTTGTATCTTGTATTACCATTCATGAATGTGTCCTTGCATATTATCTCATCTGTATCTTGTATTTTATGTATCATTTCCATGTGCTGTTGTTGTATATTGTACAAACGGAAATAGAAATTTCCGGTTGAATTAAACAGAGGGGGGACGAGAAAGGTGACAAAGGACTTTTTCCTGGTGGGAGCGAACAAAGAAAACGGGTAGGCGTTTGAGATATATAAAAGGACAGTCAGGAGGAGACGGCGAACGGAGTGACCAACGCTTGCGGTCAATCCCTGACAGCGGGCAGTGAGGCGCGCCCACTCCTTCTACCTCCCGATCGCCAACGCTATTCATCCCAACAGCAGCAGTAGTTCCCATTGTCAGCGCTCGCCACTCACACGCACCACGAGGGAATTAAATAAAAAGTCAATCTCCTACTACATACAGCATGCCTTGTGATTTCATTAAGCGACCACTGCATATATCGTCAAGGGTTAGTGACGATACCCACGCCGATTTAGCAGCGTGAGTTTGAAGAAGCCGCTATATAACATATATAGAATTTGATGCCAGTATATAACATATACGATTTAGTGCCAGCGAAGAAGGCGCTATGCAACACTGTTATCTTATTATAATGGAGATTGTGTGTTTTTCTGTCTGTAACCGAAACTATATTACTAATCGAGTCACAATTAACATAGTTATTTACATCACTTCCTTCATGATTTTATTTATATTTAAACCTCAATTATTAATAAAATTGCGTCACCTTTTTATTAGTGTTGTCCATATCTACATACTAATAACATGCTATTGTATTTATATATACAAAAAATAGCGGTTTACAGTGTGAATGGGAAGGCTAATTTGTATATTGATATTAAAAATGTGATTTTATTAAATATGTGCTTAGTATTATTGATTTCTAATTGTTTGGTTTTATTCTAATGAATATAAGCAAAAATCTCTTCAATGAATCTTAAATGAAATCCATTAACAAGAAAAAAATAAGTGTAATTTTATTCTTTATTTCCTAATTTAACTAAATAGTTAAATAAGTAAAATTCAACACGGTAGTGATGGAAGAGTAAGTTTCATTTCTATTTTTCTATTATACCCCCACTTTGTTACATATCTTTTTATCTGCATTCTTATTAGACTTTCTAATTTAATACGATATTTCATTACATTAAAACTTAAATACTTGCACCCGGAGGGTGCATATATTTGCTAGTCTATATAAAATGTTTTGTCCCACAAACGTGTCGGAGTTGTATGTTCAATTATAACTGTGAATCCTACAACGTGAATAGATAAAAAATAAAAACTTGATTTATTTCAATATGTATCTCGGTGCATTCTCTTTTAGGTTCTCGTCTGAACTCAATGATTCCTTTTGCATATGTCACGTAACATTACTATAATTCGGTCTACCTTGATGAAACCACCGAAAATCTATTCTGAAATTCCCGACGCACTCTGTAATGAATTTTGGCGCTGGCCTGTGAGTCAGAAGGTGTGTTCTGCTTGCCTGGTGTCGGCCTTTAACAGCTATTGTGTTATATCCAATAACAGTTATGGTCTTGTTTAATTTAGGATCTTAGTGCAGCGGGTTATACCGTTTGTAATTAGGCACAAGCAACAGCTGCGTAGTCAGAGCGATGATGGCCACAGATAGCAGAATTGGAGAAAGTGTGAAACTTTTTAAATAGGTAAACGGAAGTTACAAATATACACGCTATTTAGAAAAAAATCTTAATAGGTAAAAGTTCAAGGGTATGAAAAGTTGATTGCGCTCGTAGCGTGATGGTTATCTCCGAAAGAAGTGGAATCAATTACACTACTTCAAATCCGGGATGAGACTGTTTGCAATTCACGTAGCACAAATACCAATGGAAAATATATCAATGCACCTATTCTCCCTTCAGCTATAGTAGGACATACTCGGCTCTTTAACTATGGTATGTCAACCTATCCAGTAGAACCTATCACGTATTCGTGTTGCATAGCTTTTAACGGAAGATTCCTCTTCCGGTCAAAAGAGAAAGATAAAAATATATATTTTTAAAAAAGGGAGAACGGAAGAGAGGTCTTCCGGTCAATAAGCAGAGTGAAGATGAAGAAATAGATAAAAGAAAAAAAGGAAAACGGAAGCAGAGTCTTCCGGTGAGGAGGCAGAGAGAAAGATAAAGAAATATATAACAAATGTCCGTTATCAGATCAAACGATAAATGCGTGGGCATAGTTTTTTTTCTATAAAAATGCTAGTGGATGAAGGACGTCAATTTTCAGTCCCCAGCAGCAGCCGAGAAGATAACCTCGTCTCCCGTCAACCTCGGGCAGTTCATTGTGAACACTGCGCTCTTCGCCAGCCACCCGACATTTTCATTGTGAACACTGGTTGCCCCTCACCACCCAGACACCGAAGAAAATAAAGACGGGTCCTATTTTTATATATACGTGTCTGTGGTTTTATTGAAGTCCAGTCAAGCGGCTATATAATATTCAAACCAGCTGTAGATCTGGAGAAGGAATGTGCACATATAGTGCTAATATTCTTGGAAAATGTATCAATCCAACTATTTTCCCCCCGGCAATGCATAAATAGTAGGGCATACTGGGCTCTTTAACTATCACGTGGCCACTGATCTAGGAGAAGGAAAACTATGTATTCAAGCCAGCTGTAGATCTGAAGAAGGAATGTGCACGGGTAGCGCTAATTTCCTTGGAAAAGTATCACTTCAACTATATGCGTAAATAGTAGGTCATACTGGACGCTTTATCTATGGTGTGGCGACCGATCTAAGTTTGGTTTGGTTTGTTTTGTTTTACGGCATAACAGCCTCAGTGGGTTATTTAGTGCCGATAAAGTTTTGAAATAAATCAATTCTTAATGGATAATACAATTTTGTTTATTAACTCGTGTTTTTCTATTTAACCCATAGATGGGACCCTAACAGGTACTACCACTCCGGGTCAGAGTGGACCAGTGAGCAATGGTGATGAAGGGCTGCTCCACTTTACCCAAGCCTCCAAAACCGGAACCTCACCATCATATAGAGTTTAACGTCATTCCCAGTACATTTAGGCCCTCAGTCTAGCATCCATATGATAAAAAGGGGTTGGGGCTTACCATAAGGGCAATAGGGTTGGGAAAATCATATAGGTGCTAGGGCTTGACGTGACCAGCCGATTGATCAGAGCTCTCCGACCGCCCATCTAGCCGAAAATAGGGCCAAAGTAGAGTATTGCAAGTAATGAACTGCTCATCCCCCTGGGTTCTATCCTTAAGCATCACGGGTCGCCAACAGCCGACAGTGCGGGACCGATCTAGGAGAAGGAAAGCTATATATTCAAACCAGCTGTAGATCTGGCGAAGGGGCGCCCTTCTACTTCAAGAGAGGATCAAGCCTTATGTTACATGTAGAATAACTCCCTGTTTTTTTTTGTGGGGGGAAGAAAAACAGTGATCACTTCGACTCGTGTTTATTTTGCGTAAATTCGGCACTTGATTAGGAGATGCATTTTAGAGTGTTCTCTGTATGTAGCGGCATCTTTTTTCCGATCTAAAATCTTCTATCCCCTCATCCGTTTATTCTCTTTCACGTGAATTTGGCGGTGTTTAAAAAGCATTGTGTTTACCATGATAAATTCTGCTTTCATGTTCTTACCCTTTCGTGAATTTACAAGTACCCTTATCTACAAAGAAAACTTCGTAGTTCTGTAGTTTTGAAGGCGGATGAAACAAAATCGCAATTTTAAAAATAATCTTTTTCCGCTCGTCAAAGCGCTTTTAATTCTAGGCGATATTTGCAGCGTTTCTTTGATGAATGAATGGAGTGTGTCTTACGTGGCCAGTCGATGTGAATGAATTAGCAAGAATAATTTTACTTCTTTTGTACACCTCTCTTCATGTTTGTTACCGATTTTAAGAGTAGCGATTGTAGTAAACGAATAAGCGATTTAAAAATAAAAAATAAATAATTGAAATTCTAAAACGTTCTTGACTTCGTGTCTTGAGAAATTCTGAATTATTTTAAAATAGGATTTGTGGGATTTGATTGGTTTACATATGTTTTAACACACGTGTCAGATGCAATCACGTGGTAAGATTAACAAGATGAGCACCATGCACGCAAAAAATAGCCCGAGTCACGTGTACTGTCATGCTAGTTGATTTTGGTTTGTTTTGTTTTACGGCATATCAACCTCAGTGGGTCATTTAATGCCGATAAAGTTTTGAAATAAATCAATTCTTAATGGATAATACAATTTTTTTTATAAATACATTTTTCTATTTAACCCATAGATGGGACCCTAACAGGTACTACCACTCCGGGTCAGATTGGACCAGGGAGCAATGGGGATGAAGGGGTGCTCCACATTCCCCAAACCTCAAAAACTGGAACCTCACCATCAGATAGAGTTTAACGTCATTCCCAGGACATGTAGACCCTCAGCCACCGCCTTCTAGCACCCATATGATAAAAAGGGGTTGGGGCTTGCCATAAAGGCAATAGGGTTGGGAAAATCATATAGGTGCTAGGGTTTGACGTGACCAGCCGATTGATCGGAGGGGCCTCTCCGACCGCCCGTCTAGCCCAAGATAGGGCCAAAGTGCATGTCATGGCTCTCTATCCTTAAGCATCACGGGTCGCCACCCAGGTGGCCCCATTGGGGGAGTCTTACCCCTATGCAGAGGTGCAGTCGGTACATTCTAACTCCCCAACGACAGGGCGGGCTAGTTGATTTAATGTTTGATTGATTGATCTTATTGATTGATCTTAACGGCATGTCAACACCTATAGGGTTATTTTATGACTAGTTGTTAGGCATCATTTTTATTGTACATTTATATTCTAATATTATTTGCAGTTGCTTCACAGTGCATTTCAAACAGTTATATGAAGGGGCCGGTTTAGCTCAGTCGATAGAGCGTTCGGCTAGAAACCACAAGGTTCCTAGTTCGATACCGGTCCTCGCCAACTCAGCGTATGAGTAGCACAGGGATCTGTACGATAAAGTTAGGAGCTGATGGTAGGTGTGGCGCTCTACCTTAGACGCCAAAACAATCTCCTTGGTCTAGCGCTAGTGAAAAGGGGATAGACTCCCTCGCTGACTGGCTGATACCGACTTTAGGCCGCCCCGACGACTTTACTTTACATACTTACTTATATGATATCAATTGGATCCTTTCCGTCCACTAAGGACGATAACGTAGTGTCCAAAATAAAAATAAAAATGTTATCTGCATCTGCGCAAGTGACTCTGAAGGCCAATTCTTGAGTGACAGTCTTTGGTGCACTGAATGGACACAAACTGTGATGCTTTCTAGGGCTGCTGGCTTTTCTCTCTCTTTCTGTCTCTCTTTTCTGTCGTGGCTAGTCTTCTCTTTACCCCACCCCTCTCAGTACCTTTCTTAACGTTGAGACGCCAGGTCGCTCTGTTTTTTTGCATCTACCTCCCACGTGTTTGTGTCAATATGGCATATCCTCATAGCTCTCCTGCAGACATCTTTAATGATATCATTTATTCCTATGTAATACAAATAATTTATATACAGTTGGATGGTTTAAAGTAATTAATCATAATCCTTAGTAAATAATCACGGCTTTAAGTAACTACTCTTGATATGAATAATATAGCAAGTATTCCTATGTAAGTAAAAGTAAAGTCGTCGGGGCGGCCTAAAGTCGGTATCAGCCAGTAAGCGAGGGAGTCTATCCCCTTTTCACTTGCGCAAGACCAAGGAGATTATTTTAGCGTCTGAGGTGAAGCGCCACACCTACCGTCAGCTCCTTACTTTACCGCACAGATCCCTGTGCTGCTCATACGCTGAGTTGGCGGGGTCCGGTATCGAACTAGGAACCTTGTGGTTTCTAGTCGAACGCTCTACCGACTGAGCTAACCCGGCCCATATTCCTATGTAATATAGATAATTTGCACACAATTGTATGGTTTCAAGTACTCTTATCTGATCATTATATTTACTAGCAAATATATGCACCCTCCGGGTGCCAGTATTTAAGTTTAAATGTAATAAAATATTAGATTAAATCAGAAAGGCTAATGAAACTGAAGAAGAATTCAGATAAAAATATTTGAAACGGAGGGGGTATAATCGGAAAATAGAACAACTGAAACTTACTCTTTCATCACTTCCGTTTTTCAATGCTAAATTTTCCTAATTTAACTATTTAGTTAAAATAGGAAGTAAAGAATAAAATTACAGTTATTTCTTCTTGTTAATGAATTTCTTTTAGGATTTATTGAAGAGATTTTTACTCATATTCATTAAGATAAAACCAAACAATTAGAAATCAATAATACCAAGCACATTTTTATTAAAATCAGTTTTTTTAATATCAATATGCAAATTAGCTTTACGTTTACACTAAAAACTGGTATTTTGTTGTATATATAAATACAATTGCATGTTATTAGTATTTAGGTGAGGCCAACAGTATTAATAATGTCAAACAGTTTTATTATTAATTGAGGTTTAAATAGAAATAGAATCCTGGAGAATGTGACGTAAATAACTAAGGGAATTGTGACTTGAGTAGTAATATAGTTTCGGTTACAGACAGAAAAACACACAATCTCCATTATAATAAGATTATTACGTGGTTTCAAGCAATTGTTTCAATTTATTTTAGTCATTTGACCAGATATATTATTTCAAATAACTAAAAATAATCTTAAGTAATTAATTATAACCTCAAGTAACTATTGTTAATACAAATAATTTACAAAATATATGACGTTAAGTATCCCTGTTTAATATGACAATATTTTAAATTGAATAATTTGACCTACAGAGGTGACTTGGATAATTACAGGGATTCCTGGTCAAACTGAACCTGGAAGTAATGGGCGTGAAGTGTTACACTACACTGTCAATATCTCTAGAATCAGAACATCATCATCATCATCATTATCATCATCATCTCTCTCTCTCTCTCTCTCTCTGTCTCTCTCTTATTGTCTTATTATTACCGTCTCATAATCTCTTACTGACTCCTTATCACTACCCCTGTTTTTATGTCATTATATTGCTCAATCTCTCTCTCTATCTTTGTCTACCACTCTCTATCTCTCTCTGTTTATATATATATATATATATATATATATATACATATATATACATATATATATATATATATTGCCGCCACAGCGTATATAAATATATATATATATATATATATATATATATATATATATATATATATATGTCTTATGAAAAACAAAATATACGGATTTTCACAGCTCGAAGATTACCTACGAACACTACAAAAAAAAAAAAAGAAGATTACCAACACCACAAACTTTTTGAAACTTAACATCTTTCTTCAATTGTGCTGTGGACGTGTAAATAACTTTTAATAGCTGGACTATATTTTGAACATTTTTGATAATCTCTTCACTTTTTTATATATTTACACCAAACTCTTTTTGAGTTTATTTTTTTTTTTAATATAATTTATTTATTTTTGATACAGAATGCGCATTTTAAAAATTCAAGCATTCCAGCGTGTGTTTGTACCCCCTATTTCTTCCAACGGTTTTTTATCCCTTCTTTCCTTCATATGTTTTGCTCGTTGATGATGACCCTTCTACTAAACGGTCGAAACAGATTCTGTCAGCAGATTATAATTACTAATTGTTTTTTCAAAATGTTAAATTCATTCTGTCGGATTAACTTCCATTTATATATAATATATATATATATATATATATATATATATATATATATATATATATATATATTCTGCCACAGCGTATCTATCTCATTATTACTGTCTCATCAGATCTTTCTATATCTTACTGTCATTATATCTATCTATATCACGTGGTGTAATGGTTAGCAGGCTAGATGTGCAGAGATGTGATTCTCATTGTGCACACCATACTTCTTGCCTTGTGCCACATCTAAGCTTAGCTTGGTAAATAATTATATCTATCTATCAATCTATCTATTAGTCTCTTTACACATCAAAACGTTCAATTTTAAAAACAGAATCTCAGCTAAGCAGTGTAAACGTGAGATTAGAAGATATTAGCCGAGATCTGTCTGTTCTTCGTATAAAAAATTGTTATCTTTGCGAGAATAAAGAAAATTCTTTTTGCCAAATTTAGGATATTTATGAACATCAAACGTGTCTCAAACACAAATAATCTGTTGACTTACAAATCCCATTATCTATCATGGTCTACCCATAAGATATATACATATATGTTTGTTTGCGAGTTTATGTATATATATATATATATATATATATATATATATATATATATATATATATATATATACATGCATATATATATATATATTATATATATATATATTTATCTATCTATCTATATATATATACATGTATATAAATGCATATGTGCATATATATATATATATTTATCTATATATATCTATATATACATACATATATAAATATATATGTATATATATACATACATGTATATACATACACATATGCATACATATATAAATATATATGTATATACATATATATAGATAGATACATGTATATACATGCATATATATATATATATATATATATATATATTATATATATATATATATATATATAATTAAGATACTCTTTTTAAGCATGAATAAATGTGAGTGTTAGTGTTCAAAATAGACTAATAATCTAATAATAATGACTTGCCATTTGTATTCAAATTGATATTCTAAATGATACTGGACTCACTTAGGCATTTCTGTAGTGAATCATCGTCATGCTCTACCGACTGAGCTAAACCTGTCCTCTTTAAGGATACACTGATATTATTATTATTATTATTATTATTATTATTATTATTATTATTTACTCCTTTTGAGTTTTCACATCAGCATTAGCTGATGGCCTTTCACTGGAGTCTGAGTGACAGCAAGTCTCCTCAGGTCTCCAGGACTCTTCTACGTATTCTAGCAGATTGCAGCAGTGCAGTGTTCTGAATGGTTTCAATCCTTCCTCTGATTTCCAAACTTTCCAAACCGTTTTCTAATCCTTTTGGGACTGTTACAAGTGCACCAAGTACAATTGGTACCACTTTCACTTTCATATTCCATAACTTTTTCAGTTCTCTGACAAGGTCCAGATATTTGTCCATTTTTTCATTTTCCTTTAGCTTCACCCTGTGATCTGCTGGCACTGCAAAATCCACCAGTTGACAAGTTCTTTCTTTTTTGTTTATCAACACTAGGTCTGGTCTTCTTGCTGGGATAAGGTGAACCGTTTTTATTTCAAAGTCCCAGAGAATTTATTATTATTATTATTATTATTATTATTATTATTATTATTATTATTATTACGACCTCCGTTGACCTATCTTCATATATACTATGACCTTTCATGACCTCACTTTATATATATATATATATATATATATATATATATATATATATATATATATATATGTGTGTGTGTGTGTGTGTAAAGCTATAAAACTAATCACATACTCTTTTGAAGTTTTAAGAAAGTGGTCCATTTATTTTGCTTTCTCTCGTATTTGAAAGTAGATAATTCGGTAATGTAGGTATTTTATATTCTACTTTTATACCAAGTTCAAGTCAGAAAGTTAATCTCCTTTCGACGTTGCACAGACCGCCCCCCCCACCCATCACGGCCACCACCACTTCCCTGTGTCATTTTCGGAATTGGGTCTGAACCATAAAGAAGATTTACTTTTATCCCCTACTCTTAGCCTAACCTAACCTGCTTATAAGATAACCCAAATGTTCTGGCGAAAATAAAAATAAATTAAACAAAGGAATAGCGAACGGGGACACGTGCACGTGGACTTTTGCTGAGTAAGTTATTCTATGTAATTTCAAATAGAATTTTGGAATTTCTCTGAATTTTTTGAGATGAGGCTTGATAATTTGTATTATTTTCTATTATTCGGATGATTCTACTTTTCTTCATTGTTATATACACAAGGTTTCGACCGATGTGCCCTCTGGCCTTCTTCTTCAGATGCTTCCTGTCAAACTCGGGGATCTTCTCGGACTCGGGAACCTTCATTTCAAACTCGGGGACTTTCTCGGGCTTAACCTTCATTTCAAACTCGGGGACTTTCTCGGACTCGGGAACCTTCATTTAAACCGGGGACTTTCTCGGAACAAACTCGGGGACTTTCTCGGACTCGGGAACCTTCATTTCAAACTCGGGCACTTTCTCGGACTCGGGAACCTTCATTTCAAACTCGAGGACATTCTCGGACTCGGGAAACTTCATTTCAAACTCGGGGACTTTCTCGGGGACCTTCATTTCAAACTCGGGCTTTCTCGGACTCGGGAACCTTCATTTCAAACTCGGGGACATTCTCGGACTCGGGAACCTTCATTTCAAACTCGGGGACTTTCTCGGACTCGGGAACCTTCATTTCAAACTCGGGGACATTCTCGGGGGAACCTTCATTTCAAACTCGGGACTTTCTCGGACTCGGGAACCTTCATTTCAAACCGGGGACTTCTCGGACTAGGGAACCTTCATTTCAAACTCGGGGACTTTCTCGGGGGAACCTTCATTTCAAAACTCGGACTTTCTCGGACTCGGAACCTTCATTTCAAATCGGGGACTTCTCGGACTCGGGAACCTTCATTTCAAACTCGGGGACTTTCTCGGACTCGGGAACCTTCATTTCAAACCGGGGACTTTCTCGGACTCGGGAACCTTCATTTCAAACTCGGGACTTTCTCGGACTCGGGAACCTTCATTTCAAACTCGGGGACTTTCTCGGACTTCATTTCAAACTCGGGACTTTCGGACTTTCATTTCGGACTCGGGAACCTTCATTTCAAACTCGGGGACTTTCTCGGACTCGGGACCTTTTTCAAACTCGGGGACATTCTCGGGGAACCTTCATTTCAAACTCGGGGACTTTCTCGGACTCTCGGGAACCTTCATTTCAAACTCGGGGACTTTCTCGGACTCGGGAACCTTCATTTCAAACTCGGGGACTTTCTCGGACTCGGGAACCTTCATTTCAAACTCGGGGACTTTCTCGGACTCGGGAACCTTCATTTCAAACTCGGGGACTTTCTCGGACTCGGAACCTTCATTTCAAACTTTCTCGGACTCGGGAACCTTTATTTCAAACTCGAGGACATTCTCGGACTCGGGAACCTTCATTTCAAAACTCTGGAGTCAGCATGTCGTAATCGGAAGCCTTCACGAAACTTCGAGCTGAATCCTTTATTTAGTCCACATAAATAGTCTGTTCTAATTCCTTTAACCAAGACCGGGTACAAGTGTTAAACTGGGTTCAGAATGTTATGTTACTATCGCCCTTGTCCAGGATTACGACATGAAGGCTCTCGAGTTCAACAAGGAGATTCCCGAGTGCGAAGAGAAGGTTCCTCCGGAGTTCAAAAAGTTTCCCGAGTCTGACAAGAAACATCTGAAGAAGGCCGTGGGGCACATCGGCCAGAACGTTGTGTATATAATAATGACGATGAGGACAATAGTCTGAATAATCGAAATAATACAGATTTTGGAAAATCTCCTGGTTAAGAAAGATATTTTAAGTATATCCCTTTATTAATGAATGAAACATTTGTTTTGATTGTTGTAATTATAAATCTCATCTTTTTCAAATTCATGTTTATCTACTTAGGTTAGAATTATAAAGGGACAGTTTAGTTCAGTCGGTAGAGCGTCGGACTAGGAACTACAAGGTTCCTGATTTGATATCGGTCCGAGCCCACTCAGCGTATGAGTAGCATAGGGGATAGCTGCGGTAAAGTGAGGAGTTGATGGTAGGTGTGGCGCTCCACCTCAGACGCCAAAACCAATCGCCTTGGTCTAGTGCTTATGAAAAGGGGAGTCATCACGGAACTTTAAACTGATGGCTCCCGATTACGACAAGAAGGTTCCCGATTACGACAAGAAAGTTCCCGAGTCCGAAAAGAAGGTTCCCGATTCCGAGAAGGTTCCCGAGTCCGATAAGAAATACCTGAGGAAGACCGGAGGGCATATCGGCCGAAACGTTGTACAAATAACTATGAAGATGAGGACAATAGTCCGAATAACGCCGATAATACTAATAATCAAGCCTCATCTCAAACATTCAGAGAAACAGATTAATTGAAATTATCTTTATAATTCCTACTATTTGAAAGAAGTACATATTAAACTATATGTAGTGTAGAAATGTTTTGCATTTTACTGATGAAAATAAAATAATTTTAAATTAGTTAAATTAACTAATGATACATTTAACATATACATATTTGGAATATTCGGACTATTGTCCCCATATTTTTTGTTATCTACATAACATTTCAGCCGATGTATCCTCCGGCCATCTTCAGGTGTTTCCTGTCGAACTAGGGAATCTTCTCTTCGAACTCTGGAACTCTGAATTGTCCAGTTGGACACATAGCGCAACGGATATGAGGGTTGAGTTAATACGATTATAACTGACAATCATCACAAGGTTGCAGGTTCAATCCTGGCAAAGGTCGATAAGAAAATAGAACACTTAATATAGCTTAACACTTGGGCCCGGTCATGGTTAACGGAATAAGAACAGTGGATTGAATAAAGGGTTGGTTTCAAAGTTCCAGGATGGCTCCTGAATTCGAGAAGAAGGTTCCCAAGTTCAAATAGTAGGTTCCCGGGGTCAAGAAAGTTCCCGAGTTCGATAAAAAAGAGACCTGAAGAAGGCTGGAGGCCACATCAGCTGAAACCTTGTGTAGATAGCCGTCTCGTTGTGTAGAGAAAGAAAGAGAGAGAGAGAGAGGGGGGAGGGAGATAGATAGATAGATAAATAGAGAGAGAGAGAGAGAGAGGGGGGGATCGCACGGAAGCGATAACACCAATCTGTTTCAATCGAGCAATGAAAAGATGAAAAGAAGGAAAGAAAAAAAGAGTCAGAGAGAGAGAGAGAGAGAGAGAGAGAGAGAGAGAGAGAGAGAGAGAGAGAGAGAGAGAGAGAGAGAGAGAGCTAAATGAAGATTATTATACTTTTTTCCATATTGAACTACACTCGCAATAGCTCTTAATTGAACATATCAAACGTTGTAATAACTAAACTATTATCATCCTGTGGTATATCCACAGGTCCTGCTAGTAATGTCTATTTCTTTTCAGGAACATCTGTGCTATATAGAAAAGAATACTATTCTTTCAAGACAAAAATATCCAAACAAGATCATGTTTATTCTGAGAAAGATTCTTTTTTGACAATGTCCAAATATCGTTTACATGGAGAGTTAAAATAAAAAAATCAATGATTGTGGTATATCCACAGGTCCTGCTAGTAATCTCTTTTTCTTTTCAAGAACATTTGTGGTAGATAGAAAAGAATACCATTCTTTTAAGATAAAAATATCCAGGCAAGAACATGTTCATTCTGAGAAAGATTCTTTTTTGACAATGTCCAATTATCGTTTACAAGGAGAGTTGAAATAAAAATCAATGAATGTGTTTCTAAAATGAAATACAAAACGATAAAACAGAAGACAAACAGAAGAGACATGATTAAACATCAATATTGGTGATTGTAGACAAACTGACTCCAAATAGACAACAAGATCTCTTTGACAGTTCACAAGTAGTATTTAATCATCTATGCATGTAAATGTTAATGTCATATACACTTTCACTTATTATCATTAGCATTTCAGTCTCGGAAGACTATAATATAGTTTTTGTGCCCCTGAACTTACAGCACCGCCTGTGACAGTGAAGTCCAATGTTTGAAAAACATTCTCGACCACTGATGTCGCATGTGAAGGATGTCCCTGACAATCTTATGCGTTTCATTCTCTAGAACTGATTCCGGTTTCTGCATATACCACTTGGTAGCATGGTGACAATTCAATTACTTGCACAATTCGCAGTCGATCTTCTTTTGCACCCAGTCATGTCTAGTCTTATATTCTCGATGAGCTGTTTGATGCATTCGCTTACTGGTGGCCGGGCAAGACAAAAATCATAGCATGATTTAAGAAAAGGCAGTGGGTTGTTGAGCGGGACTAGTAGAATAAACTATGGACCCTTGTGTGAATTGTAAAGAAAAAAACAAATCTGTTCATAATAGAGATTCGGTGTCTGTCTACCTGTAACCGAAACTTCATCATTGCTTACGTCACAATACCCCAAGTAATTGCATAATTTTATCAGTGTGTTTTTAACTTATAATTAAAATCATTAATACATAGAATATATCTTATTTATTAACAATGTCTCTATGAAAATCTGAGTTAGATTTGCCTCAAAACAGATCATGTTATTAGTGCATTTAACACCCTGAAATGTGTCTTATATATCACTAAGAAATAATGGTTTACATAATATATGGTGTGGTTTATTTGCATACCTGTTTTGACAAAACCGGATTTAATAAATACATACTTAATGCTATTGATCTCTAATATTATTGTTTTATTCTCGAACAAATGAAAATCAATCGTATGAATGATTTTATATAGAAACCAACTAAAATATAATCAAAATAAGTGTAAGTGCCAGAGGCCGCCAATTCTTGCTAGTATTAATAAAATACAGAATAAATTTTGTATTTTACTCTTTTTGTGATTTTGTATTAGATAGTATTAAATCAATTTTGATAAAATAATTTCAAAACAAAATTGATATGATAAATTAGTTTCTACAGCGAGACAAATTAATTTTGACGATTCAACTTTTGGACATATTTTACACCAAATCAAATAAGATGCAAAACATTTATGCAAAAAATATTAATTAGACAATTTATCTTCTAATAAAAGACAAATCAATTAAGAATATTTACGTTTCTGGAGATATATTTGATTCAAACAGTTTTTGGATTTCAGGAATTTCTAAAATCTGACAAATGTATTTGAGGATGGGCAGATCACCATCATACCACAGTTTTAGAAGTGGGGAGGATTAGAGGGGATAAAAGTAGGGGGCATAGAGGGGATAATAGAGGGGACCTAGAGGGGATGAGAGGGGGAATAGAGGAGATGAGAGGGGGCATAGAGAGGAGAGTTAGGGGTGATAGGAGGGGGGTGTAATATGCTATAGACGCTTGTTTTGGGGGTTTTTTGGTTTGTTTTGTTTTACGGCATATCAACCTCAGTGGGTCATTTAATGCCGATAAAGTTTTGAAATAAATCAATTCTTAATGGATAATACAACACATGTTTTTCTATTTAACCCATTAGATGGGATCCTAACAGGTACTACCACTCCGGGTCAGAGTGGACCAGGGAGCAATGGTGATGAAGGGGTGCTCCACATTCCCCAAACCTCCAAAACTGGAACCTCACCATCAGATAGAGTTTAACTTCATTCCCAGGACATGTAGACCCACAGCCACCGCCTTCTAGCACCCATATGATAAAAAGGGGTTGGGGCTTGCCATAAGGGCAATAAGGTTGGGAAAGACGTTTGTTTGAATGGCAAAAAAAAAATTGATAATGTACGCACTGTCTCTTTTTATTATCATTTCACTCCATTAGAGTTTTTCACATCCACCTTAGCCGGTGGTTCCCAGGCGGCTGAGTGACCGCAAATCTCCTCAGGTCTCCAGGACTCTTCTGAGTATTCCAGCCGATCTTCAACCATGCTGTAGTCTGGATGGTTTCGATTCTTCCTCTGATTTACAGTTCATCCAGACTTTTTTTCCAGACTCCTTCCAAGTCTCCTCAGATCCCCAGGTACGCTGATGGTACGCTAACAGGTACAGCTAATCCAGGTGAGAGTGAACCTGTGAATAACAGCAATGAAGATATTTTACACACTCTTCAGATCTCCAGAAATAAAGCCTTATCATCAGATGCACATGTCAGCCAATTCCCAGTGGTGTCAATAGAACGATCCTAAAAGGTGATTCTGTGTTTAAATGGGTTAATAGCCAAGTCGAGAAAATTGAAGCAAGTGTATATTTAGATTCATATTCTAAATGTCGAGACATTTAATTTTCTTTAAGCAATAACACAGAAATAAATCGATGATATTTTACCTGCAGAGCAACACGAAGCAAGACAATTACATTTGCGTTTAAACAGTATAAATATTAGTTTGAACATGAAAATCAAATACAAAAGAAGTAGTAGAAGTACCCGGTCTATGATCAGACTAGAATGATTTTAGTTACACAAGGCAGTAAAAAAGAAAGGAGAAAAAAGGAGTTAGAGTTAGAGTTAGAGATAGTTAGTGAGAAGAAAATAGAGAGAGAGAGAGAGAGAGAGAGAGAGAGAGAGAGAGAGAGAGAGAGAGAGAGAGAGAGAGAGAGAGTCCAGTCGAATCTAAATTCTGAAAACTAACAATTCCCTTGTTACTCTGTACCGGGATCTGTTGGGGTCATCCAAATGCCAATCATAACCCAACAGTTACGGAAATCTAACCACCTACGCGCGCTCGAGAGAGAGAGAGAGAGAGAGAGAGAGAGAGAGAGAGAGAGAGAGAGAGAGAGAGAGAGAGAGAGACGTGTCCAGTCGAATCTAAATTCTAATTCCTCTGTACCGGGATCTGTTGGGGTCATCCAAATGCCCATAACCCAACGGTTACGGAAATCTAACCACCTACGCGCGCTCGAGAGAGAGAGAGAAAGAGAGAGAGAGAGAGAGAGAGAGAGAGAGAGAGGGAGGGTAAGAGGAAAATAATTTAGCAAATTCCAATCAATTTAAAAAGGTATCGCTATGAATAAGTGAATTACAAAGTTCGTTTAATCAAGGAATATTTAAAAATGTAAACATACATTTGTGAGCGTTTTGAAACTTAATTTCGTTTTCTTTCAAACCTTCTGATACACAAGACAAACATTTGAATTCAATTCTTAATTATTTGTTAAATTGATGAAAAATGTATTCGTTTAATTTATCTTCTTTTTTATCATTAAAGGTGTGAATGCACACACCTCTCCCACACTCGAAGAAAGTTCTACAATGTTGACAGCATGGACAAACTATTTGGAAAAATAGATCCCAAGAGGATCTTAAACTTTTTGAAATGAACCGGCCTCTTATCAAGGATGTAAGTTCATAGACCAACAAAAATTACCCACCCACTCTCTTGATGTTAAAATTCTCAACAGAAAACTTGATTACAGCAAATAAACCCCTATACATTTTTGAATACCTACTTACCAATAGAAGTATTCGGCATAAAATAACCCAATGGGTTGACATGCCGTAAAACCCAACCAACCAAACCAAATCAAACCATTAAAGGTGAAGCAATACAAACGCTAAAAATTATGTGTGTATCCTTATTTATATTAGGAACATTACACATTAATTTAAATGGAAATTATACGTTCATTCTCTGAATAGCTTTTTTTTTTAAAAAAAAAAGAACAGTTTTTTGAGTTATAATGATTAAAAATTGACATATTTTGTTTTGAGAAATAAGTCCTTATATGACAGAAATTAATTGCTTGTTGAAATTGCGAACATTTTGTACTTATGAAGAACTGGGACAAGTTACATAAATCGATTGATCTTTAACATGTAACATTTTATTTTATAATCAGTAAACATAAAATAAAAACTAAAATTTGTACTTTTCCTTATCATAAACATATTAAAAGGTATGCGTGATTTTAAGATTCAGTGATATCTCTTTTCTGAAACCGATAGCATAAAGAGGAGAATCCTTTATATAAATATACTAGCAGCGGCTACCCGGCGTCGCCTGGGTAGAGAGGGATTTTTTAAAGTTAGTCCCGCAGATACATTATTACTGAATCGTGACTTGAATCCTCGTAGGATGACCCATTTAAAACCCTATGTAAAAAAAAAGAAAAAAAAAAGACCTTGCATTGATCCAGCTACCCTGAAAAGAAATCTTAATGTCCACTACTAAAATATTAAATGGAAAAAAATCCATGCTGTTATCATTTAAATTTTATTTTTTTAATTATCTTCACGAATATAAGTCAAATCACTATTAATTTTTGCTCAAAAACCAAACCCTGGTGATATCTAATGTGTATATAGATTTACTTTGTCGTTAATTGTTTTATTTACGAAGTTTCCACCGGACAAAAATTAATGCAAATTCCTTTATATATAGATAGATGGTACATACCATCTCTTTAGGACCTGACCGTAATTTAATGGTTGTCGTCAAAGGACACTCACATGGAGACTCGAGTTCAAATCCTGGACGAGGCTGGTTGCATTTCATATGGCACTAATACACTTGGAAAATGTATGAATCCGATTATTCTCCTTCCAACTATATGTAAATAGTAGGGCGGACTAGACTCTTCAACCTTAGTACGGCACCTGGATTCAGAGAAGGAAAACTCTGAATTCAAAACTGGTAGACTCCGCATAAAATTTGACCTTGTGTCACATCCTGCTCATGTGCAGTTGGTAAATACATACCATCTCTTTACATAGAATGTATTGTTATTTACTAAGCTTAGCTTAGATGTGGGACAAGGCCAGAATTATGGGGCGCCTAATGAGAATCGAACTCACTAATAATGGTTTGCAAATTAAACTTCCTAACCATTACACCCCGTATCTTAAAATTGTAGTGTTCTTATCTTTCGTGTATTTTATATAGGTGGTCTGACTTCTTAAATTTCTGACTGTCTTCTTCTTAAGATCTTTGGTTGAGATTACCTGCGTTTTTAGTTCGTTCTTAGTTAACAACTCAAGACATTTCTTTATTCTAGTTGAATTATAGGGCGGTCGGAGAGGCCCCCTCCGATCAATCGGCTGGTCACGTCAAGCCCTAGCACCTATATGATTTTCCCAACCCTATTGCCGTTATGGCAAGCCCTAACCCCTTTTTATCATATGGGTGCTAGAAGGCGGTGGCTGCGGGTCTACATGTCCTGGGAATGACGTTAAACTCTATCTGATGGTGAAGTTCCAGTTTTGGAGGTTTGGGGAATGTGGAGCACCCCTTCATCACCATTGCTCCCTGGTCCACTCTGACCCGGAGTGGTAGTACCTGTTAGGGTCCCATTTATGGGTTAAATAGAAAAATGTATTTATAAAAAATTGTATTATCCATTAAGAATTGATTTATTTCAAAACTTTATCGGCATTAAATAACCCACTGCGGTTGATATGCTGTAAAACAAAACAAACAAACAAAAAATGAATTATAGGGACGAAAAGGAGTGATAAAGAGAGGAGAGAAGCCACCACAACAAAGAGAGCCAGAAGGAGTCAACAGCAAACCCAGCAAGCATCACTGTTTGTATGCGGTCACTACACCAGAGATTGCGATTGAAAAATTGGCGTATGGCGGTAAACTAGGGAGCTAATGATATGTGTGTTGCTCCATCTCAGACGAAATAACAATCTCTCTGGTCTAGCGCTAATGAAAAGGGGATATACTCCTTTGCTGTCTGGCTGATACCGACAATAGGCCACTCGGTGGACGTTATTTAATTACTCGGGGGATTATAATAGGCTTGTCTATTTCTAATCTCGCATATTAACAGAATCAGACGTTTATATGTAAGGACGCATTATCTTGAAAGCCATTAACTTAACAATGTTTAAATATATATATATATATATATATATATATATATATATATATATATATATATATATATAATCGCATTACTGTCTAGATACGTACATTCAATTAGATTACGAGAACTGTTTCAACAAGGAAAAGAAAAAAACAAACTATGAAATGCTGGAACTATAATAATCTAGTTTTCTCATAAATGCGTTCATCCTAATATCATAGATTAATTACTGACTCAATACAAGACATAACTTTTCATGATGGGATTCTCTCATTACAAATAATATCATCCTATTAGTTCCTATAAGGATAAAAACCGAATACGTTTATATAATTTCGTTAATACGATATATATATATATATATATATATATATATATATATATATATATATATATATATATATATATATATATATATATATATATATATATATATATATATATATATATATATATATATATATATATATATATATATATATATATGGGCCGGGTTAGATCAGTCGGTAGAGCGTTCGGATTAAAACCACAAGGTTCCTAGTTCGATAACGGTCCTCGCCAACTCAGCGTATGAGTAGCACAGGGATCTGTGCGGTAAAGTATGGAGATGATGGTAGGCGTGGCGCTCCACCTCAGATGCTAAAACAATCTCCTTGGTCTAGCGCTATTGAAAAGGGGATAGACTCCCTCGCTGACAGGCTGATACCGACTTTAGGCCGCCCCGACGACTTTACTTTACTTTATATATATATATATATATATATATATATGTGTGTGCATATATATATGTATATATGTATATATATTTAGGTATATATATATATATATATATATATATATATATATATATATATATATATATATATAAGTGTGTTAGTAGTAGCAAGTCCACCTGTTCCGTTGAAAAAATCCTCTTTGAGGTGGGTTATTTTTTAATGCTCTTATATATGTGAGGGAGTGTTCTTGGGAGTTGTGTATATGACCATATATGTATACATATAAATGTATGTGTGTGCATACATATATGTGTGCGAATGTGAGTGTGTGTATCGAAGTGCGATATGAACTTCGGTGGACTAATCCACGAATCCCATCCAAATATAAAAAAAAGTTGGCCAGAAAGCTTGAAAAGATCATCAATAAAATCGTTAAACAAGAGACGTGCCTTTTGTTTAATTCTACATGTATAAATGAAAGAATGCTGCCCAAACACACGCACACACACACACACACATTATATATATATATATATATATATATATATATATCTTATTATAATGGAGATTGTGGGTTTGTCTGTCTGTAACCGAAACTATATTACTATACAAGTCACAATGCCCTTTGTTATTTACATTCAAACCTCAATTATTAATAAAATTGTTTTACATTATGGCTATATCTACATCCTTATATCATGCAATTGTATTTATATATACAACAAAATAGCGGTTTACAGTGTGAATGGGAAGGCTAATTTGCATATTGATCTTAAAAATTTGATTTTAATAAATATATGCTTTGTATTATTGATTTCTAATTGTTTGGTTTTATCTTATCAAATATGAGCAAAAATCTCGGGGATAAATCTTAAAAGAAATCTATTAACAAGAAGAAATAACTGTCATCTTATTCTTTACTTCCTATTTTAACTAAATAGTTAGATTAGGAAAATTTACCAATGAAAGACGGGAGTAAGGGAAAATGATGGAAGAGTTAGTTTCAAAGTTGTTCTATTTTTCAATCATACCCCCTCTGTTCAAAATCTTTTTATCTGAATTCTTATTCAGTTTTATTAGCCTTTCTAATTTAATATCATATTTTATTACATTTAAACTTAAATACTTGCACCCGGAGGGTGCATATATTTGCTAGTATATATAATGTTAGGTTAGCGTGTCCGTAAAGTCAACGTCGCTTACTTACTGACAATTTCACGCCTATGTGGTTTTCAAACCATTTGGTATGTAAATAACATAGGCGAAAAACTGTCAGTAACCAAGTAGCATTAACTTCAAGTCTCACGCTACCCTCACTTAGATATGTATGCTATATGCTCGATATTCGGTTTAATCCGACTAGGAACCACAAGGTTCCTGGTTCGATACCAGCCCTTTCCAACTCAGCGTATGAGTAGCACAGAGAGCCGTGCGGTAAACTATGGAGCTGATGGTTGGTGGAGCGCTCCACCTCAGGCGTGAAAACAATCTCCTTGGTCTAGCGCAAGTGAAAAGAAGATAGGCTGCCACGCTGATTGGCTGATACTGACTTTAGGCCACCTCGACTACTTTAAAAAAAACTTTTTATCCCTTATTTATAAAATAAATGCTGAATATTTCCCTTGCTTAGCAAGCACAACGGTTATGGCCTTAATATAGGAAAGGCATGGACTGCTATAGACAGGTTATCGATCATATAAAAATCTGATGCGCGTGGTGTAATGGTTAAAGTCATGGGAAATGGACTCGTTGTCCCGAGTTCAAATCCTTGACGTGGTAATTGTATTTCACTTAGCACTAGGTATGAATCCTACTCTCCTTCTAGCTATGGGTAAATAGTAGGGCAGACTGGGCTCTTTAACCTTGGTTAGACAACTGGTCTAGGAGAAGGAATACTCTGATTCAAACCTGTTAAAATCCGCTCAAGAAATTGACCTTGTGTCGCATCGCGCTCGTGCGGAGGGCTTGGTATATATATATATATATATATAAATCTGATGTCTCTGAGACGATAAAGCGAGAATTCAGAGACTCCCTCGCTGTCTGGCTGATACTGACTTTATACCACCCCGACAACTTTACGACTTTACATATATATATATATAATATATATATATATATATATATATATGATTTAGTTACTGACACTTTCACACCTACTTGATTTTCAACCCCCTTGGTATATAAATCACATAGGCGTGAAACACTCAGTAACCACGTGCCATTAACTTTATGTCCATGCTTCACTAACTTAGACATGTATGCTATATACTCGTAGCTCAGTCGGTAGAGCGTTCGGACAGAAACCACAAGGTTCCTAGTTCGATACCGGCCCTCGCCAACTCAGCGTATGAGCAGCACAGGGATCTGTGCGGTAAAGTAAGGAACTGATGGTAGGTGTGGTGCTCCACCACGGATGCAAAAACAATCTCCTTGGTCTAGCGCTAGTGAAAAGGGATAGACTCCTTCGCTGATTGGCTGATACCGACATTAGGCCGCACAGACGAATTTACTTTTTTTACTTTACTTATAAATATAGAACCTACTTTTCTTTTCTTTAAGGCGTTTTCCCGGGTGGGTAATGCGATATTTTACCCCCCCCCGTCTTTTTTGAAAGTACGGCTTAGTGTTTTAGGGCAGGATAGGGCGTATTTATGCTATATGCACTTTTTTGGGGGTTTTTACACATCAAACATGTAATTTATTTTTAATACATTTTATACTAGTCACTGCATAAATGGCAAATCCATATTTTCCGAAACACTCAAAATTCTACTCACTCCCACTCGATTGAATAAAAATTAACAAAAATCTGGTAATTATCCGATTTTAATGAAATTTTCAATGTTGATTTATCAATGAATGGGTTTTTAAATGCATCAGTTATTGTATTTCAAAACTTGCTGATTTTTTTTTCATGTCATTTAACTCTGATCACTTTTTTTTTTTTTTTGGCTGACCCACACTGATGTATTCATGTGTAGGTGACCATTGGTAACATCACTCATGAGCTATTCCTTGCTCTCTAGCAGTGTCCGGTCTTCTTCGTCAAACCCGAATGGCTTATATGATAAGAGGCAAGTGACCATACAGCTGCTCTTTTGTGGGGTGTTGCTTCCAGTATTTGTCCAAGACAGCACGTATGGTTTTACACATCAAACATGTAATTTATTTTTAATACATTTTATACTAGGCACTGCATAAATGGCGAATCCCTATTTTACAAAACACATCTTTCATTAAAGATTTTTCTTAATTTTTATTCAATGGAGTGGGGGTGGCACTCCTTTGAATAAAAATTAAGAAAAATCTTTAATGTAATTTTCAATCTTGATTCATCAATGAATGGGTTTTTAAATGCATCAGTTATTGTATTTCAAAACTTGCTGATTTTTTTTCATGTCATTTAACTCTGATCACTGTATGTTTGTTTTTTTTTTGGCTGGCCCACACTGATGTATTCATGTGTAGGTGACCATTGGTAACATCACTCATGAGCTATTCCTTGCTCTCTAGCAGTGTCCGGTCTTCTTCGTCAAACCCGAATGGCTTATATGATAAGAGGCAAGTGACCATACAGCTGCTCTTTTGTGGGGTGTTGCTTCCCGTATTTGTCCAAGACAGCACGTATGGTTTTACACATCAAACATGTAATTTATTTTTAATACATTTTATACTAGGCACTGCATAAATGGCGAATCCCTATTTTACAAAACACATCTTTCATTAAAGATTTTTCTTAATTTTTATTCAATGGAGTGGGGGTGCCACTCCATTGAATAAAAATTAAGAAAAATCTTTAATGAAATTTTCAATCTTGATTCATCAGTGAATGATTTTTTAAATGCATCAGTTATTGTATTTCAAAACTTGCTGATTTTTTTCATGTCATTTAACTCTGATCACTGTATGTTTTTTTTTTTTTTTTTTGGCTGGCCCACACTGATGTATTCATGTGTAGGTGACCATTGGTAACATCACTCATGAGCTATTCCTTGCTCTCTAGCAGTGTCCAGCATGTCTTCTTCGTCAAACCCGAATGGTTTATATGATAAGAGGCAAGTGGCCATACAGCTGCTCTTTTGTGGGGTGCTGCTTCCAGTATTTGTCCAAGACAGCACGTATGGTTCCCTTCTAGCTTTTTCTCTAATCCTTTTATTAGGGTCCAAATTGGGCTAACGTATACTAGCACTGACACTGCTCCAGCATGAAAGAATTTTCGTTTCGATAATCTGTCTATGGCAGACCCCACCTTTCTTATGCGCATATTGATATCGATTTCTGTAAATGAGATATTACTACCGAGGTATGTGAACTGATTTACCGATTTACTACTTTCTGTTACAATAAACCTTCATTATTTATTTATTTAAGTGTTTAACTCAAGTGGAGTAATTCTTTCTTTTTTAAAAATCTATTTCTATTAATAATGGAAATTCGCTTGCGCTTTTTGTCTGTAACAAAAACGACGTCACTGATTACGTCACACTACCTAAAACGTCATAATGTAGAATAAATACACTCAAAATTTGAGCATGCAATGTTTGACAGTCCTCATTGGTTTTTAAACAAGTTTTAATAAATACATACCTGGTATTATCTATCTATCTATCTATCTATATATATTTTTTTAATATACATTTAAAGTTATCAGAATTAAGTTTCCATTTCATTTTTTTATATTTTTTACTCCTTTAATAAATATATTTCATTTTTTACTCCTTTAATAAATTTGATGATTTTACTTTATTTATGATGTAAACTCTCTGATATAAAATTTTCAACTCCCATCCCTTCAGGCAATATTTATTTTACGTCGCCCAGAGGGCGTTTTTTTTATTTAAAAAAAATTTAAACAAAACACAAAAACACGCACAAAAACTGTTTGTAGTAGACATATTTAATTTTTTATTTTTAACTTAAACAAAATCGTGACCAATTTTATTCTTCAGTAGTTGTTGTATATTTTTATTTTTGTAAATATAAATTTAGCCTATTCAGTTAACCATTCAAATTTGGCAATATAAATCTATTGATAATGGAGATTCGCTTCCGGTTTTTGTCTGTAACAAAAATTACATCACCGCTTACGTCCCATTACCCAACACATAATTCAACGTCATAACATAGAAGAAATATACTCAAAATGTGTGCTTGAAATGTTAGACAATCCTCATTGTTTCAATATATATATATATATATATATATATATATATATATATATATATATATATATATATATATATATATATTGTTTCATTCTAATATAATATTTTAAGTTATCAGAACTGTTTCCCTTACAAATTGTCTATCTTTCTTTCTTTCTTTTTTACTCCTTTAATAAATTTGACGATTTTACATACTTATAGTACACACTCTATGACATTGAATTTTCAGCTCCCATCCTCTCAGGCAATATCTTTCAAAAAACATTTTTATATCGCCCGGAGGGTGTCTTTTTATTTTGCTAGTATCTATCAATAATGGAGATTAGCTTACGGTTTTTGTCTGTAAAAAAGATTACGTCACTGCTTACGTCACATTACCCAACATCGTCATAACATAAATACACTCAAAATTTGAACATGCAATATTAGACAGTCCTCATTGTTTTTTAAAACAGTTTTTTATAAATACATGACTGGTATTATATATCTATATATATAGTTTGTTTTATTTTAATACATATTTAAAGTTTACATTTCAAATTTTTTAATCCTTTAATGAAATTGATGATTTTACTTACCTCGGGCACAAACTCGCTGGCATTGAATTTTTAACTCCCACCCCTCAGCCAATATGTTTCAAAAATCTATTTTTACATCGCCCGGAGGGTGTTTTTTTATTTTACTAGTTCATATAATGTTGGTAAGACTTAATTACTAAGTCTAACTGTAAAGACTAATTATTAAGTCTTAATAACTAGTCTTCAGTACTTGTTTATATATACCAATCACACCAGTTTTATTATTAGTGGAATGACTATAGAGTTGCTTGGTCTCTATTATTATTGCTAATAATCTGAATTAGACAAAGTAGTTTTGCTTTGTTTAGTATTTAGTTTTAAAAACCTTTTAAGTACCGATTAGTTAGATATGTTTCTATCTTGGTTGTAGCACACCAATTCACTTTTGGCAAGCGCAGGACCAGGGATATTGTGTTTTCAGATGTGGAACGCCACACCTACCGTCAGCTCCCAGATGCTTTACGGTACTGAACAGATTACCAAGCAGTGTCAGTCGATGCCGAGCATATGTTGACTTTTCCTTTTGTCAAATGTAGACTGTTGAAAACATCAAATCCATCAGCGGATTCGAAACCAAGCAGTTGGCGCCCGTCTTATTTTATTCACTAGATACTTCAACATACACAATGCTATTCCTTGGGCATTGGCTAAGAAGGATGGAAAGTTCAAGTGTTACCTCTAGTAATGTTCGTGCAGGTTAGAGGTTTGGTTTAAAAGTCACCTGGGCGTACATCGTCTCGCACAGTGACCGATGAAGTGATGTAAATTTCTTGACACGAAGGATCAATCAGTATATATATATATATATATATATATATATATATATATATATATATATATATATATATATATATATATATAAGAATAAATAAAGATATACTAGTTTATGTATATATATTTATTGTATGGATGCAATTTTGCAACACTTGGTCTCATAGATTTTTTTTGACATTCATCAAGCAGAGTATGATTATATATATATATATATATATATATATATATATATATATATATATATATATATATATATATATATATATATATATATATATATATGAATAGTGAATGAAAAATGAGAAAAGTATTTGCATGGAAAGGTGCTCAATGCTAATAAAGCAGAGCAGATTTATAATCAATGGTGATATTATGGTTTCACACTCATAACTTAAAGTTTCATGGTAATCCAATCATCAGATGAGAACAGTGGTCATATAAACGCTAAAAAAATTGATTTTTAACATCTCAACCATTTCACGACTGGTTTTTGACATCTCAACCACTGATCTCATTTGATGATTGGATTACCATGAAACTTTAAGTTATGCGTGTGAAACCATAACATTACCATTGATTATATATATATATATATATATATATATATATATATATATATATTCTCTTACACATTTATATTGGTCGTGGAATCTCTATAATTTCCTTTATCGATCTAGTGTGAAGTTGTAACGTATAATTCTTCCCGTCCGCAAATAATACCCCCACCACAACGCCTCCAGGTATATATATATATATATATATATATATATATATATATATATATATATATATATATATTGAGTTATCAGAAATATTCCTTTTCATGAAATTTTTCGAACGCATGACAACAATTCTAATTTAGTTTTTAATAGCTCTTATCTGAGACTGGGATTACGTCGACTGAGCAGACCAAAACTCAGGTAAAAATCAACATCAAGAAAAACCTGGAGGGCTTGAATATTCCCATAGGCAGTGGGCAATCATAACCAGACATTGAATCAAATGGAGAAAACCGATTCACATGGTGCCATCATCGGATACAATAGACAGATAGTAGTAGTAATTTTTGTTCAATTAAATCAGTATCCTATTAGTTTGAACAATAACAATTAATTAAGCATAACTGAACTGGTACCCAAAGTAGCTGGTATTTATAGCCCTCGGGAATATTCCATGCATTTGGATGATTCTGTTTCTTGAGTCCTTATTGGCTGCTTGCTTTCAGTGGTTAAAGTGATGAAAATGTATTCGTTTAGATTATTTCGTTTGTAGCCTTAAAATGTAACAAAAAAAAAGGCTAAGAATTAAACATGTGTCCTTATTTGTAGATGGAAAAGTTCTCGTATTAATTCAAATGTTTATTATTCATTCATTTTAGAATAATTTATCTAAAAGAAAATTAAAATTGATGAGTTTCCGATTAAAAATTAATATATTTTGTTCTCAGGAATGATTCTGCCTAGGAGGAAAAAATTAGATTAAATGAATGATTTCCTTTTGGGTTTTTGTTTTGTTCGTTCTCTTGTTAATAGCTATCTATGACTGATATTATTTCCCTGAATTCTGATTAATACCCTTGGAAATTATATGAAAATCTTCATCCCCCATGTATGAGTTAAATCGTACGCTACTGTTTCACAAGGATGGTTTTTAGCATCAAATAACCCACACTTTTTGATATGCCATTAAACAAAGAAACTAAACCTCCCAATGTTTGAACATGTGCACGTATGTACTGCAATTCTATTTCCCCCGCGTATAAAAATATTTAGGTAACATATGTCTTTATCACATTATTTACAAATATTACAACAAAAAATCACAAAAATCCTTTACCGCGAGATTAAGCTTGAAAGAAAGAAATAGCTGAAAAACTTGATCAAGATTAACCCATGCCTACGAAACCCCAAGTCTTTTATCACTTTAAAAATCCCACTAATAAGATTAACCCATGCCCTACGAAAACCCAAGTCTTTATCACTTTAAAATCCCACTAATAAGATTAACCCATGCCCAACGAAAACCCAAGTCTTTATCACTTTAAAATCCCACTAATAAGATTAACCCATGCCCTACGAAAACCCAAGTCTTCATCACTTTAAAATCCCACTAACTCTTTGAAAAGCCTACAGTCATACCTCAATTTACGACATACGTCATTTTCTATGGTACGTCGCTTTTCATAAATATTGAAATATTAGTAGGACCTGTGAATATACCACAATTTGACAATACAATTATTACAATCTTTGATATGTTTACTTAACAGCTATTACGAAATAGCTCAATATGTAAAAAGTATAAAGATCTTCGAGAACAAGGTGGTTGACGCTGGTCTTACTCTTATAATTCTGCTCACTGGATCAACTTTTGTTATAAAGAATTCTACAGAATGTAAACTTGGTATCTTATGTGGAACTTAAGGTCTGGTTGTTCCATACAACTGCTGCACAAAATTTATGCAGTAAACAACATTAATAAATTTGATCAACATCTTATTATCATGGAGATTATGTGTTTGTTTGTCTGTAACCGAAACTATATCACTACTCAAGTCACTATCCATTTAGTTATTATACATCACATTCTCCATGAATCATTTTTATTTAAGCCTCAATTATTAATAAAATTGTTTTTCATTATTAATACTGCTAGTGATATCTACGTACTAATGACATGCAATTGTATTTCTATGTACAACAAAAAGCGGTTTACTGTGTGAACGGGAAGGCTAATTTGTATATTGATATTTAAAATTTGATTTTAATAAATATGTGCTTGGTATTGTTGATTTCTAATTATTTGATTTTATCTTAATGAATATGAGCAAAAATCTTGGGAATAAATTTTAAAAGAAATCAATTAACAAAAGAAATAACTGTAATT
>CM042153.1:14135605-14175605 GCA_023376005.1 Doryteuthis pealeii | reverse complement strand
CATCTATTTACGTCTGAAATTTGTTAAGTCAGTATAACGTTCAAACTAGAAATAATAAAAACCCCGGGATATCTAGTTTAGAAGAAACTGAAAGTTTTCTGAAGAATTTTCCAGACTTATTCTTATTCGTGGATAATACTGTATGTACACATAACTACTCCCATATATATTGTAGAGGTTTCGTCGATCACTATAATATTATTAGAATTAAAATATTAGATTTAACTAAATAAATTAGAATGTTTTTCTTAAATAGTTATTAATTTTAGATAAGATAAATCCAAAAATGAACAATGAAAAATTATAAATTAGTAATATTCAACCCCTAAAATATCTCTATTAATAATGGAGATTGTCTGTATTTTCTGTCTGAACAAAAACTACGTCATAGTTCTACGACACAGCTTACGTCACGATATTCTTTGCTATATACACCCAAAATTTGAGTAAGCAATCTTTAAAATTGTTTTTTACTCTCGTCCTTTTTTTTTTACAGTAACAAGAAGTTAACTAAAAAGCTTACAAATAAATAAAACCTACGATTTTGTGGAAAATTGATGTGGAAAATATTCAAAATAATTGTTTGATTATTACATGCACGCAACATTTTATTTATATCCTTGATAAGAGGCCGGTTCTTTTCCAAAAGTTTAATATCCTCTTGGGATCTATTTTTCTAAATAGTTTGTCCATGCTGTCAACATTGTAGAACTTTCTTCGAGTGTGGGAGAGGTGTGTGCATTCAATCAGAATATGTTTTATTGTGTATCGGTTTCCCCATGCACATTTAGGTGGAGGTTCTTCTTTTAAAATGAAGAAGTGGGTTAATCTAGTGTGGCTAATGTGTAGCTGGGTGATAGTGGTCTGAGGATTGTGTAATACACATGGAACTTGAGTAACGGTAATATAGTCTAATAATCTTGTATTTAAGCATTGATCACATTTCTATGCAAACACCATTCTTTATTATATTATAGATAAATTGATTGATATATAGATATATAAAGAGATAGAGGAACAGAGAGAGATAGAGGAACAGAGAGAGAGAGAGAGAGAGAGAGAGAGAGAGAGAGAGAGAGAGAGAGAGAGAGAGAGAGATTTGTTTTGATTTCTTTGTTTTAATGGCATCTCATCCTTTGTGGGATACTTGATGCCAAACCATCCGTTTAAAAGAAGAGTAATAGTACCATTTAACCCATAGCTGGGGCAATTAGGGGGTTCACAGTTTTTTCAATGGTATTTGTCCCCAAAATGAACGTAATCGATCAATAGGCGTTTGAACTCACTTACAGCAATGACACAGTCCTGTACCTTAGCCACTACACCACGACACAAAAGCTCGAGTTCCAGAAATGAAGAAATAGATAAAGTGAGCGAGATAGATAAAGTATTATATATATATATAATATATATATATATATATATATATACCAACCCCTCCGCACGAGCAGGATGTGATACAAGGTCAGTTTCTTAAGCGGAGTTCAACAGGTTTAAATTCAGAGTTTTCCTTCTCCTAGACCGGTTGCCGAACCAAGGTTAAAGAGCCCAGTCTGACCTACAATTTATCCATAGCTGGTGGGAGAGTAGGATTCATACCTTTCCCATGGGTATTAGCGCTAAGTGAAAATGTAATTACCTCATCCAAATTTATATATAAAGTTGTCCGCGAGGAAGTATATCCCCTTTTCACTAGCGTTAGACCAAGGAGATTATTTTTTTAGAGTCTGAGGTCGAACGCCGCATCTACCATCTGCTCCTCACTTTACCTCACAGATCCCTGTGCTACTCATACGCAAGTATTTGACAAGGAGTTGTCAAGGGCCGGTATCGATAACTTGTGGTTCCCGAGAGAGAGAGAGAGAGAGAGAGAGAGAGAGAGAGAGAGAGAGAGAGAGAGAGAGAGGTAAGACAGAGAAAGAGAGAGGGAAAGAAAGAAGGAAAGAAAGAGAGAGAAATTGACCCATGAACCCATTATAACAACGGTACCTTTTGATCGTGATATTTCTATGTAGGATTAAGTCAAGTTTCTAATTACAATTTCACGTTTATCTACGGTGTATCCCGAATATGGGCCATAAAAACACTATTTACAACGTGTATTAGATATTTCTTTATTTTCAGTTTGTATACATACATACTACAAACACAAGTACACACACAAATGCGTACTTACACAGAATCACACACGCACACACGCACACACACACACATATATATATATATATATATGCATATATATATGGCCGTCCCACCGAGATGAAATATTTAGCAAGCTAGACTTGCAGATCGATTACTACTGAATCGTGTCTTCGATCCTCACTAGATGTCTCATAGTGGCAAACTTCTGTTAAATGCTACCCTTGACAAATGGGTTCAATAAACACACACACACACACACACACACACACACACACACACACACACACTCCTTTAATAAATATGAGGATTTTGCTTACTTATGATACAAACCCTCTGACATTGAATTTTTAACTCCCACCCTCTCAGGCAATGTCTTCCAGAAATAAATTTTTACGACGCCCGGAGGGTGTTTTCTGTTGATAGTAATTAGAATAAAACACACACACACACACACACACACACACTCACACACACACACACACACACTAACTCTTAGAATCTCATCCATGTATTAAATAGATTAAAATGATTTTAGAAAAAATAAATACCCAACAAGAATTTATAAAAAATGTCTTCGGGACAAAATGTCTTCGGGACAAAATAACCCAAAGTGTTGGCATGCCGTAAAGTATAATCAACCAACCAACCAACCAACCAAACAACCATCCAAATATTTAAAAAAAGAAAAAACAAACAAACAAATAAACAAACAAACAAATTAATGTTATATGTATATTTACCCACCCCTCCACGAGAGTAGGACGTGACACAAGGTCAATATCTTAGGCGGAATTTAACAGATTTGAATTTGAAAATTTCCTGCTCTGGACCGGTTGCCCAATCAAGATTAAAGAGTTCAGTCTGCCCTACTATTTATCCGTGAGTCGGGGGGGGGGAGAATAATTGGATTCTTACCTTTTTCGATGGTATTAACGCCATGTGAAACGCAAGCAGGCTTGACCAGGATTTAAACTCGTCTCGCCGTATCCACTTCCCACGACGGTAACCATCATACCAAATTCCTCCACGATTTAATGGTGTAACTCTTTTTCAAATCATACAGAAAAAACTATAACAAAATCACACAATACTGGAGAAATAAGTAAAAAGTAAGTGAATTTGGCGAAGTAGTCTGACTGCGAAGGAGTCTGTCTCCTTTTCACTAGTACTAGACCAGGGAGATTGTTTTTGCTGGGTGGAGTACCACACTTATCGTCAGATCCCCACTTTATCACACATATAAGATTACATAATGTGTACTGCTCATGCGCTGGGTTCGCGGGTACCGGCATCATATTACTAGGGACCCTGCGATTTCGAGGCAGGTGCTCTACCGACTGAGCTAAATCACTACTGGAGAAAATAAATATGCAATTTATTGACGAAAGAATTCGATTGAATCATTCGTCGCACCTGCACGAGATTTTATGACAGCCTTAATTCTTTCAAACCTGTGAAACCCATTTAATGTAATTAGATTTAATTTAAATCAATATTCTTCAGAAAAGTAGAAAGAATCTTTTCTGGTGGATGGACTCTTCCGTCAGACCAATTTTATATACATTTTCAATGTGATTTACTCGCTAACAATGTCGTTGATTTTCATATTCACTTTCCCAGAGGAAAATATTAAGACCCTTTGTTCTGTGACAATATGCATTATCGTCCTGAAAAAAAAAAAATGACTTCATCATCACCAAACCAAATTTCTTTCGATGGATTGAGAACATTATTCAGAATTTCGATGTCCACATTTTTATTTCAGTGTCCAAACTTGCAAAGAATTTTATGTGTTATATTTTCTATGACTGATTCTGGTTTATGCATATACAATTTGTCTGTAAATTCAAATTTCAATCTCTTGCACAATGATGATTTTCCTTACTTTTCGTCTCTTGGTTCAATTGCCAATTCTTGTCATACAACAGATTAGGATCTTATTGTTGAATCATAAAAGGAAATCTTTCAGATACTTGTCATCAACTATTTCAAACTTAGAAGCCTGGTTTTTTTTGGGGGGGGTAAAATTTTTTTAACTCGTTTAAACAATAACACAGTCCTCAAGATTTTGTTATATATGAACAACTGGAATTAATTTTTTTTTAATGTAAAAAAACAAAACTATTTGTGGTCATTCTTGAAATTTAATAAATTCAGTCTGGCACAAGGCCATTCTTTTTTTTTAACTTAAAAGAAATGTTCTATTGCACTAGTTTTCCAAAAGGACAGACCTTGTCCACTGATCTTAAAAATCAGCATTCAAATTCCTAACATTTACCTGGGTTCAAAAAAACATGGCTTACCAAAAATACTAGGGTGAGTCAAAGGTTTTGCAATATTTTGGTAACATAAGGTACGATTCGATAGCTCCAGATGCTTTTGCCAAGGCCAGGAACAAGATTAACCACACTGGACTATTGTTTATACTCGTTCAACATTGGGTATATAATGGAAATTGAGGATAATTTTTAATAGATCCAATTGTTTTCTATAACAAAATTTCGATTTTATTTTTATGTAAACCTCATTTATGATTAAAATTGTTTTACATTATTAATACTGTTGGCCTTAAAATATGATACCAGAATGATAGAATAGGACGCAAACGATGATATATTGAAAGGATAGAATAACAAATAGGTATGATAATGTGATATCAGAATGATAAAATACAGACTGACACGGTGGAATAATATCAGAATGACAGAATAACAAAAAAGGGAATGAAATATATCAGGATGATAGAATAACATGATGATATAATATCGGAATGATAGACCAACAGATACGAACGATGAAATGAATCAGAATCTTAGAATAACGAAAATAAATGATAATATGATATCAGAATGCAAACAATAATGTAAAAGTCAAATTTCAAATTCTAGAACACTCTACAGCATACAACATCATCAGGTAGCGCAGACTGAATTTATTCTGATTACTAACCACAGTTATTAATACTGTAGGTAATATATACCCACTAATAACCTGTAATTGTATTTATATATGCAACAAAATAGCGGTTTACAGTGTGAACGGGAAGGCTAATTTGCATATTGATATCAAAAATTTGATTTTAATAAATATGTGCTTAGTATTATTGATTTCTAATTGTTTGGTTTTATCTTAATGAATATGAGCAAAAAACATCGGGAATGAATCTAAAAAGAAATTCATTAACAAGAAGAAATAACTGTCCTAGAAACATTTCCTTTCGTTTTATTTGCACGGTGAACTTTCATTGGAGTCGAAGTGATAGCATGTATTGATTGTTGAGATGATTTATTCCATATTCCTGTAAATAACACGCAACACAATATCATGAATTACTTGGTAAATTTACTTGTTTTCCTCAGGAAGCCATCATTATTTTTTCATTTGAACGTACCAAACAAAAGTTCATTACAGTTTCTTGATTATCACTTTCATCCAATTATCCACACTCCATGATTGTTTCCTTTTAGCCCAAATTAATCTCATTTTCTCCGTTTGCATGTTAACGCTGGTTCCAGTTTGTCTTTTATATGTGAAAATCCCGTTGCGTTCAACCAATTCCTCATAACAGAGGGACTTGCTACTACTAACGCACTCCTCCACCCGGATTATAGCATGTCAAACCCTCAAAAAGTATTTCAATTTCTATAGTTCTTTTCTAATGCTCCCTTAAAAAAAACTCTCTAAAAACAATTTCTTCTAACAATGCAAATAATACTAAAAAAGTTTTTAATTTGAAAAAAATATATTTGCACAATATGATTAAAAATGCTATATAATTATATATAATATATAATATTATATATATATATATTATATTAATTAACCAACTCACACATTTGACCATATTTATATCATTTGCATCATTTTCAAAACACTTTCACTGCCACAGAAACTAATGGTAGCAAAATTGTTCCAATGCTAATAAATATAAACAAAAAACATTTATTCATATATATATATATATATATATATATATATATATATATATAATATATATATATGCCTGCGATTTACTGAGTCTTATCTATGTTTGCTTTCATATAACTGGTTCTTATGATCTATTTTTGTGCAATTATTCTGAAGGATTCCGACTCTGTTGGGGTTTTCCTTTACTTAGCCGTGTCCAGGTCCTCTCGGGTGCAATCTCTCCAGTTTGTTGTTTCAAGTATCTTTATAAATGTTCTATCCTCATTTCTGTTTTTCTAGTTTTTGCGTGTCGGTATATTTTGTCAAAAATCAAAAAATAATCCACACGTTTCCTATTTTTCACTCCCACAATATTATTTCCCAAATAGTGTTGGTTTAATTTCCATTTTCCACCATCACACACACACACACACACACACACACACACACACACACATGGTTTTAAAATGTACTAAAATCCCAAACCAGTACTAATGTGTACTAATATCCCAAACCTGGTTTAAAGATATACTTTGATGCTAAACCAGTGTTAAGTATCTGGCCGCCATCCTTGTCCAGTTGTAAAGAACTTAAAGTAAATAAGTAAGTCCCGAGTTATATAATCCTGTGGTAAGTGAATAAGTCCTGTGATATAGAATCCTTTGGTAAGTGAATAAGTCCTGTGATATAGAATCCCATGGTCCGTCGTCCAAGAAGATCCAAGTAGTAATGCTTAGGTATGACCAGAACAGCCAGTATAAATAATAATATCAGCAGCAGTGCACTGCCGGTGGTTGGCCAATAAGTTGGTCACGTGCTTATCGTCGAGTCTATAAGTAGAAGTGACCATTTACTTATATATTAAAAACGCCAACAACCAGTACTAAGGTGAACAAAAATCTCAAGCCAGTAATAAGGGGAAACTAATATACCAACCTGGTTTTAATATGTACTAAGATACCAAATCTAGTACTAATGTTTACTAAAGATAAAAAGCAGAACTAAAATATACTAACATAAAATTTAACTAAAAAAAAAACCCCAAAAAAAAAAAAAAACCCCACGTTTCCCACTATATGTGTAGACTACATCTTTGATAAATAAAAACACACACATACACACACACGTATATGATTTCACGAAAGCTAATCATAAACACTTTTCTGGCAATGGATTTCGTGAAAGTTAATCCTAAATCAGATTATCGGTCTTAGGATTTTAAAGGGTTAATATCTAAGTGCCATCTTGAGTCTCTCGGACTTTAATAGATATCGCCGTAGTAAATGGACTTTGTGACCCCTTGTTCAACTATGGCATCGTATTCTGATTCGTAGAATGTCACGCGATGACTGAAATCTGCGGGAAAAGTTTAGAAACTTAGTGAGTTAAACTGGAGCGATCAACAGAGGCAGACGCAAATGATGCATCTCTCTGATTTCTTCTTTGCACGCAGGATATATTGGGTCTTGGGGAAAATAAAGACGTTAAAAACAAATTATTTCTTTGAGTTCATTATCAAAAACTAACAGATGAACACGAAAATGTACAAACCAATAAACATCCCAGACAACACAAGACGATACAGAAGACAAAATAGCACATATATATGTATATATGATAAATAATGATATATAAATAATAATAAAATTAGCCTAATGAGTCATAGGATATCTATCTAGGTTTATCCAAATGGATCAGCAGGATAATTCTGACTGACAGGAGAGCTTATTTTATACTGTCGGAGTTTAGAAACAAAAAGAAAATACATATTCAAGAAAAGTGACCTATATATATATATATATATATATATATATATATATATATTATCATATTATTATTATTATTATTATTATTATTAGAGTGTATATATATATATATATATATATATATATATATATATATATATATATAGTATTACGGTGTGTACAGAAGATTATTTCCATACACACTGTAATACTAAATCCGCTCTACTAACGTATTGAGCACTTTATATTTGTTATAACACTGACTTATCTGATTAATACTTGTATCAACCAAATATTGAGTTAATATAATCCAATATTTTTACCAGTAAGTCATTCCCATTATATATATATATATATATATATATATATATATATATATATATATATGTCTGTAACAAAAATTACGTCACTGCTTACGTCACATTACCCAATATCGTTATAACATAGCATAAATACACTCAAAATTTGAACATGCAGCATTAAACAGTCCTCATTGTTTTTTAAAACAAGTTTTGATAAATACATGGCTGGTATTATATATCTATATATAGTTTGTTTTATTTTAATACATATTTAAAGTTTACATTTCAAATTGTTTAATTTTTTAATCCTTAATGAATTTCATCATTTTACTTACTTAGGGTACAAACTCGCTGACATTGAATTTTTACTCCCACCCCTCAGGCAATATGTTTCAAAAATCTATTTTTTACATCTCCCGGAGGGTGTTTTTTATTTTGTACTAGTGAGAATAAAGATTGCAACAGACAGAAAGAGGAGAATTATTTCGATCGTCTTTTTCAAGAATTTTCTGCGGTAGATGGGAAATGGCGCGTTTTCGTATAAAGTAAATAATTATTTAAGTGTAAAATAATATTACAGATGATCAACTTAAACATCGTGTAAGATCACCGTTTTATATCAACTTTTAAAAACTGAATTTTGAAAATAGAATCTTATATTGAAGTCTTTGTATAAATTATCTAGTGTATATATATAAGGTCTAGAAAGATAATAGACTCCGCAAAAACGTAAATAATATTTTCTTTAAGCAACGGCTTTTGTAATCATTGGCAAATGTCTTAACATTCCTTTGCCTCCCTTTCCTCTTTTTTTTTTATCCGTTTCTTATGTTTTTTTTTCTTTGTCATATTCCCGCGCTCAATATTGTGTTTGATATTTCCGGTCTTTTGCCGCAGCATGTCACATGACACTCGTCACCATTAAATATGGATGGGTTTCGATCGAAAAACCAAAATAAACCATCGGCCTTTCTCTTTCTGACTTCTCTCTCTCTCCCTCTTTCTCTCTCCCTCTCTCTCTACCTCTCTCTCTCTTTATGACTTCTCTCTCTCTCTCTCTCTCTCTCTCATCTATCTATCTATCTATCTATCTATCTATCTCCCTCTCTCTGACTTCGCACTCTCTTTATGCCATCTCTCTTTCTGACTCTTTTTTTTCTGTCTGTCTGTTTATCACTCCTATTTCTTACTCTTCACTCATTCTATGACTCCTTACTCTCTGACTCTTCTCTCTCTCTCTCTCTCTCTCTCTCTCTCTCTCTCATACTTCGCACTCTCTTTATGCCATCTCTCTTTCTGGCTCTTTTTTTTCTGTCTCTCTGTTTATCACTCCTCTTTCTTACTCTTCACTCATTCTATGACTCCTTACTCTTCTCTCTCCCTCCCCCTCTCTCTCTCTCTCTTTTCTTGATCGAATTTCCTTTTCTCTGTTTTTTTTGCAGCTGCTCTTTCGATCCTTCAAATCGATAGTAACTTTCACCTCATTTCAACTGTTCGATATGTACATAAATTCTATAACAATGTACGTATTTGCTTTTGGCGTCAAGCAACCTATTATCCACCCTTGTACTTTTTGATGGTTCTCTTTTCCTTTATGTCCTTTCCTTTAAAAGCATACAAAGACAAAAAAATAATTAAACCGTATTTGCTTTCCTTTCGACAGGATTCAATTGGAAACATTTTACCATTAGAACGAGCTGAAATCACATCCGAGACGGTAAGTTCCACGTTTATTGAATTGTCTGCTTTGTTATTAACGTTTGTAAGATGTCCATATCTGTTAGATGCTGTGTCTGTGTCGTAGATTAATACTTTTTATATAGACCTATGAAGCTTAAATCGTATGAGAAACAGGATATATTTGCTAGCTAAAACTTTTTCACTGGTATAAATATACGATATAAAGTCTTAGAACAGCGGAAAAATACAGCTGACAAGCTGACAGTCAGGGTTCAAATCACACACAAAGCAGTCTTCCTGTCTATAGCTCTGCTGATGAGGCCTAATAGGCTGAAGTGTACATACAGAGATTCATTTTTCTCGATTTATTTAGCCGTACATTTGAATAGGCATGTCCGCCTAACTCATTAATTATCAATTAATTAATTTTAAAAATTAGGTACGACTTCAATTAAGCACATACTCTCCCAAAAATTGTGGGCTAAAAAGCCATATCAAACACATTGTTTGTTTGTTTAATTCTCATATATATATATATATATATATATATACAAGTTTTGTTGAACTGTACTGCCAATTCTTGTCGGACGAGTTTTTGGTTGATCCTTTCTAATTTTCGGGCATCTTTTTTGGTGTCGGGGTGTAACTGGTGTAACAATCCACCAAAGGTTTCGATACGAGCGCTTTCGGCAATACAGTTTGCCATCATCAGGTAGGAAACGATGGTATGGTTTCGTGTCGCGTTTTTAAGGAGAACGAGTAGTAGCAAGGAATTAGAAGTGGGAGGTAATAACAATTGGTAGTGGGAGGTATATATATATATATATATATATATATATATATATACATACATATATATATATATATATATATATATATACTGAGAGAAAGAGAATTGATAAAGAAAAGGTTTAAATATCGGCCATGCTGACGGTTATAAATTTGATTTCAACCAAAATATTCTTGTCTAATAATAATAATAATAATAATAATAATAATGATAATAATATATATAAAAACATTATATAGTTTAACCCCGCTTTCTACTACCATACATTAATAATAAGAAATACTACCTTAAATCAATAGATACGCATTCAACTCAAACGAATCCATAACATGAATCTTTTAACAGTTATTCTTGCCCAAAAACATATATAAAATAATTAGTACAAATAACAAAAACATGATAAGTCTAATGAAAATAGCCAATATATTAAAAAGCTATTGTGCAATTGTAGAACAAAAAGGGACTGCCCAGTTTAAGGAACATGGATTTAGGAAAAAGTTATGAACCGGCAACTATTATCCCAAAATAAAAAAAAATGATGAAACGATATATTTTGGTATCTCTGCTGGAAACTGGAAACAAAGTTTTTATGCCCACAGACATTTGTTCTTCCACTTTACCCTCAGAAACCAAACTGCTCTCTCGAAACCTTTTGGGGGAATTGATGCTTTAAATGGGGACACTTTAAATGGGGACGCTTTAAATGGGGACGCCAACGTTACTCGTAGTTTTAAATTATGTCTTTTTCACATATTTGTATATCAACAAAATCCGCCACTCACCAAAAGCAGAGGCGTGCAGATTTTGTTCACTAATAAGTTATTTTTCTTTAAACAAATGAAGGCCCTGATGAAGGTTTGCTAAACAAACCGAAACACTGCAGCGTCGGCTTATTAAACGTCACTTGTCAATGAAACATGTGTTATGTTTTTTTTAAATAAAATTACACACATTATTATTATTATTTACTCCTTTTGAGTTTTCACATCAGTGTTAGCTGATGGTCTTTCACTGGATCTTGAGTGACAGCAAGTCTCCTCAGGTCTACAGGACTCTTCTGAGTACTCTGGCAGATTGCAGCAGTGCAGTGTTCTGAATGGTTTCAATCCTTCCTCTGATATCCAAACTTTCCAAGCCCTTTTCTAATCCTTTTGGGACTGTTCCAAGTGCACCAACTACAATTGGTATAACTTTCACTTTCATATTCCATAACTTTTTCAGTTCTCTGGCAAGGTCCAGATATTTGTCAATTTTTTCATTTTCCTTTAACTTCACCCTGTGATCTGCTGGCCCTGCAAAATCAACCAGTTGACAAGTTCTTTCTTTTTTGTTAATCAACACTAGGTCTGGCCTTCTTGCTGGGATAAGGTGATCCGTTTTAATTTCAAAGTCCCAGAGAATTTTGTGCGTTTCGTTCTCAAGAACAGATTCTGGTTTATGCATTATTATTATTATTATTATTATTATCGAATCGAATGGAAAATCATCAAAAGATCGGGAACTCCTAGAAATTTTAAAAACAGATGTAAATTTTATCAAGAGAAAAAATCGCATAATCAAATACAGAAAGACCAAGCAGTTATTGAAGCAAAGAAACGAACTAATATTCGAGTACAGACACAAAAATAGATTCAAACTATCTTGAAAAAAGACTTTCTCCTTATTTTGTCTTTTACTTTGTCTGTCGTTCGCATGTTTTTTAATCATTTTTAAAAAGTTATTACTTTTAAATAATTATTCGTAATACTAGCACACTCAGTTGTAACTATGTAGGTAAGGTCATAACTTTGGTTATTGATTGTTAAACATGTTGGATTTGTTTGATATAAGGCATGAGGTAAATGGTCACTTCTACATATAGACTCGCCTATAAGCACGTGACCTGAGAAAGATTCCTATTGTCCAATCACAGGCACTGCTGCTTCTGCTGTATTAATAGAGGCCCCATTCTGAAATATGTCATTGACACTTGGATTCTCTTGGACGTCGGACTTACAAAGAATACTATAACACCGGATTCTTATTGGCTTGCTTACTTATTCAGTATATCTGGAACTAAGGATGGCTGCCAGATACTTAACAAAACATGGATGGTAAAGGGAATTATTGTTTACATTATATACTTGTTAACTTATAGTTTTAAATTGATTTCAGCTTTAATTTAATATAACCCTATTTTGAATGTATCCTTAATTCATAGTCTGTAAGGTTTAATTACTATTCTACAGTCTATAATTTAATCGTTGAGGTTTATTCAGATTATTTAAGGTTTAATCACTCTGTTATATATTTTAATTAAACTTTATTATTGAAAGATTAATTATATTTTATATATTAGCTAGGATACAAGTGCACTTTGAAAAATCTTCGTTGTTATAATAATGACTTGAAAATTTTGATGATAGGGATTACAATTGAATTGAACATTACAAAGTTTTGAATATATATATATATATACCACACTCACTCTCTCTCTCTCTCTCTCCACACACACACACACACACACACACACACACACACATATATATATATATATATATATATATATGAATACGTCAGACGCTTTAAATGGGGACGCCAACGTTACTCGGAGTTTTAAAGTATTTTTTTTCACATATTTGTATATCAACAAAATCCGCCACTCACCAAAAGCAGAAGCTTACAGATTTTGTTCACTAATAATTTATTTTTCTTTAAACAAATGAAGACCCTGATGAAGGTTTGCTAAACAAATCGAAACACTGCAGCGTCGGCTTATTAAACATCACTTGTCAATGAAACATGTGTTATGTTTTTTAAATAAAATTACACACATTACCATTATTATTATTATTATTATTATTATTATTATTATTATTATTATTATTATTATTATTATTATTATTATTATTATTATTATTATCCTGAAAAACCATTTGTGTGTTTCTGACTCATGTGGGTCCTTATTATTATGCTCTACTTAGCGTATTGACCATAATTTACATGTTTAACATAGGTCGAAATGTACATTCAGGGATTGACATTTTGTTTAGCCTTACATTTAAACAGTAGTGCTAGGTCATCAGCATAGTCCGCATCCGTAATAGTATGTGCTGGAAATCGCCTGCTTCTTGCTTTTTTTTTTAGTGTGAGGCCTTTTTCTCTCGGTAGAACATTTAGATACTTTGGCAGTAACAATCTCCTCACACAGAAAACGACGTTAATGCACGTATGGAAAAGGCATGGCCGCCATAAATAAATTTCATTAATATTAAGTAATTAATGGGCACAAGCACGCAAAAAAAAATTATATTAGTAACTACTCTTTATCTTTTACACAAGAATACTGATTATATTTTCATAAAATACGGGTGTGTCTTTTTCCTTTTTTTAAAAATTCTTTTCCCCAGATACAGTTTGAATTTTTCTTTATTTTGAAAACATGTTATATGTTTTTTTCACACCGGTTGAGTTTAGGGATAGATAAAATATATACATATATATAATATAATATATATATATATATAATATATATATATATATGTGTGTGTGTGTGTGTGTGTGTGTGTGTTGATGTGTGTGTGTGTTTCTTGTGTCCGTGCCAGTAAATTGTTCTTTATGCATGTTTGGTTTGTAGATAATAGAAAAGCCATAAGAATAGCGACAAAATCCCATCAGTCGAGATACGAATCATCCTTGATAAGAAAATAAAACGTCTAAATGAAAATAACACTAAACGCCTCCAAATCCTAAGGCAATTAGTATTATGAAATAAACAACCTAACAGTAATAAAATAGCATTCAATAACGGCAATAACTATATTAAACTACGTAATGTATAAAAGCTTCACTTCTTATGATAAATACCTCTAGCTGAATAAACCTCACACCCAACTAAACACAAAATAAACAACATAACCTCCAAAAAATATCAAAAGACAATCAAAGGATCCTTATTTAAATCCAAAAGATAGATGAAATGTATATCTATCGAATATAATATAAATAATATATAATATATATAATAATATAAATAATAATATAATATATATAAATATATATATATATTATATATATATATATATTAACATTTTGAAAAAAAACAATGATTTTATGTAATTGCTGACAGAAATCTGTTTCGACCAATCGATAAACTGGTCTTCATCACGAGCAACATAGACGGGAAAAGAAAAATATCCGTTAGAAGACTGTTTTACAAAACGAACGCTATATTCAAATGCTGAAATTTTTAAAAAATGCGTGTCTATTTTGAAAATAAAATAAATTATTTTTAATTTAAAAAAATCAGAAGCATTAGTTTATAGTAAAACTCAAAAGTGTTTGTTGTAAAAAATTATATAAAAGTGTAAAGTGGGTATCAAAATTGTTTAGGATATATTTCAATATATTTCTCTCTTTCTCTCTCTCTCTCTCTATATATATATATATATATATATGTATATATATATATATATATATAGGTGATGTGAAAATAATATTTACTCTTTAGTTGACACAATTCAATTCACCGATTATATACTATTATATATTATTAGGAGTTTGCCATCGATGGTGGAGATGTCGCTTTTGGTTTTGAAAGACATGAACTCAGTTTTATTAGAGTTTACGTATAGGACGACATTTCGTGCTGCCTTTTCTAGGCTGTGTAGCAAGGATTCGGCCTGTGCAGGTGTATTTGCGAGTAGTGCTAGGTCATCAGCATAGTCTGCATCCGTAATAGTATGTGCTGGATATCGCCTGCTTCTTGCTTTTTTTAGTGTGAGGCCTTTTTCTCTCGGTAGAACAATTTAGATACTTAGGCAGTAACATCTCCTCCACAGAAAACGACATTAATGCACGTATAGGAAAGGCATGGGCCGCTATAAATAAATTATCGGTCATATGGAAATCCAATCTCACAGACAAGTTAAAGAGACAGTTCTTCCAGGCCGTTGTCGTATCAGTGCTGCTGTATGGCTGCACCACCTGGACCCTAACGAAGCGACTAGAGAATAAACTAGATGGGAGTAGCACAAGAATGCTGCGGGTGATCATGAATAAGACATGGAAGTAGTACCACACGAGAAAGTAGCTGTACGGCCACCTGTCACATATCACCCAAACTATCCGAGTAAGACAGACAAGACACGCGAGACACTGCTGGAGAATCAAGGACGAACTCATAAGCGACGTTCTCCTGTGGAAACTAGCACATTGGCACGCCAGTGTGGGTAAACCAGCAAAGACGTACATTGATCAGCTCTGTGCGGATAGAGGATGCTGCACAGAGGACCTTGCGAGAATGATGAGCGATAGGGATAGAGAATGATGGAGAGGATTGGGATATGTCACCCCAACACGATATGATGATGATATATTATTATATCTTCGCCGTTTATATACCCGATGTATATATATAATTTACCACTCCCTCCCACGAGCAGGATGTGACACAAGGTGCGGAGTTTAACAGGTTTGAATTCAGAGTTTTCCTTCTCCTAGACCGGTTGCCTAACCAAGGTTAAAGAGCCCAGTCTGCCCTACTATTTACCTATAGCTGGAGGGGGAGTAGAATTCATACCTTTCGCAGGGGTATTAGTGCTAAGTGAAATGCAATTACCACGTCCAGGATTTGAACTCGGGGCGACGAGTCCACTTCCTATGACTTTAACCATTACACCACGCGCTTCCTACAACGAGTATATAACACTTCAGTATATCGAGAAAAAAATGTTAATACAAAATGTGGGACAAAATGTGCAACCCGCTGACCATGAACAGATGTCATTTTTTTAACAAATCTTTTTTTTTTCCCATTTTCTTTTTTTGGTTTATTCAGCGACAGAATGTTGAAATTCACAGCTCGTTTGTCTACGAGATAATTTCTTATTTGGCAGCCATTACGGTTTGCTCCATTTCGGCTGCTAGGGACCGTTTACTTTTCCATGTTCTCTTAATCATAAGCATAGGAAAGACATGGGCAGCTATTGACAGATTATCGATCATATGAAAATCAAATCTCTCTGATAAAAGAAAAAGGGAACTATTGCGAGATGTAGACTTGTAAGTATTACTTAAATGGAGGCGCGTGGACGAATGGTTAGAGTCCTAGGAAATGGACGCGTCGACCCGAGTTCAGTTCCTGGGCGAAGCTATTTGCATTTAACAGGTTTGAATTCAGAGTTTTCCTTCTCCTAGACTGATTACCTAACCATGGTTAAAGAGCCCAGTCTGCCCTACTATTTATCCATAGCTGGAAGGAGAGTAGGATTCATATCTTTCCCAATGGTATTAGCTGTGAATTTCAAGATTCTGTCGCGGAATAAACAAAAACAAGAAAATGAGAAAAAATGATTTTGAAAAAAAAAAGGACAGCTGTGCATGGTCAGCGGGTTGCACATTTTGAAGACGTCGATCGGTTGGGTATATATATATATATATATATATATATATATATATATATATATAACTATTTTTATCTGGGTTTAGTTTGTCAGGACGAAGTTAATGACGGGGGGATAAAGTCTATTTTATTTTGGGAACATGAAAAAGTGAAATAAAATAAAATAAAGTGTTAGCTGAATGAAAAGGTAAGAATTAATAACAAGGAAAATTAATAAAATAGAATTGCAAAGACAACAGTTCCTTAACTGAAATCTGACGCGTTTTTCTTTTTTTCTGCTTGTCGAGTTTGGGGTCCGGTCACAATGGTAACTTATGTAACGTTCTAATAGCGATATATGGCCACAGTACCAAAAGCTATATACGTTGTATAGCGGGTCTTGTCAACGTGCCTCCAAATTCACAGCACTAAAAAGGTGTTCGGCACGTGGCGGTCATCTTGTCGATAAAAAAGTACAACGCGAGAAATATATCGTCACAAGCTGCTTAGCTTTTATTTTCGGACCCGTCTCGTGGTTTGTTTCGGAGAGGAGGAAAGGCAGAGAGAAAGAGAGAGAGGACACTGATAAATTACTGTGATCCCACACTAGGGACCAGAGGCCCGTCCGAATCCTACGCTGTCCGAAATCAAAAAGAGGCCGGTTATTTTTCTTCGTCGTTCCTCGTGACCACGTGACTTCAGGTTCCGGTCAACACCCGAAAATTTCGATTGGCTTTCAATTCTTCATTCGGGGGGGGGGTCACGCCCCGGTCAAATTCACGAAAAACCGTTTTATGTTCATCACTTAAAAAAAACAAACCTTTACTCCCTCTTATTTCTTCTTCCTCTCTTTTCTATAGTAGTCCTCACAAAATTCAGGACCTTCATCATCTCGTTACACTTAACTGCTATTTAATATTTGAACAGTGCTCTTGCTTGAAGCGTAAAGGATGGCCACAAAAAACGTAACAAGAAATATCATCACTATCCTCTCTACGTCTCCCTCTCTCGCTATCATATGAATTGGTTTCATTTTTTCATGTTCCCACGTACTAATAGACGTTCTACCCTCCCCCATTAACTTCGTCCTGACAAACTAAGAAAGCTTGTGGCGTAAAGACGTTTCCAAGCAGAATTTTAAATATTAAATAGCACGTGGACTCATACTAAGTCGTAACTTGGATAATTCAACAACGCTGGTATAACTGCATTTCTATCCAATTTACAACTGAATGATAATTCTATGGGGTGTTTGTTTTGTTTTGTTTTGTTTTACGGCATATCAATCTCGTTGGGTCATTTAATGCCAGCAAAGTTTTATTTTGTTTTGTTTTATGGCATATCACGGTAGTCTTTTGTTTTGTTTTGTTTTATGGCATATCACGGTGGTCTCTCAATGCCGGCAAAGTTTTGAAAGATTCGTAACGATAGTTTGGAAACTCATTTTTTTTGCAAACAAAATTTCTATTTAACCCATTGATGAGACCCTAACGGGTACTACCACTCCGGGTCAGAGGTGATCTGGGAGCAATAATGATGAAAGTTGCTCTACATTCCCCAGAACTGAAACCTCACAAATCAGAATTTAACGTCACACCCAGGACGTGAAGACCCTCAGCCACCGCCTTCTAGCATCCATATGATAAAAGTAGTTGGGGCTTGCCATAAGGGCAATAGGGTCGGGATAATCATATAGGTTCTATGACTTGATCTGACCAGCCGATTGATCGGAGGGGGCCTCTCCGATCGCATGTCTAGCCTGAGTAATGGCCATTACATGGCTATTACAGAGCTAAATAGTATGCTAATTCGTATACTATTCTATAACAGGACTCTATATTACACTGACATACTCTGCTATAACAGGGCTCTATGAATTACTAATTGATATGCTATTCTATAGCAGGGCTCTATAATGTACTAATTGTTATTATATGATACTATGAATCAGTTGCCTATATAGAATCGTATTGTAAGGTTCAAGGTTATAATAATGTTATAACTTGTTGAAACGAAACAAACTTCGACAAGAGTGTTAAACATATAACAAGATGGACTTTAATACAGACACATGGAACCGATACATAAAATAGGAATACATGATACATAGTAGAATGCAAACAAGATATAATAAAAGGACACATTCATGAATGGAAATACAATATTTAGGTATCAAAGAGATACCTAAATGTACATATAGAATAAGGGTTAATATATAGCCCATAAGATGGAAGTCACTTATTGACTTAGTTCGTACGTGGGGAGGGGGCACGAGGATGGGGGGTAGAGACAGATGTCTAACCCATGTTTCCAGGTCCCAGAAGAAGGAGAAAAGAGGCAGAAGAGTTTGAACCTCGCGCTTAAATACCAGACTTCCTGGTGGTCGGCATGGAAACCCCAGCGGGAAGATAACTTTTCCAGGCAAAGGGAAGATAATCCCAACAGTATAATAAAAAGTTAGTCCCGCAGACCTATTGAATGCCTTTCCCTTTTCTTACTATTCAAATCCTACTTTTTAAATATCTTTCCAGTTATAAATAGAATCTTCATTATTTTTGCAGAAAAAGCAAGCTCTGATGATAGTGAATGTGTATATATGTTTACATTGTTTTTAATTGTTTTAGTTTCGTAATTTCCTCCGGATATACAGAAACATACATACATACACACAACCGCCCTTTATATATGTATAGATAACAGGTCCTTATAATGTATTAATTTGTATACTATGGAAAAACAGGGCTTAATAATGTACAAGTACATTTACAATGCTATAAGTAATTTTTATTCTATATTATAACAGCAATACCAAGCTAGAAAAGGGATCTATATTTTACTGTTATACTATTTTATTACAGATCACAATATTAGACTAACAACTTTATTATAGATGTAGAATACTGTTACTTGTTATTCTGTGTTACTTTCACCCTTAGCCAGGATTGAACCTGCAGTCTCGAAATGACTGTTACAGATTGGACAGTGGAACAGTCAATCACCTCCTCAGCTTAATGGACTCTTCCTGGCAGTAGTGGCAGTAATTATTTAAGCTGTTATAGTGGGTTCATTGGAGAACTAGTAACTGCATGGTTAGGCTTGGCCAGTCACATTGCTCAAAACAATTGTTGACTGTTTAACTGACTTACTTCAATAATAGAATAATATAGTATACTCACCATATATTCTTCCTCCAGCTATGGGTAAATAGTAGATCAGACTGGATAGGTGACCAGTTTAGGAGAAGAAAAACTCTGAATTTAAACCTGTTAAACTCCGCTAAGGAAATGGACCTTGTGTCGCATCCTGTATGTGCGAAGTCGTTGGTATATATATATATATATATATATATATATATATATATATATATATAGAGAGAGAGAGAGAGAGAGAGAGAGATATGGATAGATAAAAGGTATGAAAAAACAATATGTTGTTATAATGAAAAATATTTTATATCTATAGATATAAATATAATAAATGTTCTTCATTTTAACACCAAATTGTGTGTTTTCATACCCTTTATCTATACATATACCGTCGGATTCATTTCCTTACTCTTAACTCAGTCAGTATCAGCCACACTGCGAGGGAGTCTATCCTCTTTTCACTAGCGCTATACCATAGAATGATTATATTGTACCAAATGCTACCCTATAATAAGCATATATACTAATTGCTATAATATAACTATAGGATACTAATTACGTTTCTAATTAGAGTGCATTGTTATATCAACAGTGTCCATTATAGATACAAACATTTTTATTTGATATAGATTTCCCTGTGTTTACAAATTAGATTATATTTTTTGCGGATTCTTATATTATGTTTAGAGAGCCAGAACAAATACTACTACTACTACTACTACTACTACTACTACTACTAGGGCCGGTTTAGCTTGGTCGGTAGAGTGTTCGACTGGGAAACTCAAGGTTCCTGGTTCGATAACGGCTCACGCCAACTCAGCGTATGGATAGCACAGGGATCTCTGCGGTGAAATAAGGAGCTGATGGTAGGTGTGGCACTCCACCTCAAATGCGAAAACAATCTCCTTGGTCTAGCGCTAGTGAAAAGAGGATAGACTCCCTCGCTGTGTAGCTGATACTGACTTTAGGCCACCCCGACGACTTTACCTGTTTTACTACTACTACTACTTTCTATCTATCTATCTATTTTATCATACTAATTCAGCCACCTCTTTTTCAATGTCAGAGAAATATATGTACACACACACACACACACACACACACACATATATATATATACATATATATATGAGTTAAGAGTAAGGAAATTAATCCGACGGTATATGTATAGATAAAAGGAGATGAAAACACACAATTTGGTGTTAAAATGAAAAAATATTTATTATATGTATATTTATATATAAAAATATTTTTCATTTTAACAACATACTGTTTTTTCATACCCTTTTATCTATCCATCTATCCATCCATCTCTCTCTCTCTCTCTCTCTATATATATATATATATATATATATATATATATATATATATATATATATATATACCAACCACTTCGCACGTACAGGATGCGACACAAGGTCCATTTCCTTAGCGGAGTTTAACAGGTTTGATTTCTCCTAAACTGGTCACCTATCTAGTCTGCTCTACTCTTTACCCATAGCCGGAGGGAGAATAGATGTATTCATACCTTTCCCAAGGGTATTAGCGCTATGTGGCATGCAAAGAGCCTCGCCCAGGATTTGAACACGGTTCGACGAGTCCATTTCCTACGATTCTAGCTATTATACCACGCTCCTTCATATCAGAGACATATATATATTTTTCTTGTTGTTTTCTGTATGGAAAATATTCGAAGAAGAAAAACTGAGATGTCTAGATCAAATAAATGCGACTTAGTACTTAGTAAACTTTTGAAAAAGAAAGCTTAGACAAGAAATTTCAAAATATTTACGAGATTTTCTGATAATTCCAGATTATCCTCATTACCACATTTTTCATTGAAGATTACAAATTTTTACAATGAATTTGACATCCGCAATACTTTATAGGCCGTTTATTTTTAATCCATTTTATCTTTTCCTTGCAATTTGACAAGAAGAAGAAAAAAGTAAAGTTTATTTTGCTTCATTCATCTATCAATAATGGAGTTACAGTCTCTATTTGTCTGAAAACTAAACTACGTAATTGCTTATGTGACCAATTGGACATCTAGCCTAGGGGATAAAGGAGTTAGGTTAAAACAGTTATAAGTGACAATTATCTATAGACTGCAGGTTCAATCCTGGTCAGTGGCGGCAGTAACATAGAATAATAATTAACACAGCATAACACCTGTACCCCAGCTATGGTTAGCGGAATGAAAAAAGGATACCCTCGTGGACTGAATAAAGGGTTAGGTTCAAAGTTCCGTGATGGCTCCCGATTACGACAAGAAGGTTCCCGAGTTCGAATAGAAGGTTCCCGAGTTCGAATAGAAGGTTTCCAAATCCGAGAAAGTTCCTGAGTCTGACAAGAAATACATGAAGAATGCTGGAGGGCACCTCGGCCGAAACGTTGTACAGATAACAATGAAGATGAAGACAATAGTCCGAATAATCCAAATAATACTATTTATCAAGCCTCATCTAAAAAATTCCGAGACATTGCTTACGTCACATTACCCAAAATCGTCAATACATAGAATAAAGAATAACCTTGTGCCATATACCCTCAAAATTTGAATATGCCATATTAGACGGTTCTTATTGTTGTTTTTAAACAAGTTTTACTAAATAAATACCCAGTATTATATATTCATTTTAGGCCGGTTTAGCTCAGTCGGTAGAGCGTTCGGCTAGAAACCACAAGGTTCCTATTTCGATACCAACTCAGCGTATGAGTAGCACAGGGATCTGTGCAGTAAAGTAGGGAGCTGATGGTAGGTGTGGCGCTCCACCTCATACGCCAAAACAATCTCCTTGTTCTAGCGCTATAGAAAAGGGGATAGACTCCCTCGCTGACTGGCTGATACCGACTTTTGGCCGCCCCGACGACTTTTTTTTTTATATATTCATATATATTTTTATTTTTATTTTAATATATATATTTAAATTTATCTAACATATAGAGGTTTACGAGAAAATTATTTACAAACAAGAAATCGTTATTTTTCCAGTATCAAGAGCTTAACTAAAAAGTTTACAAATAAGTAAATAACAACGATTTTGTCTAACATTTATATGTAAAATATTCAAACTAATTATTAAACCATTAATTAATACATGCACGTAACGTTTTATTTGCGTGAGAACAGATCTCAGTTTATCTTTCAAAAATTAACTTTTACACAGCCCAGAGGGTGTTTCTTTTTTTTTTTTTTTTTTTTGCTAGTCCATCTAATTTCTTTCGTCGTACTAGGCCAATCTTAAAATGATCATCGTTGTCTTCTTTCCCTGTTTTTTCTATTGAGCTAATTCTAAAGAGAGTATGGCTGTTTCGGTCGAATGGGTTCTACTCAGAAGGGATTCGCAGATCATGAAGAGAAGCCAGTATTGCACAAAACACGCTCGACGGCTTAAACGGAAAACTGATGACGGTCTTGTGAATATCAAGTACCTTGTTGTAACCTTTAGACGGATGGTGGTTGAGCCAAGATAATAACCATAATCAAATTATCTAGATTTACGCTGTTACACAAATTGTTCTGACAGAGCTAATATATATATATATATATATATATATATATATATATATATATATATATGATATTATGTATATATATATACATATATATATATATGCTGAGTTTCTGTATATATATATATATATATATATATATATATATATATATATATATGATGTGTATATATATATATATATATATATATATATATATATATATATATGTATGTTGTGTGTCTGTATATATATATATCTATATATATATATATATATATATGTGTGTGTGTGTGTGTGTATGTATATATATATAATGTGTGTATATGTATGTATATATGTATATATATATGTGTATATATGTGTATGCATATATATAATATGTGTATATGTATTTATATATGTATGTATATATGTGTATGTATGTGTGTATATATGTACGTATGTATGTATATATTTATATGTATGTATGTATATAGGTATTTATATATATGTATGTATATACATATATATTTATTCATATATGTATGCATATGTACATATATCTATATATCTATATATCTATATATCTATATATATATGTGTGTATATATATATATATATTATATATATATATATATGTAGAAAGAAAGAGACAATAACAGAGACACACAGACTGGTGAGAAGAGAGAAGAGGGAGACACACGCAGACAGTCACAGACAGAGAGGGGATAAAGGGTTTGAAGAAGAGAGAGACAGTGAGGATAGTGTAAGCGAGACTGAAGGAGAGAGAGAAAGAAGGAGAAAGAAAAGATATAATGACAGAGACAATGGGGGAGAGAGAGATACTGACAGAGAGAGGGAGTGAGAGGAGAGAGAGCGGGTCTGAAGGCGAGTGAGAAAGAGAGAGAAAGGGAGATTGACGGAGACAGAGTGGGTAGAGAAACACGGATGGAGAGAGAGAGAGAGAGAGAGAGAGAGAGAGAGAGAGAGAGAGAGAGAGAGAGAGAGAGAGAGAGAGAGAGAGAGAGAGAGAGAGAGGGAGGGCGACCGACGAGGACAGAGAGGGAGGGAGTAAGGAGTGAGAGAGGAAGAGAAGTCGGACAAAGACAAATGTATTGATTCAACGAGTGTCTGAGACCGGAAAATAAATCTGGATATATTGTTCAGTGAATTGAAGATGAAAATCTGTCTTGGGTATGACAAAAATAAACAAACTTTCTCTTATTTAGAGTGAAGCGTTCAGTGCAAATAACAGTGCAATACAAGCGACAAATGAAACACAGATTTTAAAACAATTTACTTTTCTCAGTTTATTTAGTGTAATTGTTGGACGACAGATGTTTTCTATATTTAATTCACTAAATATATTTCAACTCATTTTGTCATTTTGATATGTTAAAAATCTATTACACTCTCCATAAGTAAATAACCCGCCTCTCTCTACCTCTCTCTCTCTCTCTCTCTCTCATATATCTTATTATAATGGAGATTGTGTGTTTTTCTGTCTGTAACCGAAACTATATTACTACTCAAGTCACAATTCCCTTAGTTATTTACGTCACATCCTCCATGATTCTATTTTTATTCAAACCTCAATTTATTAATAAAAGTGTTTTACATTATTTATACTGTTGACCATATCTACATATTATTAACATGCGATTGTATTTATATATACAAAATATAGTGGTTTGCAGTGTGAATGGGAAGGCTAATTTGCATATTGATATTAAAAATTTGATTTTAATAAATATGTGCTCAGTATTATTGATTTCTAATTGTTTGGTTTTATCTTAATGAATATGAGCAAAAATATCTCCAATAAATCCATTAACAATATTAACAGTAATTCTATTCTTTACTTCCTAATTTAACTAAATAGTTAAATTATGAAAACTTAGCAATGAAAGACGGGAGGGAAGAAAAAGCAAGTTTTAGTTGCTCCCCCTCTGTTTCAAATCTTTTTATCGGCATCTTAATTAATTCCATTACCCTTTCTAAGTTAACATAATATTTTATTTCATTAAAACTTAAATACTTGCACCCGGAGGGTGCATATATTTGCTAGTATGTATAAATATATATAGATATACGATTAAGATTGAATTGTTTAAAATACGGATTGTTTAAAATATACTGACTCGAGTTTCTCGCGAATTTTTTAGAATTATCCTGATGATCTATTAAGAGAACCGTCAGTAGATTTTCTCTGACTCATTAGGCTTACTTTATTATTATTGACTCAACTTATTGTATTGAGCACTTTAGTATATTTAACTTAGGCAAATCTATTAATTATTTTTTTCTGTTGGACATTTTAATAGTATCGACTGATTATTTTCAGAAGGTGAATACGATTTGGTCTTTTTTTTGGTCTTTTTTATGATTTTTTTTTATCCAGGTGAAAGTTTGTCTTGCGTAATTACAAACTATAAAACCTGGAGTGTTTTTTATTTACTGTCGGAGTTTAAAATTACACACACACACACACACACACACACACACACACACACACATATATATATATATATATATATATATATATATATATATTTATAATGCTTGGGATCATCAGGAGAGAATGTGTACTGTTTCGGGGCCTTCCTCTCAACGGTTTTAACTGCACATCGGCCCCCTCACTGTTGTGAGGTCCCTCGGAATATCGGTATCGACCGTATGTAATATATCGGTCTTCAACAATAAACGGGATGAAATGACCGTTAGAAGAAGAATGCGCAAACAGAACGCTGTTAGTCAAAGTTGGAATTTTTCATATATATATTATATAATATATATATATATATATATATATATATGTATATATAGTGTGTGGGGATTGTCACTGTTTCAGCTTTTGCTGGAACGGTGTACCAAAGGCAGTATTATTGGTAGAGTGCTCAATATAAAATACAGCTGTTATATAATATAATAAAATAAATATATAAAGGTTTTACATATCTATTTATTTGGTGACAAAGGAACATTCCTGAGCATATTGGTTTCATGCGAGGCAATCGTCAGGTGAAAACCAATATGGTCATTAATGTTCCTTTGTCACCAAATAAATAGATATGTAAACCTTTATATTTTTTTATTGTATTATATTATATATATATATATATATATATATATATATATATATATATATATATATATATATATATATGTGTGTGTGTGTATGTGTGTGTATGTGTGTGTGTGTGTATGTGTGTGTGTGAGTTGATCTGAATATCTTTCAAAGTCTAAATTTCTTCACATTCTCAAACTTTTCATATTTCCCTCTCAGTGTCTGTTTAGCTGTTTCTCCCATTTTCTTCAATACAGTCTTCCATTAAAAAAGCGTTGCCCAACATTTCGGTATAAAAAGAAAGGTAAAAAGAAAACTGAATCATTGGAGGATCTAAAATTGACCTCTCAGCCAATAGATCTATCTAAAACAAATTCTAAACCAAAGGAATCAACCTTTCACTCAGCTAAGCAAAAAAATGCTATCTGTCAACTACAGCCATCATAAAAATATTTTTTTCTATGTAACACCATCTTATACAAATATTCTTCTTCTTCTTCTTCTTCTTCTTCTTCTTCTTCTTCTTCTTCTTATTATTATTATTATTATTATTATTATTATTTCGTCCTTCATATGTTTTCTCTACCAATTTCTATCTACTAGTATTTTATTCTGACCCTAATCCTACGTTGTTATTGTTCTTCTTCCTCTTATTATTATTATTATTATTATTATATTATTATTATTTGAGTTTTTTCACACCAGCGTTAGCTGATGGTGTTCTTCTGGAGTCTGAGTGACAACAAGTCTCACCAGGTCTCCATGCCTCTTCTGAGTATTCTAGCCGATTGCAGCAAAGCAGTAGTCTGGATGGTCTCAGTTCTTCCTCCGCTTTCCAGATCCTCCAGTCTCTGTCCAAGCTTTTTTGGACCGTTTCGGGTGCACCAACTACAATTGGTATCACTTTGACCCTAATATTCCACAGCTTTTTCAATTCTCTGGCAAGGTCCAGGTATTTATCCATCTTTTCCTTTTCGTTCATCTTGACTCTGGGATATGCTAGAACCGCAAATCCACCAGTTAACATGTTTTTTTTTGTTAATCAATACTAGGTCTGTTCTCCTTTCTGAGATTATTATTATTATTATTATTATTATTATTATTATTATTATTATTATTATTATTATTATTATACTAGCAAATATATGCACCCTCCGGGAGCAAGTCTTTAAGTTTTAATGTATAAAAATATTATGTTAACTTAGAAAGGGCAATGGAACTAAATAAGATGCCGATAAAAAGATTTGAAACAGAGGGGGGGGGGGGCAACTAAAACTTGCTTTTTCTTCCCTTCCGTCTTTCATTACTAAGTTTTAATAATTTAACTATTTAGTTAAATTAGGAAGTAAAGAATAGAATTACTGTTAATATCGTTAATGGATTTATTGGAGAGATTTTTGCTCATATTCATTAAGATAAAACCAAACAATTAGAAATCAATAATACTGAGCACATATTTATTAAAATCAAATTTTTAATATCAATATGCAAATTAGCCTTCTCATTCACACTGCAAACCACTATATTTTGTATATATAAATACAAATGCATGTTAATAATAGGTAGATATGGTCAACAGTATAAATAATGTAAAACAATTTTATTAATAAATTGAGGTTTGAATAAAAATAGAATCATGGAGGATGTGACGTAAATAACTAAGGGAATTGTGACTTGAGTAGTAATATAGTTTCGGTTACAGACAGAAAAACACACAATCTCCATTATAATAAGATTATTATTATTATTAGTAGTAGTAGTAGTAGTAGTATATTTTAATCATTACAACGTCTGATGTTTACTTAATAGCTATTGAAAATTGCTCAATATGTAAAAAGTGTAATAATCTTGAAGCAGCGAAAAAGTTGGAATTCATGCATAGTGCAGCTGGTGTGATTCACAGTTTTCCTACTACTTGACCAGTCCCCATACCAAAGCCTCTCTTACTAACATGCCTGTGGCGGGGGATAGAAAATCTTTTCAAATAATAGTATACTCTTATATATATATATATATATAAAAAGTAATCTGCAGACGCGCGTTTCGGGGGTTTACCCCTCATCAGTGCAGCTAGACTTATTTTTCAGCAGCTACCTCTGTTCGGATCGAGACCCGAACGAACTTTCGCTCGTCAAGACTCTTACCGATGGGTCCACAAGATATATATATAAGAGTATACTATTATTTGAAAAGATTTTCTATCGCGCGCCACATGCAGATATATATATATATATATATATATATAATATATATATATATATATATATATATAAAATTATTTGAAAAGATTTTCTATCGCGCGCCACATGCAGAGAGAGAGAGAGAGAGAGAGAGAGAGAGAGAGAGAGAGAAGAGAGAGAGAGAGAGAGAGAGAGAGAGAGAGAGCGGGGGTGAGAAAATATGCAATATATACCTCGATAAATATAGGGGAAAATTCACACTGAGAGGGAGATTAACATATATATATATATATATATATATATATATTGCTAGATAGATGGATAAGTAATTGTAATATAGATAATTAGATTAGAAGATTGACATAAATAGATAGGAAAACTGGCATAGATAGACATGAGGATTGATAATGATAGATAGCGGGAGAGAGATAAGAAATATATATAAATATATATATATATATTATATATATATATATATATATATATGACTGTATGTGCAAACAATATATATTATATATATATATATATATATATATATATATATATATTATATTAATAGATGTATAGATAGATAGATAGATGGATAGATATATAGAAAATTTACATTGATAATAGGATTAATATAGGTAGATATATAGATAATGTTCCATATGTGTTTATCTCTTTTTATATTTACAGGGCTGGTCTTAATTTAGCACAAGGCAGATTCCTGTTGTAATTCATACACGACTATATATATATTAATAGAGGGGCGACGCCTTTCTCTTGCATTTATTCGAAATGAGTGAATTTCTTAACCATCTACCGACTGACCAACCAAATTTGGGCGTCCACTCACGTACTGTCAGTTCATTAGCAAAATAAATCGGATCACGTGGCGTAAGGAAGGGGCGTGTACCAGTGAATATGTTCGTAGACGCGTAACAGCTTCCAAAGCGTGGCGCCATACTTTGAAAATTGAAGGATTATTTCATGAATTCCCATCGATATAATTTTAAATTACGATGATTCCATGGCAACCACTGATGGACTTATGAATACCCTGGATACTTTCGAGCCCCGTAGTGAATACAAATACTGGACGGGGGATGCATTTAATATAGTTGTTATGGCGCTTAGCCGCAAAGGGAATGGACAATGGTGGCTATAAATCGTGTCGACTCATCAACTCTCGGGTGTGCAATGGAAGGGCTATAATGAGATATTCAAGAGTAAATATCTATTAATCATACAAACTGACTATAATCCAATCAAAATATCACAATCTTCTATACATATATAAAGGGCAGTTGTGTACATGTGTATGTCCGGAGGAAACTTCGAAAATAAAACAATTAACGACAAAGTAAATATATATATACACTTTAAATATCACCAGGGCTTGGCTTTCGAGCAAAAATAATGAAGATTTTATTTATATTTGGGAATATATATAAAAATTCGAATTTGAAAAGTAACAGAAGGGAAAGTCATTAGCGTGTTATTTTGTATATCTTTTTTTTTCCTTTTTTTTTTTCGCTTTGAAATATAATATAGATTGATTGAATTAATTGCATCATTTATATCTTTTCTTTTTTTAATTTTAAATCATTGAATGGAAATTTCTTACTATATTGTTATATATTTCCGTGGGGAATTTTATGGGGCAACAAGCGAGGATCCAACTCGCAATAAGTAATAATAGATCTGTGAAACTTAATTTTAAAAATCCTTTCTCTACCCAGGCGACACCGGGTAGCCACATCTAGTACAGTTGTGTGTATATGTATATCTGGAGGAAACTTCGAAAATAAAACAATTAACAACAAAGTAAATATATAAACACATTAAATATCACCAGGGCTTGGTTTTTGGCCCAAAATAATAGAGATTTGATTTATATTCGTGATGATAATTAAAAAATAGAATTTAAATGATAACATCATGGAATTTATTTTTCATTTAATATTTTAGATAGTAGACATTAACATATCTTTTCAGAATAGCTGGATCAATGCAAGGTCTCTTTTTTTTTTACATAGGGATTTAAATGGGGCATCCCATGAGGATTCAACTCACGATTCAGTAATAATGGATCTCCGGGACTAACTTTTAAAATCCCCCTCTACCCAGGCGACGCCGGGTAGCCGCTGCTGGTATATTTATATATACATATATAATAGCAGAAACTGTGGATATATCACAGTATGTTAATATAACTATGACAATGTTTGATAGGTTTACTTAAGAGCTATTGCCATATAGTTCAATATGTAAAAAGTATGATAAACTTGATTAAACTCTGACTTTAAAAAAAAGTATTTCCTCCTTCTTTTCCTCGTTTCAATATATTCGATTGAAACAGATTAGCGTTATCACTTCCACGCGCTCACACACTCTCTCTCTCTATCTTTCCCCTACTCTCTCTATCCCCCTCTCTCTCTATCCCCCTCTCTCTCTCTTTCTTATTATATGTTCTATGTAGCATGCCCCTTTTCTTCCCTTTCTTTATAATAAAAACCGAAGGGTCCATTATTTAGCTGAGGTGACAACACTCATCCAAGGAATAAGAATTCGACGGATAAGCAACACCAGATAACCAAAATGTATATATTTGCATTACATCCCAGACGATCTAAAGTTCTCATTTTTAACCAGATGGTGTTGCAAAATGATAATGGTCGGAAGATTAAGGAAGAAGAATATCAATATCAATATCAATATATATATATATATATATATATATATATATATATATATGTATGTATGTGTGTGTGTGTTGTGTGTGTGTGTGTGTGTGGGTGTGTGTGTGTGTGTCTATATGTATATGTATGAAGTTTAAATATATTATCTCTTGAAGTCCGTTATGGGTTATTTCCCCCATAAACTGGTCATATTTATAAAAGAAAACATTTTCTTCGTATCATAACAGATCGGCTCTGATGATGGTCTTATACAGATTGAAATATTACAATATTAGCCAACAACATTCAATTATAACATCTGTGTGATTTTTCAAATTTTTTCACTGATATATATCTCTGTATAAATCTGTGCGTATCGGCATATATATATATATATATGTGTGTGTGTGTGCGTACGTATCTCTGTATGTATATGCGTCTGTGTTCGTCTATCTCTCTCTATCCCCCTCTCTCTCTCTCTATATATATATATATATATATATATATTATATGTGTGTGTGTGTGTGTTGTGTGTGTGTGTGTGTGTTTGTCTGTGTGTGTGTTTATGTGTGTGTGTGAGAGAGAGAGAGAGGGGAAAGAAAAAGAAAGAGATTCTGGATAATTAGATTCCCATGTTTCTCTATAAATATAGTTTTATCATAAATATTCTGTCAGACGGAAAAGAATGAATGTGATTGGTACAGGTGAATTATTTGGAATTTAGATAAACAATAATTACATCCAATAAAGTCAGCGAAACTTCTGCTGACTATATTGGAAAACGGGCTTAACCGTTTGCAGATCTATCACAGCTGGAAAATTCTCCTAAAATAATCAAATGTTGAAATAAATCATAATGCATTATTCATAGGATTCTTATCTCATACATAATATATTACGGTTAAATCACACAGAGAGCATCAATTCCCGCTAGATCACTGAAGCTAAGCAGGGATGAACCTATACAATTAATTACATGACCATTTTAGCAAAAGTAGGCACTGTAAGCAAACGGATCCCTCAGCTTATCAATGGGTTATTCCCTCACATGTTCGAATCCTGTTCGCAGCGCCATATTGAAGTAAGTCAGTTAGACAGTCAACAATTGGTTTGAGCAATGTGACTGGCCAAGCCTAACCATGCAGTTACTAGTTCTCCAATGAACCCACTATAACAGCTTAAATAATTACTGCCACTACTGCCAGGAAGAGTCCATTAAGCTGAGGAGGTGTTTGACTGTTCCACTGTCCAATAGTTAACAATCTGTAACAGTCATTTCCAGACTGCAGGTTCAATCCTGGCTAAGGGTGAAAGTAACACAGAATAACAATTAACAGTCCATTTCCCATTACTTTAACCATTACACCACACGCTATTGCTATTGCTATATCTATATCTATATATATGTGTGTATGTGTGTGTTTATATATATATATATATATATATATATATATATATATATATATATATATATATATATATATATATACTTCCGCCTCTCTGCCAATGACTCAAAGTGTTGATATGCTGCAAAACAAAACAACTAACCAACCATACACGATATACAGTATTCCTATCGAATATATGATATAAACTATCCCTACGTAATACATGATACATAGTGTTCATGTTTAATACATGCCATACAGTATCCCTAACACATGGTATACACCGCCCTATCGATGGGGCGTTAGAATGCACCGACTGCACCTCTGAAGAGGGGTAAGACTCCCTCAATTGAACCACCTGTTGGCCGTGGGTAGCGACCCGTGATAATTAAGGATAGAACCCAGGTGGATGAGCAGTTCATGACTTGCAACACTCCACTTTGGTCCTATCTTGGGCTAGACGGGCGTTCAGAGAGGCCCCCTCCGATCAATCTATTTGTCACGTCAAGCCCTAGCACCTATATGATTTTCCCAACCCTATTACCCTTATGGCAAGCCCCTACCCTTTTTTATCATATGAATGCTAGAAGACCGTGACTGAGGGTCTACATGTCCTGGGAATGACGTTAAACTCTATCTGATGGTGAGGTTCCAGTTTTGGAGGTTTGGGGAATTTAGAGCACCCTTTCATAACCATTGCTCCCTGGTCCACTCTGACCCGGAGTGGTAGTACCTGTTAGGGTCCCATCTATGGGTTAGATAGAAAAATGTATCTATAAAAAGTGTATTATCCATCAAGAATTGATTTATTTCAAAACTTTATCGGCATTAAATGGCCCACTGAGGTTGATATGCCGTAAAACAAACCAAGCATGGTATAAAGTATCCGTATCTAATACATATAATACTTTATTCCTGTATAATATCTAATACATCATATACAGTGTCCCGATCTAACATGATATACAATATGCCGATTTAACATGTGATACATATTATTCCTATCTAATACATGACATACAGTATTCCTATCTAACAGATAATATACAGTATTCCTATGTAATACATAATACCCGCTATTCCTATCGATTATATAGTAAAGTGTATTCCTATCTAAAACATGATATAGAGTATTTTTCAAATACATGATACACATTGTTTCTTGTATATGATACACATATTCCTATCTAATACATGATACGTAGTATTCCTATCTATTACTTGATACGTAGTATTCCTATCTAATACATGATACACAATATTCCTATCTTATACATACTACACTGTCTCATGCATGATACACCTTATTATAATGGAGATTGTGGGTTTGTCTGTCTGTAACCAAAACTATATTACTATACAAGTCACAATTCTCTTTGTTATTTACATCACATTCTCCATGATTTTATTTTTATCGAAACTTCAATTATTAATAAAATTGTTTTACATCATTAAGACTGTTGACCATATCTACATGCTAATAACATGCAATTGTATTTATATATACAACACAATAGCGGTTTACAGTGTGAATGGGAAGGCTAATTTGCATATTGATATTAGAAATAAATAAATATATGCTTAGTATTATTGATTTCTAATTGTTTGGTTTTATCTTATTGAATATGAGCAAAAATCTCGGGATAAATCTTAAAAGAAATCCATTAACAAGACAAATGACTGTAATATTATTCTATACTTCCTATTTTAACTAAATAGTTTGAATTAGGAAAAATGTATCAATGAAAGACGGGAGTAACGGAAAAATGATGGAAGAGTTAGTTTCAAAGTTGTTCTATTTTTCAATCAACCCCCTGTTTCAAACTTTTTATCTGCATTTTTATTCAGTAGCCTTTCTAATTTAATTGATATTTTATTATATTGAAACTTAGATACTTGCACCGGAGGGTGCATATATTTTTAGTAATAATAATAATAATAATAATAATAATAATAATAATAATAATAATAATAACTATATCAAAGCAAAAATTGATAAGACCCAACAAATAGTAAATGTAGATTATGCGGGTAATAGAGATGAGACTGTAAACCATGTGCCATACGAATGTAGCATTCTAGCACAACGAGAATACAAAACTAGACACGACTGAGTTGGGAAGGTGATCCACTGGGAATTATGCAAAAAATGTAATTTTGACCATACAGCAAAATAGTATATGCATAAACCAGAATCTGTTCTTGAGAACGAAGCGCATAAAATGTTCTGGGTCTTTGAAATAAAAACGGATCACCTTATCCCAGCAAGAAGACCAGACCTAGTGTTGATAAACAAAAAAGAAAGAACTTGTCAACTGGTGAAAGTGAAAGTGATACCAATTGTAGTTGGTGCACTTGGAACGGTCCCAAAAGCATTAGAAAAGGGTTTGGAAAGTTTGGAAATCAGAGGAAGGATTGAAAGCATTCAGAAAACTGCACTGATGCAATCTGCCAGAATACTCAGAAGAGTCCTGGAGACCTGAGGAGACTTTCTGTCACTCAGACTCCAGTGAAAGACCATCAGCTAACACTGATGTGAAAACGAAAAAGGAGTAAATAATAATAATAATAATAATAATAATAATAATAATAATAATACATGATACGCAGTATTACTATCTAATGCATAATATACAGTATTCCTATCTAATACTAATAATATTTAGATATGTATATTACTGAACTTATTTATTACTAATTGATAATATCAAATATTACTAAATATTACTATCCAAAGCAATAATTTGAAAGCAGTTATATTGGTTTAAATAACTAATAGCCTTAATCCTTATTTAACAATTATAGATTCAAGTAACACTTCTTAATATAAATATTTTGCGTACAGTTATATTTTGATAAATTTATTGTACTATTGATGTGATCATAGCACGTCAAGTGTACCTGAGAGTAATAACAATTAACTAGAAAGACCTGTGGATATTCTACAGTATGATGATTTAATTATTACAACATTTGACATGTTTATTTATTGTAAAATAGTTTTATATTTAATAAGTATAATCTTGATTGAACTTTCTCTCACTCCATTTTTTTTTCTTTCCTTCTTTCTATTATGTTCGATTGAAACGGATTAGCATTATCACTTTCGTGCGCTCAACCCCTCTCTCTATCTTTCACCTATTTTCTTTCTTTCTTTCGTCCGTATATTATTTCTGTATAGAATGTCCTTTTTCTTCCTTTTCTTTCTTTATGATCAAAACAGATTGGTCCATTATTTAGTTGAGGTGACGACACTAATATGAAATAATAATTCGACAGATGAATAAGAAAACACCAGATAATCAGAATTTACACTTTTTAATTTCATCTTGGAAAATTTGGACGGTCTGATTTTTAACCAGAGGATGTTGCAAAATGAAAACGGTCGGAAGTTTAAGGAACAAGAGTATTAATATATAGATACAAATATTTTTCGCACAGTTATAGTTGAACAGATTGATTTGAACAATAGCTGTTATCCGCTAGGGTACGATCACTTCAGGTCGAAGTGGACCTGGTGTTACACAATTATTAGAAACCTAATATTTATGGCAATAGTGTAGAAACATAATGGCGATTAGTGCAGCTGATGGCCTTAAGAGTGAGTGACGGCGCTTGACCTCACTCTCACCTTGCCTTCCAGGGATAAATCATGAGAACCGGAAGGCATAGAAGACCCTGTTCCGGTTTAAAGATAGTAAGTAACTCAGTCAGTTAGAAGTTAGAAGCCGAGCTCGTAGGATGTAAGTCTCACTGCGCAGAATGTCTGGGTTGGGGATTGAAAATAAAGTAACATCGAAGTAAATTGAAGTCTTGTGTTTATTACCTAAAAACTAACAATGACACAGGGCTTCTGATAAGGAGAAATCCCTAACAGAACCCAGACCCGAAGTCCCAAGAAAGTCCAGACCTTAGGAAATCCGAGACGCTAGACCAGACCAAGTCAAGATGATAGACGATCAGAATAGCAAAGCCGGCCAGGAGAAAATACGACCAGAAGTAAGAAGTAAGAAAGGGTATACAACACTGGGAGTAATGTCAATTAATTAGCTAGTCACTGTTCTTTATGTGTAAAGCCCATATAACTATGAAAGGGTGTTTTTTCTTTAATTTTTCTTTTTTTCTTTTTTTTCATAGAAAGAGATGTATAACAAAACATGCTTAAGTAGTTAATATATATTAATTAATTAATTAATTAGTTAATTAACTACTGCTCTCCACAATCTCTGCAATACGATACGCACGAGTGATAAATTATTAGCAAACCTTATACTATATGCATTTTCCTAGTTAGCTCACTCGATAGAGAATTCGCCGAAGAATCGTAAGGTTTTGTGTTCTATAAGGCCCTCGCCAACTCAGCAGATGAGTAGCACAGCTTGCATAATCTGATCTGTTCGGTATAGCATCATCTGAGAGTTGACGCTAGTTGTGACTCTCCACTTCAGCATAAAACAAAGTCTCTAGTGAAGTGGTAGTGAAAAGGGGATGAACTCCCTCGCTATTCGTCTGATACCGACAATAGGCCACTCCGTAGACTTTACTACTTATGGGTATCACTATGTTCAACTTCGTTTGATAGATGGGCTTAGATTGAAGTTTGGACTAGACACACTGGTGAATGGTCTATCGAAAAGTGGGTAGTCTCCCTCACTGTTTGGTCCAATACCGACAATATGCCATTCCCCAAACTTTACTACTTATGGGTATCGAGTTTGATTAAGGAACAGAGATTGAAGGTTGATCTGGATACACTTTTGAATGGTCTATTGAAAAGGGGATAGACTCCCTCGTTGTTTGGCTGATACCAACAATAGGCCACTCCACAAACTTTACGACTTATGAGTATCACTAAACAACTTAGTCTGATGAAGGGACAGAGATTGAAGATTGAACTAAACACACTGGTGAATGGTCTATTGAAACTATTGAATCTATTGAAAAGTGGATAGACTCACTCGCTGTTTGGTTGATACCGACTATAGGCCACTCCGTAGAATTTACTACTAATATTTATGTTGCTAATACTCGATGATTACTTAAATTCTGAGCCAAATAATCAATACCTTATTGAAATTATTACTCAGATAATTTCGAAATGCTCGTGTATTGCTTACTAATTGGACTTCATCCTAAAATTGATATGACCTACTATACAATGTGAGACAGACAGAGAGACAAAGTGTGTGGAGAGAGAGAGAGAGAGAGAGGAGAGAGAGAGAGAGAGAGAGAGAGAGAGAGAGAGAGAGAGAGAGAGAGAGAGAGAGAGAAAACAAGTGTATATAATTTCACCAGAAGATAGGGGCAATAAATTGTGTGACCAATTATAACCTACTATGCAATGAGATAGACAGATAGAGGGAAGGAGGAGGGAGAGAGAGAGAGAGAGAGAGAGAGAGAGAGAGATGGGGGGGAGAGAGAGATTGTATATAATTTCTCCTGAAGATAGGTATCATAATTGATATAACCTAATATGCAATGAGAGACATACCGTGTAAGAGAGACAGAGACAGAGAGAGCGGTAAATAGAAGATAAAGCTATAATTGATATGACCTACTATACTATGCAATGAGAAAGAGAGAGAGAGAGAGAGAGAGAGAGAGAGAGAGAGAGAGAGAGAGAGAGAGAGAGAGGGAGGGAGAGAGAGAGATGGGTGGATATAATTCAGCCAGATGATAAGATTATAATTAATATGACCTACTAAAACATAGTATGCAATGACACACACAGAGAAGAGAGAGAGAGAGAGAGAGAGAGAGAGAGAGAGAGAGAGAGAGAGAGAGAGAGTGTGTGTGTGGTGTGTGTGTGTGTGGTGTGAGAGAGAGAGAGAGAGAGAGAGAGAGAGAGTCCTGCGGATATTATTGGCGCCAGAAGATAGGAACAGTAATTGATATGACTTACTATAAATAATATGGAGAGAGAGAGAGAGAGAGAGAGAGAGAGAGAGAGAGAGAGAGAGAGAGAGAGAGAAACAAGTGTATATAATTTCACCAGAAGATAGGGGCAATAATTGTGTGACCAATTATAACTTACTATGCAATGAGAGAGACAGATAGAGGGAAGGGGGAGGGAGGGGAGAAAAGAGAGAGAGAGATGGGGGGAGAGATAGATTGTATATAATTTCTCCTGAAGATAGGTATCATAATTGATATAACCTACTATGCAATGAGAGACATACCGTGTAAGAGAGACAGAGACAGAGAGAGCGGTAAATAGAAGATAAAGCTATAATTGATATGACCTACTATACTATGCAATGAGAAAAAAAGAGAGAGAGAGAGAGAGAGGGAGAGAGAGATAGGGAGGGAGGGATAGAGAGAGTGAGGGAGAGAGAGGGAGGGGAGAGAGAAAGAGAGAGAGATGGGTGGATATAATTCAGGCAGATGATAAGATTATAATTAATATGACCTACTAAAACATAGTATGCAATGACAGAGAGAGAGAGAGAGAGAGAGAGAGAGAGAGGAGAGAGAGAGAGAGAGAGATAGTGTATGAGAGAGAGAGAGAGTGAGAGAGAGAGAGAGAGAGAGAGAGAGAGAGTCCTGCGGATATTATTGCGCCAGAAGATAGGAACAGTAATTGATATGACTTACTATAACATAATATGGAGAGAGAGAGAGAGAGAGAGAGAGAGAGAGAGAGAGAGAGAGAAAGAGAGAGAGAGAGAGATAAGAGAGAGATAGAGAGGGGGTGTAAGTGGTTATGATTTCATCAAAATGTCTAAAGGCTGCAACATCCCATTCCCTGAAAAAGGTGACCTCGGAATCGCTAAAAAAACTACAGAGGCATAACCTCACTGCCCCATAGCTAAGATATATAATGGGTTTCTCGCATCAAATAGAGAAAATCCTTAGGAAAAAAAAACAAAAACAAAAACAAAAAACATTAAAATAAGAAAAGCCATTCAAAAAATGCTAGAAACTATTTTTCTAAAAGAAAAATGTTAGAAATGATATTCATAGAAACACGAATGCTAGAAACCATATTAATTGAACAAGAATAATAAAAGTTATATTTATACAAACAACAATTCTTAATATGTATATAAAGATAAAAATATTAAATAATAAAAGGTGATTGCTGAGCAACGGAAGCGACAAGAAATCTTCGGCCAGTTTATATAAATTAAGCTTGAAAGGAAGCGCGTGGTGT
>CM042153.1:14118105-14130605 GCA_023376005.1 Doryteuthis pealeii | reverse complement strand
TATCAATACGATTGTCCCTTAATCTTTCGATCCTTATCATACTGCAACGCCCTCTGGTTAAAAATGAAACAGTCCAAATCGTCCAAGATGAAATGAAAAAAAAAATGTAGGTCCTGATTAGCTGGTGTCCCTTAATCATCGAATTCTTATTTCTTATGATAGCCGTCACCTCATCTAATAATGGACCATTCCGTTTTTATTATGAAGAAAGAAATGTAAGAAAAATGACATGCTACACAGAAAAATATAATAAATAAATAAACACCGTAGGGGTCAATAGGGAGAGAGGGGGTGAGTGTACGGAAGCAAGAAAGCTAAATTGTTTCAATCGAACATAATAAAAATATAAAAAAGAAAAAAAAGAGTGAGAGTTATCTTTGAACTTGATTAGACAAACAGCCGAGGAGAAGGAAAACTCAGCGCATGAGTAGCATAGCTTGGATTTGTGCGCTAAATTAGCGAACATATTTTATGTGTGGCGCTCCAACTCAGAAGCCCCCAAAACAAACGTTGGTCTATCGCTAGTGAAAACGGGATAAACTCCCTGGATGTTCGGCTGATACTCACAATAAGATCACTCCACCTACTTTATATATATATATATATATATATATATATTATAATATATATATATATATATAATATATATAAGTATCTAACTCCTTTCTGTTCGGTTGGAGTGGAGTATAGAGCAATTTCATTTTTAACATATGTGTCTTTTAGCAGGTGTCTTTGTTCCTGGGTGGTGGATAATAACTTATAAATTAAATTTTTATGGTAGTTTATATTAGTGTTCTTCTAGTGATGTATTTAATCAGGTGTTCATTTGATATGTCAAGTGTATGTGATTGTAATATTTTTTCTAAAGAATTTTTGTGCTTTTACTTTTTGAGTGTGTTTTTTTTTTTTTGTGTGTGTGTGTGTGTGTGTGTATGTGGTGTGTTATTTATATGTGTCTATGTTTACTTTTTGTGTGTGTTCGTGCTTGTGGAGTGTGTATATATATTATAATATATGTGTGTGTGTGTGAGTGCGTGCGTGTGTTTGTGTGTGTGTGTATGTCTGTATGTTTGTGTGTGTGTGTATTTATTTATATATGTCTATGTTTACTTTTTGGTGGTGTTCGTGCTTGTGGAGTGTGTATATATATACGTATATAATGTGTGTGTGTGTATGTGTGTATATGTGTGTGTGTGTGTGTGCGTGTTGTGTTTGTGTGTGTCTGTTGTGTTTGTGTGTCTGAGTGTTTATTTATATGTGTCTATGTTTACTTTTGTGTGTATTCGTGCTTGTGGAATGTAATATATATATATGTATATAATGTGTGTGTGTGTGTGTGTGTATGTGCGTGTGTGTGTGTGTGTGTGTGTGTGTGGTTGTTTATTTCTATGTGTCCATGTTTACTTTTTGTGTGTGTTTCGTGCTTGTGGAGTGAGTATATATATATATATATAATGTGTGTGTGTGCGCACGCGCGTGTGTGTTTGTGTGTGTGTGTGTGCGTGCGTGTGTGTGTTTGTGTGTGTTGTGTGTGTCTATGTTTACTATTTGTGCGTGTTCGTGCTTGTGGAGTGTGTATATATATATGTATATAATGTGTGTGGTGTGTAATCTATTCGAATATTTTACTTATCTTCTAATTAGGAGTGACAACGCCTCATCTAAGAAAAATCCATTTAAGAATGTAATTCATTTTTTTCCCTCTCTTAGATTGACAAATCTTTTTAACAATATATCATCAACCCTATCACTATGTTTGGATTAAGAACTCAAAAACTCTAAAGCCTAATAATCTTTGGTCAACATAGCCAATATATTGACAGGTTCTATCAGGTTCTTTTCGTTCCACTTCTTCCTCAACTTGGATTTCTGTAATAGAAAAAACAAGTGATATATATATTTACCAACCCCTCCGCACGGGCAGGATGTGACACGAGGTCAATTTCTTAAGCGGAGTCTAATATGGTTTGAATTCAGAGTTTTCCTTCTCCTAGACCGGTTGACTAACCAAGGTTAAAGAGCCCAGTCTGCCCTACTATTTACCCATAGCTGGTGGGAGAGTAGGATTCATACCTTTCCCAAGGGTATTAGCGCTAAGTGAAATGCAATTACCACGTCCAGGATTTGAACTCGGTGCGACGAGACCATTTCCCATGACTTTAACCATTACACACGCATTTCCTACAAAAGTGATATAGGTCTTTAAAACATAAAAGAAAAAAAAATTTCAGAGGAGTTTAACATTAACAATTTGGGCAAACTGGGTTCTTTAGCCTTAATTAGGCAACCAGTCTTAGAGAAGGAAAACTGAATTCAAATCAAATTTACCCGCTTAAAAATCTACCTTGCATCGCATCCTACCGCCAACAGCGGGTTTGGATGAATACATTGTTTTGGGTTGTCTAACTAATATAATCCACACTTGGACAAAATTTCTGAAAAATCAAAGTGTGGGTGTCATGTACTGGGTGATTTGACAAGGAAATACTCTCTTGTAGGTCACGTGTCAGATCACATGACACCCCTACACCAATGTCCCTTAATGCAACTTGGACAAAACATGATGACATTCTTTTAGTTGGTTGGTTGGTTTAACGGCATATCAACCCTATTCGAGTCATATAATGCCGAATCCAGTCATTTTGATATTCACTTTCTTACAGTAACTGGTGTTGATTAAAAAGTCACCTGTCTAAGTATTGAACTGGCTCTTCGCTGCTTACTTTGGCGATCTAGTGGGAACCGGTGCTTTCAACGAGACTTGGTCGTAAGCTCATTTTTCCCGGAATACGTTTGATAATTCCTAATTTTCCATTGTTATAAAAACAACGCAAATAACATCTGATTTATTTTGTCTTATTATAACAAGACACTCCTCCAAAATAGACAAGCTGGTGACTGCTGAAGAAGTTAGTGACGTTCTCCTTTGGACACGAAAACATGGACTCACGAGTGTGAAGGCGACCAGCAAAGACCTATATTAATCATTTTTTTTGTGCTGATACGTAATATCGTGTGGAAGACTGTCCAGGATCGATGACCGAATGGGACTGGCGAAGAGAGAGAGAGAGAGGGGTAATTAGAGAAAGAGAGAGATCAAAAGAGAAAGAGAGAGAGAGAAATACAAAAGAGAGAGGAAGAGACAGAGAGGGAGAAGGAAGAAAAGGAGAAAGAGAGAAAGAGAGAGAAAGGTAAAGAGAGTAAGAGAGAAAAGAATGAAAACAAGAGAGAAATATATATATATTGAGAGAGAGGGGCGAAGAGAGAAAGAAAGAATGAGAGAGAAAGGCAAAAAGAAAAGAGAGAATAAAAGAGAAAAATAGAGAGAGAGAGAGAGGAAAAGAAAAATAGAGAGAGAGAGAGAGAGAGAGAGAGAGAAAGAAAATAGAGAGAGAGAGACATAAAAAGAGAGAGAAAGATAGAGAGAGACAGAAAAAGAAAGAGAAGGAGAAAGAGAGAAAGAGAGAGAGAGAGAAAGGCAAAGAGGAAAGAGAAAGAGAATGAGAACAAAAGAGAAAAATAGAGATAGATAGATAGATAGATAGATAGAGAGAGAGAGAGAGAGAGAGAGAGAGAGAGAGAGAGAGAGAGAGAGAGAGTCATGTAAATCCGTGTTGTCAGAATGACTTGATGATGATGAAGACAGATGTGATTCTTGCATTTCCGTGGACATTCGGGCGATGTCCATGCAAACGACCCTGGATTTGATTTTTTTTAAAGAATCGGCCCACTGATTCCATTTTCCGCACAAATAACCATTACGGCCACCCGCAATACCCAGGGAGAAAACATGCCAACATAAAATCGCGAAGTAATTAATTGGAACTAATTCAAATGCCATCATTAAAGCATCTCGATTTTTAAAAAAAACGCTTAATTAACATTCAAGTGGAAAAAATTTTTAATATTTTTTTGCTGTTGTTTGCATCAGATTCATTATTGGGAATTGAATAATTATCTTTAATTCGTTTTTTTCTTCTCTTAGCATTTCTATCTAAGGGCAGACAAAATAGATAAATAGATCTGAAAAAAAATATATGTATATACAGGGTGCGGCACAAGTAACGCCCTTTGTTTTAAGTGGAACAAATTGATAACCAATTGAATTGATTTTACTCTCTGTTCCTATGTTAATCTCATGGTTGTATAAAATATCTGAAAAAAAATGAAGATTTAGTAAATTAATTAAAGAAAATAATAAAGAAAATTATACATTATAAGATATGAAATTAAAAAAAGTCCATATCGTCCAAGATGAAATTTTAAGAAGATGTAGGTCCTGATTAACAGGTGTCCCTTAATCATCTTATTTTGTATGATAGCGTCACCTCAGCTAATAATGGACCATTCCTTTTTTAGAAGAAAGAAATGAAAGAAATATGACATGCTACACAGAAACATATAAAAAATAAATAAACACCGTAAGGGAAAATAGGGAGAGAGGGGGTGAGTGTACGGAAACGAGAAAGTTAAACTGTTTCAATCGAACATAATAAGAATATAAAAAATATGAGAGTTATCTTTGAACTTGATTAGACAACCAGCCGAGGAGAAGGAAAACTCAGCACATGAGTAGCATAACTTGGATTTGTGCGCTAAAGTAGCGAACAGATGTTATGTGTGGCGCTCCAACTCAGAAGCCTCCCCCCCTAAAAAAAAACAATCTTGTTGGTCTATTTCTAGTAAAAACGGGATAAACTCCCTGGGTGTTTCGGCTGATACTGACAATAAGATCACTCCACCTACATTATATATATATATATATATATATATAATATATATATATATAGAGAGAGAGAGAGAGAGAGAGAGAGATAGATAGATAGATTAAATTAAAAAGGGCGTTACTTACCCTGTATATAAAAAATTCAATTCTTGCTATACTGTGGCGTAGATGTCCCCATCGTGGTGTTTTGGTGAGCAATTTAGTCTCGCAAATCCACTGAATAGCGTGATCTATCCTCACTGTGTGCCTCATACATGTGACCTTGTGTCTAACCCTACCCGTAGGATGATAAATGTCCATAAGAGAACACCACTTATGAGTCCGTCCTTCTTCTCCAGCAGAGTCCATCATTTCTTGTTCGTCTTACTTTGTGCGATAGGAGGTAAATGGCAACACAGCTGCTTTTTTCTGCGGTGTTGAATCCTGATTTTTTTCAACACAGCTCGTTGTATCCTTGTGTGGTTCCCATCTAATATCTTTCACTCAGTGTTTCATGAAAAATCCAAGTGGTACAGCCATACAATAGCACTCACATGGCTACAGTTTGGAAAAATTCTCGCTTTATCTATCACGGAGATCAGATTTCAATATAATTAATAATTGATAATCTGTCCATGCATTTCCTACGCGTATATTTACATCGCTTTCCGGAGATGAGATATTGCTATCTAGGTATGTTGAAAACGAAATAAAGGAAAGAAAGTATAGAATGGATAAAATAGGATATTCTAATCAATTTTACTTACACGTATTTCAGTCAGGAGTTTATCCATATGAAAATTATTCAACTATTATTATTTTAAATAAACAAATGAAATGAAATAAATGTAGAAATGTTCTGCACACAAAGAAGATTCGACCTTCCTCAGAGCAAATCCTTATTTTTTAAATCAAATTTGTTGGAAAAGCGGAGATATTTGAAAATGATCGAAAAAATAACTTTAAAAAAAATCACGTGAAGAGAGTGTTCAAAAGACGGTTATAATGACGTAATGTCGCATGCGACGGATTTTGAAATAAAAGTTTTGTGGAATTTAAATTTTCAAAAGCATGAGGGATTATTTTAGATTTTTAAATTAAAAAAAAAAGGAAATTATACGTATATGTGATTTGTTAGTGGTTAATTTATTAATTTGTTAATAATGTCATTATATTGATTTTCTAATTAAAAATTGCTGTTTTAGTAAAAATCAAACGTGAGTATTTAAATATGTTAGGGAACATAGAACACATAAAATTGGTAAGTCTTGATAAAGCAAGACAAAACAAATAAATTGTAATAATAATGACAACAACAAAAAATAGGTGGCAACAAAAGGGTAGGGTGAAAAGAAGAATGGCTATAATCACAATACAGTTTCAAACCCCAAATATGAAAATATCAGATGGTAAGAAAATTCATTTAAAAAGATAGGAAATTCACCAGCGGTCCCGAAGCCCCTATTGCATATCCCAGTCAGGTAGATTTTCCACAGACCGCAGTGACAAGTATGCTGAAACCATTGATTCCTGGCGATTATGGAGACACCATTTGGATTTTCGCCAGAGCCCCTTGACCTGGCTATATTTAGGCCATCTATCTATCTATCTATCTATCATTCTTCTGTCTATCATTATTGTCTGTCTATCTCTCTCTCTCCCTCTGTCTGTTTCTCTCTGTCTCTGTCTCTGTCTGTCTGTCTGTCTCTATCTCTCTCTCTCTCTCTCTCTCTATATATTATATATATATTATATATATATTATATATATAATTCTGAACGAGAAACTCGGAACATCATTTAAGTCCAATCTTTAACTGATAATTGCCAATGATTAGATAAAAATTATCTTGTTTTTTGTTCTTTCATTCTGAGATAAAATTCATCCAAAACTACCTTCATGTTGCTCCAAATTCATGACGAATTTGTGATTCCATACTTTATAAATAACAGTGAATAAAGCAAATAGAAATGGCTATAGTCAACTAAAGCAAATGTTTGGTGACGGAGAAGTATGGAAAGAAATATGGAAGTGATACTTCCCGTTTAAGAAAAAAAGGGACTTCGGTTTGAAGGATGAGGTCGGCAAGTGGATTCTGAAGCGATGGAAGCAACTGTCCATTACATTTAAGGAACTCGGCGGCATTTAAAAATGTAATCCATTGTTCATCGTTAAAGGAAAAGGCTTAGGAAAGTCGCAAGATTCTGAACGTGGATCTTTCGTAACGTGTCAACTAAAATCGTAAGCAACATGTCAATTATTGCACATCAATATTTTTACTCAAAAAATAACTGAACCTTGTAAAATAAAATTGCTTAAAATTTTTCGATTTCATTAATATTTAATGCTATAATATTCTTGTTTTTTTTTGTTTTGTTTTTTAAATTTTTTTTATATGTTATGACGATTTTGGGTAATGTGACGTAAGCAGTGACGTAGTTTTTGTTACAGACAAAACCGGAAGCGAATCTCCATTATTAATGATTTGGACAGCATTCTTTCATTTACATTGCAATTGGTACGACTTTTAATTTATGTTCCACAGTTTTCTCAGCTCTCTGGCAAGGTCCAAGTATTTGTCTATCTTTTCGTTTTCTTTCACTTTTACTCGGTCATCGGCCAGGACTACAAAATCCAAGGGATGGCAAGTGTTCTTTTTGTTGTTAATTAACACTAGGTCTTGTCTCCTGGTCGGAATCAGGCGATCTGTCAGTATCTTAAAGTCCGATAGAATCGTCAAAAAAACAGAATAACTAAAATAATATCGGTTCATTGAAACTTGTTTTCAATGACACATTAGACCAGGCAGGGACCCCCTTAGGGCCGATGAGAGTTCTCTGGGGGTCGATTAATATAGGACGATCAAATGGAGGGATGCTTTTTTTCTACTAGCTAATCAATGAATTATCTAATTGTTAAATACAAATGCAGCTACTTATCACGGCCTTTCTTTCTTTTCTTCCTCTCCGAAGGTGGGAGTAAACTTACAGGCGTGAGCGGCATACGTTTTTCAATCTAATTATTCGATTCTGTTATCATAAACATCTCTCTCTCTCTTTGGCGTCAGCGACTACTACAGACGATCGGCGCGCTATAATAGATTTGTTGACAAAGAAAAGGGTTTGCGCTGAAAATTGTTTTTAATCAGCACAGGGTTACCCAGGATTTTAATTTAAGGGTCATTTTTGACACCCGAAGAAATGAGCCCATACTAAGAACGGAGACACACTGCGTTTACAATATGTCTGCAAGCTTTAAAAGTAACATCAAAGCTAATCCTTAGATGTTTTGGGATATGATGGTTAACGTATTTTTTTTCCCTGTGAATCTAGACTGAATCAGCACACGTGTTTCTTGAATGAATTACTTTTTTTCCGCTTAGAGTATTTTGTAAGAAGATTTTGTGGAAATTTTCTATTGTTTGGAAAAGGCGACACACCAATGAATTATTGCTAGGTTACCAGAATATTGTTTTTGTTTTTTATTCCGGGCCACAATTTTGCTTTATTTGATAAATTGTTGATTGACCTACCTTGAGTAATCCCCCACGATTTATTTATTTTATGAATGAATAATTTTGCTATCTTTCGATTCCTTCGGTTAATATATATATTCCTACCTAAGACTTCCTTGGCTGGGCAAATCTTTGCTTCAATTCCATCAATCCTCGCATTTCTCGCACTCACCCTTCCTGTGCGTCAGAACAGTCCGCAACAACTACTCCTTTTTGGGCATTTCAAGCCTCAGCTTATCAAACGGGGGCACTCGTAATTTCCGACCCCCCCAGTGAGTTGTAAGTTTCGTAAATTTACGATTCCTTACTGAGAAAAAGCACAAAACTTTTTTTTCCTTGTTCTCAACACTGCTGTCTGTCTTATCTGTTGTCTTCAACTACACTATTTCACCATCTTTCAATGAAATTTTTCTCTGAGGAGCATTGATCGAAAAGAAGAAATTCATTTCTGATTTTAAATCAAAACTAGGTACCCTTTTCCTTTCTTTTTAAGAAAAAAAAAAAATTTATTTTACATAATGCATATGCTTTTACGCGTCTTATTAAATTCTGTACTGTAAATAAACTTTTTCATATATATATATATTATATATATTATATATTATATATATATATAATATATATATATATTTATGAGTAAATGGAAGTTGATTGGGTTTGTGGCAACCGCTTGATGCCACTAATTTCTTTCCTATCGACTCTGCCAAAAAGTGTTATTTTTTCCGTCTTCATATTTTGCTCTTGAAGACCGCTCTATTAAAAAAAGGTCGAAGCAGATTATGTCAGCAAACTATTAACATCATTTGTTTTTTCTATAAATGTTAAATTCATATATATATAATATATATATATATATATATAATATATATATATATATATATATGAAGATAGGAGCGTTGGAGTAGATCGGACTGTATGAGGAAACATGAAACCTAATCAGTACCCTACAACATGATCCCAATGATGCTAACACATTGTTAAACCAATTACTAAAAAGTATAATATAGATACACAACATATATTACTTCCTAACCGCTAGGCATGACATACCCCAGACGGGTTGATATGCCGTTAAATCAATCAACACACCAACCAAGTATTGAGTGTTTATATGATAGGGGGTTAATGGTTGCTGTTTTTGTGGGTTGCTGCTTTCCAGGAAATGTTTAAGCAGCAATGCAACATTCTTGTCTAGTTCCGATCTAACCTTTTCTCTAATTAAATAAAAGGAAAGTGAACAAAATAACGACTCAAACAAGTCTGAGTAGGAGAGAAATATTTCGTCCTTCTGATGCGAGAACATCCTCAGTCCTGACTTTATTCAAAGGAAAATACTAGTATTGGTGGGAAAAGGGTTATAATGCAGTATCTCACATTTTAAAATGCCTATAACCCTTTTCTTACCAATTCTTCTCCTTCCAGCCCCGTACCTGATATAATTTCTACGAGTTCCCCTCCTAGTTACTCTCACTACAAAACTAACTTGAAAAAACAAAGAGGGAACATAAACACATGCACCCCAAATGATGACAACTTCGAAATGCCGAAAGTACTTGGGATATGAACTTTGGCGGGCTAAATCTACGGATTCCATCCAAATGTATAAAAGTTGTCCAGAAAGTTTAAAAAAGATTGTTAATGAAAATTGTTAAAGCAGGAAACGTGCCTTTTGTTTTATATTATATATATATATATATTATATATATTATATATATATATATATATATATATATATATATATAGTTTTATATTTATATACTATATATATATATACTTTCAAAGAAAGAAAAACTGTGGTATATATATATATATATATTATATATATATTAGTTTATATTTATATATATATACTTTCAAAGAAAGAAAAACTGTGTATATATATATATATATATATATATATATATATATATTATATATATATAATATATATCTTATGGGTAGAGCAAATAACGCTGAGAAACAAAAGTAAAAAGATGTAGGTAGATAGTCAGGGAACAGAAATACAATTGACTTTAATAATAAAAGAAAATTAGCACACAAAAGTTACACAGAAATGAGATTAGATAAGTAGTAGATGGAAAAGACAGACAGATACACAAGATTGATTATAAGTTTGGCACTTTACTTGCAAAAGGAGAAAAGGGAAACTAAACAATAATGATTTGAGTCAATTCCCTTAATTCGTTGATTATATTTGGACATTTTTCTTATTGTTCGATTTTCTAGACTCGACGCGTTGGATATTAGCAGGCAAGCTAAAAGACTATCAAGTTGCGTTCTACGAAAACGAGCCAGCAAGCAATTACTTGCTGATCATGTTCTTACTTCCTAATGAGATGATAACAAGAAGCGAGCTACGACTTACACCAACGCCACGTAATAAGATTCCATTAGAGAATTAGCATAAAGAGGAGTCCGTGGATGTTATGGACAGTCAATGGACGAATGGTCGTCGTGGCCGTAGAACTATATCTTGCATTCTGGCAGTAAGAAATGATCCACCCTTTTGTCATATGCCTGGAGCTAAAAAGTCGAAAGTTTTCTTAGTAAATAACAAGCAAGGAATTTAGAAATGAATTCAATTTTTTGACAAGAGACCAGAACCGTTTTCTAGAATCTAGACTAAGAGGTTCTAGCGCCGCCACTGGGGGACAATTCACATATAATAAGGGCAAATAGGAAAAATTAATAGTAAATATCAACATTTTTTTTATTTTACGCCTATATGGTTAAAATTATAAATTTATAGGGTGAAATTGTATTATACTCTTAGTTGAGCATAACAGCTTTGTGCATCTACTAGTCAGTGTTTAACCACTTATTTATCGGGTCCACTGGCAAGAACTGTATGCGTGGATTCTGACTTGTTTAACTTTGGCTTTCTTCATCTGTTTTTCTCACAACCCACAAATTATACACAAAAAGGATTTTTATTTGATTAAAATTGAAGTTAAAGCCTTTAAGTTTTATTTGAAAGATACATTTTTTTTCAATAGTTATACTTCTTCAAAACAGATATTGTTATATCATATCTAAACAAATTAACGTTTAAACATGAACAAATTTGTGATAAAAAAGTGGGACATGGTAGCTAAACTGATTGGGAACCCACTGTTTATATTGTAGGATGACTGATTTTACGCTGGCACTCGTTCAGGTTATTATATACCTAGACTAATGAATGCTTATTAGGCTAATAGCATTCATCTGTGTTTTTTATCTCATATTTTTGTGCAGTTGTTTTCTAAGAATTTTTTCTGCGCGCAGATATATGATATTAGTGTTGGCATCCATCACACTGCAAGAAGAGATGGGGTAGTGTCCAAATTTGTTTTTTTTTAACTACGTAGCCTGGTTTGCGTTTTATAATGGAGCGATGTGCTGTTGCCCTGACAGCAGAGCGATCTACCTTTCTTTAACACTTCGCACTGTGGATCCGAAAGGAAAGGTAAGAGACAATACAGTTTGGCAACGACAAAGTGTGTAAGAGTTGTTGTTACTCCTTTTAGGGACTCGGCTCCGGATTTGTTTTGCGGGGTTTACTCCTTAAGTTTTTCATAAGGATCATATAAGCCGCTCGGCGCGATGGTTTTGGTAAACGCTCCTCCTTGTTGTAGATGGGTTGACGATCAGGACCAGGGAGGAGCCATCTAAAGCAATTTGATTTTGTGTCTGTAGAACGTTCGCCAATCCTACCACTGTCTTTCTGTGGATGGCTGGTTTGGTTCCCCAGAGCTCATCCGCTCCTTTCCAGCTCCTGTTGTGTTTTTGGTTGTCCTTGTTTGTGCTCGTGGTTACTTTAGCCGTCCTCTCCAGACAACAAGGGACGGTACCTGTTAACAGTGCCAGTTACGTTGCTGCGTTCGCTATTAAGTTTTTCACTTTATTAAATATTCTTTCTAATGTTACTTATGGGCTCTCATGTCGAATGGAGTGATGATGCGTTTGATAATAGAAAAATATAGGGATTGGCCTATTTTTTTACGGCTGTGGATTGAGCAAAATTAAAATAATTATAGTATCTTAATAACTAGTTTTACAATTTATGTCACGAGTTTTAGAATTAGTAAAGCAAAAGAGATCGAATGAATATTAGTTTAGAAATATTTTAGAACAATAGAAAGAATGGTTTAAAATTCCATGGGAAAATATGTACGCCATTGGAATGTATCAAATCATTCGATATTGTATCTTGCAATCACCTGATTAATTTGATGAATATTTTAGCTTAATGATACGTAGACATGGCAAAAAGAAAATTATAAAAAGGCACCATAGAGC
>CM042153.1:14067574-14118005 GCA_023376005.1 Doryteuthis pealeii | reverse complement strand
TGTTCTATTTCCCTAACATATTTATACTCACCCGTTTGATTTTTTACTTAAAACAAGCAACTTTTTAATTAGAAAATCAATATATGATGACATTATTAACCAAATTAATTAAATTAACACTAACAAATAACATTATACAGAATTCCTTTTTTTTTAATTTAAAAATCTAAATATCCCTCATGCTTTGAAAATAATCACAAACTTTATTCAAAATCCCGCGCATGCCGACATTACGTCATTATAACCCCTTGAACACTCCCACGTGATTTTTTAAAGTTGTTTTTTTCGATCATTTCATAATGCTCCGCTTTCCAACAAATGATTGATTTAAAAATAAGATTTGCCTCTGAGGAAGGTCGAATCTTCTTTGTTGCAGAACAAATTCTTACATATTTCATTCATTTGGTATTTAAAAATAATAATAGTTTTGAATAATTTTCATAGGATAAACTCCTGACTGAATACTGTGTAAGTAAATTGATATATGAAGTGTGATGCCTATTTTATCCATTCTATACTTCTTCCTTTATCCCTCTACATACCATATAAGCCAATATCTCATCTCCGCGCGAAAGCTGATGGTAAATATACCGCGTAGAAATGCAATGACAGATTATCAATTATAATATATTGGAAATCTGATCTCCTGTGATAAAGATAAAGCAGAATTTATTCCAAAAACTTAGCCATGTGAAGTGTATTTGTATGGCTGTACCACTTGGATTTTTCATGAAACAACTGAAGTGAAACGCATACCTCTAGATGGGAACCACACAAGGAACAACGAGCTGTGTTGAAAAAATTCAGGATTCAACACCGCAGAAAAAAGCAGCTGATGTTGCCATTTTAACCTCCTATCGCACAAAGTAAGACGAACAAGAAAGATGCGACTCTGCTGGAGAAGAAGGAACGGACTCATAAGTGGTGTTTCTCTATGGACATTTTTCATCCTACGCGGAGGGTAGACACAAGGTCACTATGATGAGGGACACATGAGGATAGATCACGCCTATTCAGTGGATTTGCCGAGACCTAAAATTGCTCACCAAAACACCACGACTGCGGACAATCTACGCCACAGTATAGCAGAATTGAATTTTTTTATATACAGGGTAAGTAACGCCCTTTTATTTAATTCTATCTATCTCTCGCTCTCTCCTCTCTCTCTCTCGTCTACTATATATATATATATATATATATATATATAATATATATATAATGAGGTGGAGTGATCTTATTGCAGATCACCGAACAACCCAGGGAGTGTTATCCCGTTTTTACTAGAAATAGACAACCAAAGATTGTTTTTTTTTAGGGGGGGAGGCTTCTGCAGTTGGGAGCGCCACACATAACATCTGCTTCGCTACTTTAGCGCACAAAATCCAAGTATGCACTCATGTGCCTGAGTTTTCCTTTCCTCCTCGGCATGGTTGTCCCTAATCAAGTTCAAGATAAACACACACCCCTCTCATATTTTTTATATTCTTATTCGCTTCGATTGAAACAGTTTAACTTTCTCGTTTCCGTACACTCACCCCCTTCTCCCTATTTTCCCTACGGTGTATTTATTTATTATATGTTTCCTGTGTAGCATGTCATATTTCTTTTCAGGTCTTTCTTCCAAAAAGGAATGGTCCATATTAGCTGAGGCTGACGGCTATCATTACTAAAATAAGATGATTAAGGGACACTGTTAATCAGGACCTACATCTTCTTAAAATTTCATCTTGGACGATATGGACTTTTTTTAATTTCATATCTTATAATGTAATATTTTCTTATTATTTTTTCTTAATTAATTACTAATCTTCATTTTTTTCAGATATTATTATACAACCATGAGATAACAATAGGAACAGAGAGTTAAAATCAATTCGAATTGGTTATCAATTTTGTTCCACTTAAACAAAGCGGCGTACTTGTGCCGCACCCGTATTAACATATTATTTTTTTCAGATCTATTTATCTATTTTGTCTGCCCTTGAATAGAATCTAGAGAGAAAAAACGATTAAAGATAATTATTCAATTCCCATAATGAATCGTGATGCCAAACAACAGCAAAAAAAATCATTAAAATTTTTTTCCACTTGGAATTAATTAAGCGTTTTTTTTAAAATCGAGATGCTTTAATGATGGCCCCATTTGAATTCCAGTTCCAAGTAATTACTTCGCGATTTTATTGTGGCATGGTTTTCTCCCTGGGTATTGCGGTGGCGTAATGGTATTTGCTGCGGGGAAAATGGAATTCAGTGGGCCGATTCTTAAAAAAAAATCAAATCCAGCGTCGTTTGCATGGACACGCCCGAATGTCCACGTGGGTAAATGCAAGAATTCACACTGTCTTCATCATCATCAAGCATTCTGACAACACGTATACATGATCCCCTCCCCCCTCTCTCTCTCTCTCTCTCGTCTCTCTCTTCTCTATCTGATATCTATCTAATCTATCCCCTTGCCCCTTCTCTTCTCTCTTTGCCTCTCTCTCTTCTCTCCTCTCTTCCCTCTCTCTTCTGTCTCTTCATTCTTTCTCTCTCTTTTTATGTTCTCTCTCTCTCTATTTTCTTCTCCCTCTCTCTCTCTCTCCTCTCTCTATTTTTCTTTCCTTCTCTTCTCTCTCTATTTTTTTCTCTTTTATTCTCTCTTTCTCTTTTTGCCTTTCTCTCTCATTCTTTCTTTCTCTCTTCGCCCTCTCTCTCATATATATATATTTCTCTCTTGTTTTCATTCTTTTTCTCTCTTACTCTCTTTACCTTTCTCTCTCTTTCTCTCTTTCTCCTTTCTTCCTTCTCCCTCTCTGTCTCTTCCTTCTCTTTGTATTTCTCTCTCTCTCTTCTCTTTTGATCTCTCTCTTTCTCTAATTACCCCTCTCTCTCTCTCTCTCCGTCCAGTCCCATTCGCCGTCATCGATCCTGGACAGTCTTCCACACGATATTACGTATTCAGCACAAAAAATGATTAAATATAGGTCTTTGCTGCGTCGCCTTCACACTCGTGAGTCCATGTTTCGTGTCAAAGGAGAAACGTCACTAACTTCTTCAGCAGTCACCAGCTTGTCTATTTTGGGAGGAGTGTCTTGTATAATAAGACAAATAAATCAGATGTTATTTGCGTTGTTTTATAACAATGGAAAATTAGGAATTAATCAAACGTATTCCGGGAAAAATGAGCTTACGACCAAGTCTCGTTGAAAGCACCGCGTTCCACTAGATCGCCAAAGCTTAAGCCCAGCGAAGAGCCAGTTCAATACTTAGACAGGTGACTTTTTTAATCAACACCAGTTACTGTAAGAAAGTGAATATCAAAATGACTGGATTCGGCATTATATGACTCGAATAGGGTGATATGCCGTTAAACCCACCAACCAACTAAAAGAATGTCATCATGTTTTGTCCAAGTTGCATTAAGGGACATTGGTGTAGCGGTGTCAGTGATCTGACACGTGACCTACCAAGAGAGTATTTCCTTGTCAAATCACCAGTACATGACACCCACACTTTGATTTTTCAGAAATTTTGTCCAAGTTGGATTATATTAGTTAGACAACCCAAAACAATGTATTCACCAAACCCCGCTGTTGCGGGTAGGATGCCGATGCAAGGTAGATTTTTAAGCGGGTAAATTTGATTTGGAATTCAGGTTTTCCTTCTCTAAGACTGGTTGCCTAATTAAGGCTAAAGAACCCCAGTTGCACCCAAATTGTTAATGTTAAACTCCTCTGAATTTTTTTTCTTTTATGTTTAAAGACCTATATCACTTTTTGTAGGAAATGCGTGGTGTAATGGTTAAAGTCATGGGAAATGGTCTCGTCGCCACCGAGTTCAAATCCTGGACGTGGTAAATTGCATTTCACTTAGCGCTAATACCCTTGGAAAGGCTATTAATCCTACTCTCCCCTCAGCTATGGTTAAATAGTAGGGCAGACTGGGCTTCTTTAACCATGGTTAGGCAACCGGTCTAGGAGAAGGAAAACTCTGAATTCAAACCATGTTAGACTCCGCTTAAGAAATTGACCTTGTGTCAACATCCTGCTCGTGGTAAATATATATAATCACTTGTTTTTCTATTACAGAAATCCAAGTTGAGGAAGAAGTGGAACGAAAAGAACCTGATAGAACCTGTCAATATATTGGCTATGTTGACCAAAAGATTATTAGGCCTTTAGAGTTTTTTGAGTTCTTAATCCAAACATAGTGATAGGGTGATGATATATTGTTAAAAAGATTTGTCAATCTAAGAGAGGGAAAAAAATGAATTACATTCTTAAATGGATTTTCTTAGATGAGCGTTGTCACTCCTAATTAGAAGCATAAGAAAATATTCGAATAGATTACACACACACACATTATAATACATATATATATACACACTCCCACAAGCACGAACACGCACAAATAGTAAACATAGACACACACACACACACAAACACACACACGCACGCACACACACACACACAAAACACACCACGCGCGGCGCACACACAACACATTATATATATATATATATACTCACTCCACAAGCACGAACACACACAAAAGTAAACATGGACACATAGAAATAAACAACCACACACACACACACACACACACACACGCACATACACACACACCACACACACATTATATACATATATATATAACATTCCACAAGCACGAATACACACAAAAAGTAAACATAGACACATATAAATAAACACTCAGACACACAAACACACAGACACACAAACACACACGCACACTACACACACAACATATACACACATACACACACACACATTATATACGTATATATATATACACACTCCACAAGCACGAACACACCCAAAAAGTAAACATAGACATATATAAATAAATACACACACACACAAACATACAGACATACACACACAACAAACACACGCACGCACTCACACACACACACATATATAATATATATATATATACACACTCCACAAGCACGAAACCACACAAAAAGTAACATGACACATATAAATAAACACCACACATACACACACACACACACAACACAAAAAAAAAAAACACACTCAAAAAGTAAAAGCACAAAAATTCTTTAGAAAAAAATATTACAATCACATACACTTGACATATCAAATGAACACCTGATTAAATACAATCACTAGAAGAACACTAATATAAACTACCATAAAAATTTAATTTATAAGTTTATTATTCCAGCCACCCAGGAAACAAAGACACCTGCTAAAAGACACATATGTTAAAAATGAAATTGCTCTATACTCCACTCCAACCGAACAGAAAAGGAGTTAGATACTTATATATATATATATATAATATATATATATATATATATATAATATATATATATATATATATAAAAGTAGGTGGAGTGATCTTATTGGAGTATCAGCCGAACATCCAGGGGAGTTTATCCCGTTTTCAAACTAGCGATAGCCAACGTTTTGTTTTTTGGGGCTTCTGAGTTGGAGCGCCACACATAAAATATGTTCGCTAATTTAGCGCACAAATCCAAGCTATGCTACTCATGCGCTGAGTTTTCCTTCTCCTCGGCTGTTTGTCTAATCAAGTTCAAAGATAACTCTCACTCTTTTTTTCTTTTTATTATTTTATTATGTTCGATTGAAACAATTTAGCTTTCTTGCTTCCGTACACTCACCCCCTCTCCCTATGACCCTACGGTGTTTATTATTTATTATATTTTTCTGTGTAGCATGTCATTTTTCTTAACATTCTTTCTTCATAATAAAAACGGAATGGTCCATTATTAGATGAGTGACGCTATCATAAGAAATAAGAATTCGATGATTAAGGGACACCAGCTAATCAGGAACCTACATTTTTTCATTTCATCTTGACGATTTGGACTGTTTCATTTTTAACCAGAGGCGTTGCAGTATGATAAGGATCGAAAGATTAAGGGACAATCGTATTGATATATAAATGTTAACTTATTAGTTTTGTAAAGTTTTATTTTATTTTTTCTTATATTCTTATCCATCTTTCTTATTCGACGAATCGTCTCGTATACTATATTGCTTTCTGTCCCGGTTTTTCTCAGGCTGTTGATCTTCTTTCTGTGAGTTTTGTGACTTCTTGGGTCTTTATTCTAAAGTTTGTCTTCGTGTCCACATTGTTCTTGTTGTAGATAAATACAAAAATATGGCCTATTTTTAGATGTCAGTGAATTTAGTTAAAGAGAAGAATTAACAGAGTCCTTACATAGAAAAACCAATGATGAGTATCCCCCCCCCCCATTGCAGATATTGTTTACCGTCGATTATTCAACAGACGCAGAGGCGAGAGGACCAAAATGTAACAGCAGGTTTCCGATGCAGATAAATTTCATCGGAGCTCCTTTGGCCGAGTTGTGCCCTAATACAACTGGGTATCAGACCTGTCCGCCTTGTGTGGCCCTACTAGGAATTTAAGTTCCAAACGGCATAGCTTTTACACTACCACATTTACAGCGCCCAGCTGGGATGAGGATAGAAGAAGAAGAAGAAGAAGAAGAAGAAGAAGAAGAAGAAGATGAAGAAGAAGAAGAAGAAGAAGGTGCTGGCGGCGTGGGCGATGGATGCACATGGATCGCAGAACACAAACGAATTAATCATTACGCAAGTGTAGCTTTCAGCATTTTAAAATTTGTCCTTTTCTTGAATGTTGTTATTTGTCTTTTGTTTTTGTTCTCTTAAATGGTTAAAATGTGGTTAATCTTTTGTACAGTGCCTGTACGTGTGTCTATGTTTTCGGGTGATCTTCTGAACTTTACGACTAAGATCTAAACTGGGAGATATGAATGATAAAATCATCCCAAAAATTAGATTAACAGCCGTGAATTTGGTATAAATTAATTATGCCCTTGGCCAAAATCTTGGACTGACACCAACAGCAAATCTTTGCTTGAGTAACGGTATTGTAGCAAGAAACGGACTTGACGAGCCGAGTTCAAATTGTGGACAGGGCCGTTTGCATTTCATTTATTGGTAATGACCTTGAGAAAGACACGAAACTATATTTTTACTCCCCGCAGTTCTTCCTGTCGGTGGTGTGTAGAATAGTCTGAATATATCACCTGCAGAAGAGCATATCCCACCCCGCAAAAAGAATTGCTATACTGCATCAGTTCTGGGAGATATGATCACTTTTGAATACCCTCTTCATCATTACTACGTTCTACTTATTCACTTACCAAGGATTCTATAGCTCAGGACTTACTTACTTTAAGTCCTTTTCAATTGGCGGTCAGAAACTTAAACATTTATATTGCTCAATTTGCCCATCTCTTTGTAATAGAGTATATATATATATATATATATATATATATATATATATATAATATATATATATATATGAAATATTGGAAAAACAAGTGTTCCAAAAATAAGATGAATTTATTTATCGACGTTTAAACGTTTCGGTTTCTTAAACCCCATCAGCATGCATTATGGGGTGAAGAAATTGATGGATGTTTTATGTATGACAGGAGATGAAACATCCATCAAATTCTTCACCCCATAATATATTCTTGACGAAGGTTTAAAGAAAGCCGAAACGTTTAAACGTCGATAAATAAATTCATCTTATTTTGGAACACTTGTTTTTTAAAATTTCTTAATATTGTCGGATTTATTTCCATATTGACTCCATATATATTATTATATATATATATAATATTATATATATATATATATATATATATATATATACATATATATATATATATATATATAAAGAGATTTATCCAAAACTTGCGTAGTAAGGGATTGATTCTATATGTGATTTCAAGATCCACTGTACTTTAATATTGATGATCCAGTATGTATAAATACAGTGAATCATTAAATCACTAAAGCAGAGCCTCAATGCTAAAATAACCTTTTAGATATATACAGAGCAATATTATCAATAAAGAAGAACTCAATACAGAATCCCCATAATAAATTTATTCGACAAAAATTGGGCCCATATAAATCTAAGTTGATATAATATATATATATTATATATATAATATATATAATATATATATATATATTTCTAAACTCAACCTGGTGTAAAAAAAATCAGATAATTCCAGTTTTTAAAAATAAATAAAAAATTCAAATTTGAATATCTGGGGTAAGAAATTTAAAAGAAAAGAAGACCAACAGACCCAGTTACTTTCTGAAAATAATCTCCAGTATCGGTATGTAGTGGTTGTACCTGTTAGAGTCCAATCTAAGAGTGGTTGTACCTGTTAGAGTCCAATCTAAGAGTGGTTTGTACCTGTAAGTCCAATCTAGTTAGTGTTGTACCTGTTAAGAGTACAATCTTAGAGTGGTTTACCTGTTAGAGTACAATCTAAGTGTGGTTGTACCTGTTAGAGTACAATTCTATGTATGGCAGCAGGATTCGCGACCCCTGCACACCTCTGCGCAAAAGTAAAAAAATGCGTTGTGGGCGAAATGTTACGCACTACATCAGCTACAATGTTTAGCCTCGACCTGCCCCAGATCTGAACCCCATGATTATGTGGCCACTGTGAGAAAGACATTCAAATTACCGTGCCAGTACTACAAAAGCCCAGCTTAACGACAGAATTAAGATAGTTTTGAGACCCTTCCCAGGGAAACTGTAACATCAGCCTACTCCAGGTTCCGAGCAGGGAGAGTTATGATCGATGCTAATGGCGGTTATTTTGAATGAAACTAGTACATAGCTGTTTAAAAGATTATATGATCAATCGACCGGTGAAAAATAATTTCGAAAGAAGTGCCAAAATATAAATAGATGACAATGAGGCGCCCCCCCCCCCCATTTATGGGCTTTACCTAACTATTGGGGTTAGGAATAATTTGTGAAGAAAATTTTATTGATCTGCTTTAAATATGGTTTCACATCTTTCTGCTTTTGGATAGGACCTGAAGGGAAATTGTAACATCGACAATAAAAATCAGTGGGATTTTTCCGTGACCACGTGTCTGTCTTTGCCTTTACTAGTATGAGCGTGTCGTTATTCTCCTCGTCTAATCTTTATCTGTTCGTTCCTGTATCAGTTGATCACACATATGATCAGGCTACAAAGTAAATAAAGTAAGTAAACCGTCGGAGTGCGCCTAAAGTCGTATCAGCGACATGCGAGGGAGACTATCCCCTCTTTCTAATTTAGCGTAGACCAAGGAGCGTAGTTTTGGCGTCTTAGGTGGAGCGCCACACCTACCCGTCAGTTTTCACTTTTCCGCACAGATCATTAGTGCTACTCATACGCTGTGTGGCGGGGCCGGTATTTCGAACCAGGAACCTGCTGGTTCACCAGCGAACGCTCTTACCGGACTGAGCAAACAACACGTTAGGAGCTCTACGAAAAACTATTGGGGTTTAGGAACAATTTTGTGAAGAAATCGATATTTTATTGATCACTGTAAAATATGGTTTCACGTCTTTTTCTGTTTTGTATAGAGCCGGAGGAAATTGTATACATCGCCAATAAAATCAGTGGGATCTTTTCTGTGAGCACGTGTCTGTCTTTTTCTTTCTTTTTAGTATTAATTTGTCGTTGTAACGTAGTGATATATGGTCACAGTAACCAAAAGCGATATATATATGAATAGCGGGTCTTGTCAACGTGCCTCCAAATCACGACACTATAAAGGATGTTCGGCGCGCTGGCGGTCATTCTTGTTGTTAAAAAGCGACAACGCGAGGAATATATTCGTACAAGCTGCTTAGCTTTATTTCCAGCTAGTCCGGGGCTGTGTCGGAGAGGAGGAAAAGCAGAGAGAAAGAGAGACGAGGACACGTTAAATTACTGTGATCCCAACAACTGGACCAGAGTCGGTCCGTACCCTACGCGTCCGAAAGCAAAGAGGTCGGTTATTTTTCTTCGTTATCACTTCATCTAATCTTTGTCTGTTCGTCTCCGTCAACTTTAATCGAAAAGCCCGCAAACAGTTGAGCACAACAAACGATCAGGAGGCATTGACCAATTTTTTAGACAATTTTCAAAGTTCCTACAGGTGTTTTTATAATCGAAGCGTGAACTGTATTGAAACTGTTTTGATTAATTTCCAATAGTATGCTTAGGATTTTCCTAATCTTCGGTTGACAGAAGATCAGTATTGACAGAACTTTTCTTATCCAGACCGAAGCGAAATTATTGAGAGAAAGAATTCCTAATTAAAACTGGCAAATCATTGTTGTCATATTACGGATAATTAAAGTTTCATTTATATATATATATATAGTATAATACTATATATATATATAGATTATATATATATATATTGTTAATAATGCAGCCATTTTCTGTCTGCAAGTCTGTCTTTGTTTTTTCATATTGCGGATTATTTTTGTAATACTGCGAGATTTGCCCTGATGTATTCGCCATATTCATAGACCAAAGTAATAATAATTAATGACAATAATAATAATATCAAACAACAATATAAACACAACCTATATAAATGGTAAATGGAATATCCCATCTGTTGCTACCGGTTAAAAATACCTGAAGATGGCCCACGATAGGGCCAGAAAGTACTCGCCTCTATGACATATGGCGAACACATCAGCCAATTCTCGCCAAGCATATTACAAAAAATAATCCCGGCAATATGAAAAAACAAAGGACAAGTTTGCAGACAGAAAATGCTGCATCTATTTAAACAATATATGCAAAAGAAAAATGCTGCCTAAACACCACACACACACCCACACACACACCACCACACACACACACCATATTATATATATATAAATATTATATATATATATACATACCCTAACTCCTCCACACGAGCAGGCGTGCGACACAAGCGTCAATTCTTAAGCGGAGTTTATTCAGGTTGTGAATTCGCAGAGATTTCCTCTCCTTTTTGGGGAAAAAACCCGTTGCCTAATCCATCAGCTGGAGGAGAGTAGGATTCATACCTTCCCAAGGGTATTAGCGCTAAGTAAATTGCAATTTTACCACGTCCAGGATTTGAACTCGGGGTGACGAGATCCATTTCCCAATACTTTAACCATACACACGCGCTTCCTTTCAAGCTTAATTTTATAAACTGGCCGAAGATTTCTGTCGCTTCCGTTGCTCAGCAATCACCTTTTATTATTAAATATTTTTTATCTTCTACTATACATATAAGGAATTGTTGCTTTGTATAAATATAACTTTTATTATTCTTGTTCAATTTAATATGCGTTTCTAGCATCGTGCTTTCTATGAATATCATTCTAACATTTTTCTTTTAGAAAAATAGTTTCTAAGCATTTTTTGAATGGCTTTTCTTATTTTAATTTGTTTTGTTTTTGTTTTTGTTTTTTTTTCCTAAGGCATTTTCTCTATTTGTGATGCGAGAAACCCATTATATATCTTAGCTATGGGGCAGTGAGGTATCCTCTGTTAGTTTTTTAGCGATCGAGGTTCACCTTTTTCCAGGAATGGATGTTGCAGCCTTTAGACATTTTGATTGAATCATAACCATTACACAAAAAAACCAAAGCCATCCCCTCTCCTATCTCTCTCTTTATCTCTCTCTTCTCTCTCTTTCTCTCTCTCTCTCTCTCTCTCTCTCTTCTCCTCTCTCTCTCTCCATATTTATGTTATAGTAAGTCATATCAATTACTGTTCCTATCTTCTGGGCGCAATAATATGAGCAGAGAGAGAGGAGAAGAGAGAGAGAGAGATGAGAGAGAGAGAAAAGAGAGAGAGAAGAGAGAGATAAGAGAGATAGAGAGGGGTGTAAGTGGTTATGATTTCATTCAAAATGTCTAAAGGCTGCAACATCCCATCCCTGAAAAAAGGTGACCTCGAATCGCTAAAAAAACTACAGAGCAAACCTCACTGCCCCATAGCTAAGATATATAATGGGTTCTCGCATCAAAAGAGAAAATCCTTAGGAAAAAAAAAACAAAAACAAAAACAAAAAACATTAAAATAAGAAAAGCCATTCAAAAAATGCTAGAAACTATTTTCTAAAGAAAAATGTTAGAAATGATATTCATAGAAACACGAATGCCTAGAAAACCATATTAAGTTGAACAAGAAATAATAAAAGTTATATTTATACAAACAACAATTCTTAATATGTATATAAAGATTAAAATTTAAATACTAAAAGGTGATTGCTGACAAACGGAAGCGACAAGAAATCTTCGCCAGTCTATATAAATTAAGCTTGAAAGAAGCGCGTGGTGTAATGGTTAAAGTATTGGGAAATGGACTCGTCACCCCGAGTTCAAAATCCTGGACGTAGGGTAATTGCATTTCACTTAGCGCTAAATACCCTTGGGAAAGGTATGAATCCTACTCTCCCTCAGCTATGGTTAGGCAACGGTCTAGGAGAAGGAATACTCTGATTCAAACCTGGATAAACTCCCTTAGAAATTGACCTTGTGTCGCATCCTGCTCGCTGGGAGGGAGTTTAGTATGTATATATATATAACTATTATATATATATATATATAATGTGTGTGTTGTGTGTGTGTGGTGATGTCGTGTAGGCAGCATTTTTTCTTTTCGGCATATAATGTTTAAATAAATGCAGCATTTTTCTGTCTGCAAAACTTGTCCTTTGTTTTTTTCATATGCCGGATATTTTTGTAATATCTGCGAGAATTGCGCTGATGTGTTCGCCATATGTCATAGAGCGAGTACTTTCTGCCCTTCGTGGGCCATCTTCAAGGTATTTTTACCGTACAACAATGGGATATTCCATTTACCCATTTATATAGGTTGTGTTTATTATGTTGTTGTTATTATTATTATTGTCATTATTATTATTACTTGGTCTATGACATATGGCGAATACATCAGCAAATTCTCGCCAGATATTACAAAAAAATAATCGGCAATATGAAAAAACAAAGGACAGACTTGCAGACAGGAAATGGCTGCATTATTTAACAATTATATATATATAATATTATATATATATATATATTATATTATATATATATATATAAAAAATGAAACTTTAATTATCCGTATTATGACAACAATCGATTTGCCAGTTTTAATAGGGAATTCTTTCTCTCAATAATTTCCTTCGGTCTGGATAAGAAAGTTCTGTCAATACTGATCTTCTGTCAACCGTAGATTAGGAAAATCCTAAGCATACTATTTGGAAATTATCAAAACAGTTCAATACAGTTCACGCTTCGATCATAAAAACACCTGTACGAACTTTGAAAATTGTCTAAAATTGGTCAATGCCTACCTGATCGTTTGTGTGCTCAACTGTTGCGGGCTTTTCGATTAAAGTTGACGGAGACGAACAGACAAAGATTAGATGAAGTGATAACGAAGAAAAATACCGACCTCTTTTTGCTTTCGGACGCGTAGGGTACGGACCGGACCTCTGGTCCCAGTTGTGGGATCACAGTAATTTAACAGTGTCCTCTCTCTCTTTCTCTCTGCTTTTCCTCCTTCTCCGACACAGCCCACGAGACTAGCCTGCGAAATAAAAGCTAAGCAGCTTGTGACGATATATTTCTCGCGTTGTCCCTTTTTAACAACAAGATGACCGCCACGCGCCGAACACCTTTTTAGTGTCGTGAATTTGGAGGCACGTGACAAAAGACCCGCTATTCAATATAATATATCGCTTTGGTACTGTGACCATATATCACTACGTTACAACGACAACATTAATACTAAAAAAAGAAAAAGAAAAAGACAGACACGTGCTCACAGAAAAAGATCCCACTGATTTTTATTGCCGATGTTACAATTTCCTCCGCGCTCTATACAAAACAGAAAGACGTGAAACCATATTTTACAGTAGATCAATCAAAAATATCGATTTCTTCACAAATGTTCCTAACCCCAATAGTTTCGTAGAGCTCCTAAACGTGTTGTTTGGCTCAGTCGGTAGAGCGTTCGGCTAGTGAACCACAAGGTTCCTGGTTCGATACCCGGCCCTCGCCAACACAGCGTATGGAAGTAGCACAATGATCTGTGCGAAAAGCTGAAAAACTGACGGTAGGTGTGCGCTCCACCTAAGACGCCAAAACTACCTCCTTGGTCTAGCGCTAATGAAAAGGGGATAGTCTCCCTTCGCTGTCGGGCTGATACGACTTTAGGCCACTCCGACGAGTTTACTTACTTTATTTACTTTGTACCTGATCATATGTTGTGATCAACTGATACAGGAGACGAACAGATAAAGATTAGACGAGGAGATAACGGACCACGCTCATACTAGTAAAGGCAAAGACAGACACTGTTGGTCACGGAAAAATCCCACTGATTTTATTGCCGATGTTACAATTTCCTTCAGGTCCTATCCAAAACAGAAAGATGTGAAAACCATATTTTAAAGCAGATCAATAAAATTTCTCACACAATTATTTCCTAACCCCAATAGTTAGGGTAAAGCCCATAAACGCCTTCATTGTACATTCATATTTTATATTTTGCACTTCTTTCGAAATTATTTTTCACACGGTTCGATTGAATACATATAATCTTTAAACACTACTGTCAACTAGTCATTTCAAAATAACCGCCATTAGCATCGATCATTAACCTCAATCCTGCTCCGGAACCTTGGAGTAGGCTGATGTTACAGTTTCCCTGGAAGGGTCTCAAAAACTATCTTAATTCTGTCGATTAACTGGGCTTTTGTAGTACTGCACGGTAATTGATGTCTTTCTCAACAGTGCCACAATAATCCATGGGGTTCAGATTCGGCAGGTCGGAGGCTAAACATTGTACTGATGTAGTCGTAAAATTTCGCCAACAACCATTTTTACTTTTCCAGAGGTGTGGCAGGGGTCCGAATCCTGCTGCCATACATAGATTGTACTCTAACAAGCGTACAAACCACACTTAGATTGTACTCTAACAGTAACAAACACTCTTAGATTGTACCTGTAAACAGGTACAGTACAACACTCTTAGATGGACTCTAACAGGTACAACCACTCTTAGATTGGACTCTAACAGGTACAACCACTACATACGATACTGATGATTATTTTCAGAAAGTACTTGGTCTGTTGGTCTTTCTTTTCTTTTTAAATTTCTACCCAGATATCAATTTGAATTTTTTTATTTATTTTAAAAACTGAATTATCTGATTTTTTACACCGGTTGAGTTTAGAAATATATATATATATATATATATATATATATATATATATATATATATATATCAACTTAGATTTATATGGGCCCAATTTTTGTCGAAAAAAATAAATTATTATGGATTACTGTATTGAGTTCTTCCTTTATTGATAAATATTGCTCTGTATATTAATCTAAAAGGTTATTTTTACATTGAGCTCTTTTAGTGATTTAATGATTCACTGTATTTATACATACTGGATCATCAATATTAGTACAGGATCTTGAAATCACATATAGAATCATCCCTTACTACCAAGTTTTTGGATAAATCTCTTTATAATATATATATATATTATATATATGCTATATATATATATATAGTATATATAATATAATATATATATATATTATATATATATTTATATATGGAGTCAATATGGAAATAAATCCGACCAATATAAGAAAATTTAAAAAACAAGTGTTCCAAAAATAAGATGAATTTATTTATTCGACGTTTAAACGTTTCGGCTTCTTTAAACCTTCGTCAAGATTATATTATGGGGTGAAGAAATTGATGGATGTTTCATCTCCTGTCATACATAAAACATCCATCAATTTCTTCCACCCATAATGCATGCTGATGAGGTTTAAAGAAACCCGAAACGTTTTAAACGTCGATAAATAAATTCATCTTATTTTTGGAACACATTGTTTTTTTCAAATTTCAAATATATATTATATATAATATATATATATATATATATATAATATATATATATATACTCTATTACAAAGAGATGGGCAAATTGAGCAATATAAATGTTAAGTTTCTGACGCCAGTTGAAAAGGACTTAAAGTAAGTAAGTCCTGAGCTATAGAATCCTTTGGTAAGTGAAAAGTAGAACGTAGTAATGACAATGAAGAGGGTATTTCAAAAGTGATCATATCTCCAGAACTGATGCAGTATAGCACATTCTTTTTGCGGGGGTGGATATGCTCTTCTGCAGGTGATATATTCAGACTATTCTACACACCACCGACAGGAAGAACTGCGGGGAGTAAAAATATAGTTTCGTGTTTTCTTCAAGGTCATTACCAATAAATGAAAATGCAAACGGCCCTGTCCACAATTTGAACTCGGCTCGTCAAGTCCGTTTTCTGCTACAATAACCGTTACCTCAAGCAAGAGATTTGCTGTTGGTGTCAGTCCAAGATTTTGCCAAATGCATAATTAATTTATACCAAATCACGGCCTGTAATCTAATGTTTGGGAATGATTTTATCATTCATATCTCCCAGTTTAGATCTTAGTCGTAAAGTTCAGAAAGATCACCCGAAAACATAGACACACGTACAGGCACTGCCTACAAAAGATTAACCACATTTTAACCATTTAAAGAAGAACAAAAACAAAAGACAAATAACAACATTCAAGAAAAGGACAAATTTTAAAATGCTGAAAAGCTAACTTGCGTAATGATTAATTCGTTTGTGTTCTGCGATCCATGTGCATCATTCGCCCACGCCGCCAGCACCTTCTTCTTCTTCTTCTTCTTCATCTTCTTCTTCTTCTTCTTCTTCTTCTTCTTCTTCTTTCTTCTATCCTCATCCCAGCTGGGCGCTGTAAATGTGGTAGTTGTAAAAGCTATTGCCGTTTGGAACTTAAATTCCTAGTAGGGCCACACAAGGCGGACAGGTCTGATACCCATTGTATTAGGGCCACAACTCGGCCAAGGAGCTTCCGATGAAAATTATCTGCATCGGAAACCTGCTGTTACATTTGGTCCTCTCGCCTCTGCGTCTGTGAATAATCGACGGTAAACAATATCTGCATGGGGGGGGGATACTCCATCATTGGTTTTCTATGTAAGGAACTCTGTTAATCTTCTTCTTTAACTAAATTCACTGACATCTAAAAAATAGGCCATATTTTTGTATTTATCTACAACAAGAACAATGTGGACACGAAGACAAACTTTAGAATAAAGACCCAAGAAGTCACAAAAACTCACAGAAAGAAGATCAACAGCCTGAGAAAAAACCGGGACAGAAAGCAAATATAGTATACGAGACGATTCGGTCGAATAGAAGATAAGAATATAAGAAAAAATAAATAAAACTTTACAAAACTAATAAAGTTTAACATTTATATATCAATACGATTGTCCCTTAATCTTTCGATCCTTATCATACTGCAACGCCTCTGGTTAAAAATGAAACAGTCCAAATCGTCCAAGATGAAATGAAAAAAAAAATGTAGTCCTGATAGCTGGTGTCCCTTAATCATCGAAATTTCTTATTTCTTATGATAGCCGTCACCTCATCTAATAATGGACCATTCCGTTTTTATTATGAAGAAAGAAATGTAAGAAAAATGACATGCTACACAGAAAATATAATAAATAAATAAAACACCGTAGGGGTCAATAGGGAGAGAGGGGTGAGTGTACGGGAAGCAAGAAAGCTAAATTGTTTCAATCGAACATAATAAAAATATAAAAAAGAAAAAAAAGAGTGAGAGTTATCTTTGAACTTGATTAGACAAACAGCCGAGGAGAAGGAAAACTCAGCGCATGAGTAGCATAGCTTGGATTTGTGCGCTAAAATTAGCGAACATATTTTATGTGTGGCGCTCCAACTCAGAAGCCCCCAAAAAACAACGTTGGTCTTCGCTAGTGAAAACGGGATAAACTCCCTGGATGTTCGGCTGATACTCACAATAAGATCACTCCACCTACTTTATATATATATATATATATATATATATATATATATATATATATATATATATATATATATAAGTATCTAACTCCTTTCTGTTCGGTTGGAGTGGAGTATAGAGCAATTTCATTTTTAACATATGTGTCTTTTAGCAGGTGTCTTTGTTCCTGGGTGGCTGGATAATAAACTTATAAATTAAATTTTATGGTAGTTTATATTAGTGTTCTTCTAGTGATGTATTTAATCAGGTGTTCATTTGATATGTCAAGTGTATGTGATTGTAATATTTTTTTCTAAAGAATTTTTGTGCTTTTACTTTTTGAGTGTGTTTTTTTTTTTTTGTGTGTGTGTGTGTGTGTGTATGTGTGTGTTTATTATATGTGTCTATGTTTACTTTTTGTGTGTGTTCGTGCTTGTGGAGTGTGTATATATATAATATATATATATGTGTGTGTGTGTGAGTGCGTGCGTGTGTTTGTGTGTGTGTGTATGTCTGTATGTGTTTGTGTGTGTGTGATTTATTTATATATGTCTATGTTACTTTTTGGGTGTGTTCGTGCTTGTGGAGTGTGTATATATATACGTATATTAATGTGTGTGTGTGTATGTGTGTATATGTGTGTGTGTGTGTGTGGCGTGTGTGTTTGTGTGTCTGTGTGTTTGTGTGTCTGAGTGTTTATTTATATGTGTCTATGTTTACTTTTTGTGTGTATTCGTGCTTGTGGAATGTATATATATATATGTATATAATGTGTGTGTGTGTGTGTGTGTATGTGCGTGTGTGTGTGTGTGTGTGTGTGTGTGGTTGTTTATTTCTATGTGTCCATGTTTACTTTTGTGTGTGTTCGTGCTTGTGGAGTGAGTATATATATATATATATAATGTGTGTGTGTGCGCACGCGCGTGTGTGTTTGTGTGTGTGTGTGTGCGTGCGTGTGTGTGTTTGGTGTGTGTGTGTGTCTATGTTTTACTTATTGTGCGTGTTCGTGCTTGTGGAGTGTGTATATATATATGTATATAATGTGTGTGTGTGTAATCTATTCGAATATTTTACTTATCTTCTAATTAGGAGTGACAACGCCTCATCTAAGAAAAAATCCATTTAAGAATGTAATTCATTTTTTTCCCTCTCTTAGATTGACAAATCTTTTTAACAATATATCATCAACCCTATCACTATGTTTGGATTAAGAACTCAAAAACTCTAAAGCCTAATAATCTTTGGTCAACATAGCCAATATATTGACAGGTTCTATCAGGTTCTTTTCGTTCCACTTCTTCCTCAACTTGGATTTCTGTAATAGAAAAACAAGTGATATATATATTTACCAACGAGCAGGATGTGACACAAGGTCAATTTCTTAAGCGGAGTCTAACATGGTTTGAATTCAGAGTTTTCCTTCTCCTAGACCGGTTGCCTAACCATGGTTAAAGAGCCCAGTCTGCCCTACTATTTACCCATAGCTGGAGGGAGAGTAGGATTAATACCTTTCCCAAGGGTATTAGCGCTAAGTGAAATGCAATTACCACGTCCAGGATTTGAACTCGGTGCGACGAGACCATTTCCCATGACTTTAACCATTACACCACGCATTTCCTACAAAAAGTGATATAGGTCTTTAAAACATAAAAGAAAAAAAAATTCAGAGGAGTTTAACATTAACAATTTGGGCAAACTGGGTTCTTTAGCCTTAATTAGGCAACCAGTCTTAGAGAAGGAAAACTGAATTCAAATCAAATTTACCCCGCTTAAAAATCTACCTTGCATCGCATCCTACCCGCAACAGCGGGTTTGGATGAATACATTGTTTTGGGTTGTCTAACTAATATAATCCACACTTGGACAAAATTTCTGAAAAATCAAAGTGTGGGTGTCATGTACTGGGTGATTTGACAAGGAAATACTCTCTTGGTAGGTCACGTGTCAGATCACATGACACCGCCTACACCAATGTCCCTTAATGCAACTTGGACAAAACATGATGACATTCTTTTAGTTGGTTGGTTGGTTTAACGGCATATCAACCCTATTCGAGTCATATAATGCCGAATCCAGTCATTTTGATATTCACTTTCTTACAGTAACTGGTGTTGATTAAAAAGTCACCTGTCTAAGTATTGAACTGGCTCTTCGCTGCTTAACTTTGGCGATCTAGTGGGAACCGGTGCTTTCAACGAGACTTGGTCGTAAGCTCATTTTTCCCGGAATACGTTTGATAATTCCTAATTTTCCATTGTTATAAAAACAACGCAAATAACATCTGATTTATTTTGTCTTATTATAACAAGACACTCCTCCCAAAATAGACAAGCTGGTGACTGCTGAAGAAGTTAGTGACGTTCTCCTTTGGACACGAAAACATGGACTCACGAGTGTGAAGGCGACCAGCAAAGACCTATATTAATCATTTTTTGTGCTGATACGTAATATCGTGTGGAAGACTGTCCAGGATCGATGACCGAATGGGACTGGCGAAGAGAGAGAGAGAGAGGGGTAATTAGAGAAAGAGAGAGATCAAAAGAGAAAGAGAGAGAGAGAAATACAAAGAGAGAGGAAGAGACAGAGAGGGAGAAGGAAGAAAAGGAGAAAGAGAGAAAGAGAGAGAAAGGTAAAGAGAGTAAGAGAGAAAAAGAATGAAAACAAGAGAGAAATATATATATATTGAGAGAGAGGGGCGAAGAGAGAAAGAAAGAATGAGAGAGAAAGGCAAAAAGAGAAAGAGAGAATAAAAGAGAAAAATAGAGAGAGGAGAGAGAGAAAAAAATAGAGAGAGAGAGAGAGAGAGAGAGAGAAAGAAAAATAGAGAGAGAGAGACATAAAAAGAGAGAGAAAGATAGAGAGAGACAGAAAAAGAAAGAGAAGGAGAAAGAGAGAAAGAGAGAAAGAGAGAGAAAGGCAAAGAGAGAAAGAGAAAGAGAATGAGAACAAAAGAGAAAAATAGAGATAGATAGATAGATAGATAGATAGAGAGAGAGAGAGAGAGAGAGAGAGAGAGAGAGAGAGAGAGAGAGAGAGAGTCATGTAAATCCGTGTTGTCAGAATGACTTGATGATGATGAAGACAGATGTGAATTCTTGCATTTCCCGTGGACATTCGGGCGATGTCCATGCAAACGACCCTGGATTTGATTTTTTTTAAAGAATCGGCCCACTGATTCCATTTTCCGCACAAATAACCATTACGCCACCCGCAATACCCAGGGAGAAAACATGCCAACATAAAATCGCGAAGTAATTAATTGGAACTAATTCAAATGCCATCATTAAAGCATCTCGATTTTTAAAAAAAACGCTTAATTAACATTCAAGTGGAAAAAAATTTTTAATATTTTTTTGCTGTTGTTTGCATCAGATTCATTATTGGGAATTGAATAATTATCTTTAATTCGTTTTTTTCTTCTTCTTAGCATTTCTATCTAAGGGCAGACAAAATAGATAAATAGATCTGAAAAAAAATATATGTATATACAGGGTGCGGCACAAGTAACGCCCTTTGTTTAAGTGGAACAAAATTGATAACCAATTGAATTGATTTTACTCTCTGTTCCTATGTTAATCTCATGGTTGTATAAAATATCTGAAAAAAAATGAAGATTTAGTAAATTAATTAAAGAAAATAATAAAGAAAATATACATTATAAGATATGAAATTAAAAAAAGTCCATATCGTCCAAGATGAAATTTTAAGAAGATGTAGGTCCTGATTAACAGGTGTCCCTTAATCATCTTATTTTGTATGATAGCCGTCACCTCAGCTAATAATGGACCATTCCTTTTTTAGGAAGAAAGAAATGAAAGAAATATGACATGCTACACAGAAACATATAATAAATAAATAAACACCGTAAGGGAAAATAGGGAGAGAGGGTGAGTGTACGGAAACGAGAAAGTTAAACTGTTTCAATCGAACATAATAAGAATATAAAAAATATGAGAGTTATCTTTGAACTTGATTAGACAACCAGCCGAGGAGAAGGAAAACTCAGCACATGAGTAGCATAACTTGGATTTGTGCGCTAAAGTAGCGAACAGATGTTATGTGTGGCGCTCCAACTCAGAAGCCTCCCCCCCCTAAAAAAAAAACAATCTTGTTGGTCTATTTCTAGTAAAAACGGGATAAACTCCCTGGGTGTTCGGCTGATACTGACAATAAGATCACTCCACCTACATTATATATATATATATATATATATATATATATATATATATATAGAGAGAGAGAGAGAGAGAGAGAGAGATAGATAGATAGATTAAATTAAAAAGGGCGTTACTTACCCTGTATATAAAAAAATTCAATTCTTGCTATACTGTGGCGTAGATGTCCCATCGTGGTGTTTTGGTGAGCAATTTAGTCTCGCAAATCCACTGAATAGCGTGATCTATCCTCACTGTGTGCCTCATACATGTGACCTTGTGTCTAACCCTACCCGTAGGATGAATAATGTCCATAAGAGAACACCACTTATGAGTCCGTCCTTCCTTCTCCAGCAGAGTCCATCATTTCTTGTTCGTCTTACTTTGTGCGATAGGAGGTAAATGGCAACACAGCTGCTTTTTTCTGCGGTGTTGAATCCTGAATTTTTTCAACACAGCTCGTTGTATCCTTGTGTGGTTCCCATCTAATATCTTTCACTCAGTGTTTCATGAAAAATCCAAGTGGTACAGCCATACAATAGCACTCACATGGCTACAGTTTGGAAAAATTCTCGCTTTATCTTATCACGGAGATCAGATTTCAATATAATTAATAATTGATAATCTGTCCATGCATTTCCTACGCGTATATTTACATCGCTTTCCGGAGATGAGATATTGCTATCTAGGTATGTTGAAAAACGAAATAAAGGAAAGAAAGTATAGAATGGATAAAATAGGATATTCTAATCAATTTTACTTACACGTATTTCAGTCAGGAGTTTATCCATATGAAAATTATTCAAACTATTATTATTTTTAAATAACCAAATGAAATGAAATAAATGTAGAAATGTTCTGCACACAAAGAAGATTCGACCTTCCTCAGAGCAAATCCTTATTTTTTAAATCAAATTTGTTGGAAAGCGGAGAATATTTGAAATGATCGAAAAAATAACTTTAAAAAAAATCACGTGAAGAGAGTGTTCAAAAGACGGTTATAATGACGTAATGTCGCATGCGACGGATTTTGAAATAAAGTTTTGTGGAATTTAAATTTTCAAAGCATGAGGGATTATTTAGATTTTTAAATTAAAAAAAAAAGGAAATTATACGTATATGTGATTTGTTAGTGGTTAATTTATTAATTTGTTAATAATGTCATTATATTGATTTTCTAATTAAAAATTGCTGTTTTAGTAAAAATCAACGTGAGTATTTAAATATGTTAGGGAACATAGAACACATAAAATTGGTATAGTTGATAAAGCAAGACAAAACAAATAAATTGTAATAATAATGACAACAACAAAAAATAGGTGCAACAAAAGGGTAGGGTGAAAAGAAGAATGGCTATAATCACAATACAGTTTTCAAACCCCAAATATGAAAATATCAGATGGTAAGAAAATTCATTTAAAAAGATAGGAAATTCACCAGCGGTCCCGAAGCCCCTATTGCATATCCCAGTCAGGTAGATTTTCCACAGACGCAGTGACAAGTATGCTGAAAACCATTGATTCCTGGCGATTATGGAGACACCATTTGGATTTTCGCCAGAGCCCCTTGACCTGGCTATATTAGGCCATCTATCTATCTATCTATCTATCATTCTTCTGTCTATCATTATTGTCTGTCTATCTCTCTCTCTCCCCTCTGTCTGTTTCTCTCTGTCTCTGTCTCTGTCTGTCTGTCTGTCTCTATCTCTCTCTCTCTCTCTCTCTCTATATATATATATATATATATATATATATATATATATAATTCTGAACGAGAAACTCGGAACATCATTTAAGTCCAATCTTTAACTGATAATTGCCAATGATTAGATAAAAAATATATCTTGTTTTTTGTTCTTTCATTCTGATAAAATTCATCCAAAACTACCTCATGTTTGCTCCAAATTCATGACGAATTTGTGATTCCATACTTTATAAATACCACAGTGAATAAAGCAAATAGAAATGGCTATAGTCAACTAAAGCAAATGTTTGGTGACGGAGAAGTATGGAAAGAAATATGGAAGTGATACTTCCCGTTTAAGAAAAAAAGGGACTTCGGTTTGAAGGATGAGGTCGGGCAAGTGGATTCTGAAGCGATGGAAGCAACTGTCCATTACATTTAAGGAACTCGGCGGGCATTTAAAAATGTAATCCATTGTTCATCGTTAAAGGAAAAGGCTTAGGAAAGTCGCAAGATTCTGAACGTGGATCTTTCGTAACGTGTCAACTTAAAATCGTAAGCAACATGTCAATTATTGCACATCAATATTTTACTCAAAAAATAACTGAACCTTGTAAAATAAAATTGCTTAATTTTTCGATTTCATTAATATTTAATGCTATAATATTCTTGTTTTTTTGTTTTGTTTTTTTAAATTTTTTTTTTATATGTTATGACGATTTTGGGTAATGTGACGTAAGCAGTGACGTAGTTTTTGTTACAGACAAAAACCGGAAGCGAATCTCCATTATTAATAGATTTGGACAGCATTCTTTCATTTATACATTGCAATTGGTACGACTTTTATCTTTATGTTCCACAGTTTTCTCAGCTCTCTGGCAAGGTCCAAGTATTTGTCTATCTTTTCGTTTTCTTTCACTTTTACTCGGTCATCGGCCAGGACTACAAAATCCAAGGGATGGCAAGTGTTCTTTTTGTTGTTAATTAACACTAGGTCTTGTCTCCTGGTCGGAATCAGGCGATCTGTCAGTATCTTAAAGTCCGATAGAATCGTCAAAAATAACAAGAATAACTAAAATAATATCGGTTCATTGAAACTTGTTTTCAATGACACATTAGACCAGGGACCCCCTTAGGGCCGATGAGAGTTCTCTGGGGGTCGATTAAATATAGGACGATCAAATGGAGGGATGCTTTTTTCTTACTAGCTAATCAATGAATTATCTAATTGTTAAATACAAATGCAGCTACTTATCACGGCCTTTCTTTCTTTCTTTCCTCTCCGAAGGTTGGGAGTAAACTTACAGGCGTGAGCGGCATACGTTTATCAGATCTAATTATTCCGATTCTGTTATCATAAACATCTCTCTCTCTCTTTGCGTCAGCGACTACTACAGACGATCGGGCGGCTATAATAGATTTGTTGACAAAGAAAAGGGTTGCGCTGAAATTGTTTTTAATCAGCACAGGGTTACCCAGGATTTTAATTTAAGGGTCATTTTGACACCCGAAGAAATGAGCCCATACATAAGAACGGAGACACACTGCGTTACAATATGTCTGCAAGCTTTAAAAGTAACATCAAAGCTAATCCTTAGATGTTTTGGGATATGATGGGTTAACGTAATTTTTTTTCCCTGTGAATCTAGACTGAATCAGCACGTGTTTCTTGATGAATTACTTTTTTTCCGCTTAGAGTATTTTGTAAGAAGATTTTGTGGAAATTTTCTATTGTTTGGAAAAGGCGACACACCAATGAATTATTGCTAGGTTACCAGAATATTGTTTTTGTTTTTATTCCGGGCCACAATTTTGCTTATTTGATAAATGTTGATTGGACCTACCTTGAGTAATCCCCCACGATTTATTTATTTATGAATGAATAATTTTGCTATCTTTCGATCCTTCGGTTAATATATATATATCTACCTAAGACTTCCTTGGCTGGGCAAATCTTGCTTCAATTCCATCAATCCTCGCATTTCTCGCACTCAACCCTTCCTGTGCGTCCAGAAACAGTCCCAACAACTACTCCTTTTTGGCATTTCAAGCCTCAGCTTATCAAACGGGGGCACTCGTAATTTCCGACCCCCCCACGTGAGTTGTAAGTTTCGTAAATTTACGAATTCTCTTACTGAGAAAAAAAGCACAAAACTTTTTTTTCCTTGTTCTCACTGCTGTCTGTCTTATCTGTTGTCTTCAACTACACTATTTCACCATCTTTCAATGAAATTTTTCTCTGAGGAGCATTGATCGAAAAGAAGAAATTCATTTCTGATTTTAAATCAAAACTAGGGTACCCTTTTCCTTTCTTTTTAAGAAAAAAAAAAAAAATTTATTTTACATAATGCATATGCTTTTACGCGTCCTTATTAAATTCTGTACTGTAAATAAACTTTTCATATATATATATATATATATATATATATATATATATATATATATATATATATATATATGAAGTAAATGGAAGTTGATTGGGTTTGTGGCAACCCTTGATGCACTAATTCTTTCCTATCGACTCTGCCAAAAAGTGTTATTTTTTCCGTCTTCATATTTTGCTCTTGAAGACCGCTCTATTAAAAAGGTCGAAGCAGATTATGTCAGCAAACTATTAACATCATTTGTTTTTTCTATAAATGTTAAATTCATATATATATATATATATATATATATATATATATATATATATATATATATATGAAGATAGGAGCGTTGGAGTAGAATCGGACTGTATGAGGAAACATGAAACTAATCAGTACCATACAACATGATCCCCAATGATGCTAACACATTGTTAAAACCAATTACTAAAAAGTATAAATATAGATACACAACATATATTACTTCCTAACCGCTAGGCATGACATACCCCAGACGGGTTGATATGCCGTTAAAATCAATCAACACACCAACCAAGTATTGAAGTGTTTATATGATAGGGGGTTAATGGTTGCTGTTTTGTGGGTTGCTGCTTCCAGGAAATGTTTAAAGCAGCATGCAACATTCTTGTCTAGTTCCGATCTAACCTTTTCTCTAATTAATAAAGGAAAAGTGAACAAAAATAACGACTCAAACAAGTCTGAGTAGGAGAGAAATATTTCGTCCTTCTGATGCGAAGAACATCCTCAGTCTGACTTTATTCAAAGGAAAATACTAGTATTGGTGGGAAAAGGGTTATAATGCAGTACTCACATTTTAAAATGCCTATAACCCTTTTCTTACCAATTCTTCTCCTTCCAGCCCCGATACCTCTTGATATAATTTCTACGAGTTCCCCTCCTAGTTACTCTCACTACCACTAACTTGAAAAAACAAAGAGGGAACATAAACACATCACCCCCAAATGATGACACTTCGAAATGCCGAAAGTACTTGGGATATGAACTTTGGCGGGCTAATCTACGGATTCCATCCAAATGTATAAAAAAGTTGTCCAGAAAGTTTAAAAAGATTGTTAATAAAATTGTTAAACAGGAAACGTGCCTTTTGTTTATATATATATATATATATATATATATATATATATATATATATATATATATATATATATATATATAATAGTTATATTTATATACATATATATATATATACTTTCAAAGAAAGAAAAACTGTGTATATATATATATATATATATATATATATTAGTTTATTTATATATATATACTTTCAAAGAAAGAAAAACTGTTTATTAATATATATATATATATATATATATATATATAATATATATATATATATATATATGGTAGAGCAAATAACGGCTGAGAAACAAAGTAAAAGATGTAGGTAGATAGTCAGGGAACGAATACAATTGAACTTTAATAATAAAAGAAAATTACACAAAAGTTACACAGAAATGAGATTAGATAAGTAGATAGATGGAAAGACAGACAGATACACAGATTGATATATAGTTTGGACATTTACTTGCAAAAGGAGAAAAAAACTAAACAATAATGATTTGAGTCAATTCCCATTAATTCGTTGATTTATATTGGACATTTTCTTCACTTGTTCGATTTTCTAGACATCGACCGTTGAGATATTAAGCAGGCAAGCTGAAAAGACTAATCAACTCGTTCTACGAAAAGAGCCAGCAACAATTACCTTGCTGATCATGTTCTTACTTCCTAATGAGACTGATAACAAGAAGCGACTACGACTTACAACCAACGCCACGTAATAAGATTCCATTAGAGAATTAGCATAAAGAGGAGTCCGTGGATGTTATGAACAAGTCAATGGACGATAGTCGTCGTGGCCGTAGAACTATATCATTGCATTCTGGCAGTAAAGAAATGATCCACCCTTTGTCATATGCCTGGAGCTAAAAGTCGAAAGTTTTCTTAGTAAATCAAAAGCAAGAATTTAGAAATGAATTCAATTTTTGACAAAGAGAACCAGACGTTCTAGAATCTAGACTAGAGGTTCTAGGCCCCACTGGGGGGCAATTCAATAATAATAGGGGCAATAGGAAAAATATAGTAATATCAACATTTTTTTTATTTTACCCTATATGGTTAAAAATTATAAATTTATAGGGTGAAATTGTAATTATACTCTAGTTGAGCATAACAGCTTGTGCAATCTAGTCAAGTGTTCACCCACTTATGTTATCGTCCAACTGGCACGAACTGTATGCGTGGATTCTGACTTGTTTAACTTTGCATTTCTTCATCTGTTTTTCTCACCCACAATTATACACAAAAAGGATTTTATTTGATTAAAATTGAAGTTAAACCCTTTAGTTTTATTTGAAAGATACATTTTTTTTCATGTTATACTTCTTCAAAACAGATATTGTTATATCATACTAAACAATTAACGTTTAACATGAACAAATTTGTGATAAAAAAGTGGGACATGGTACTAAACTGATTGGGAACCACTGTTCTATATTGATAAGGAATGACTGATTTTAACGGCATGGCAACTCGTTCAGTGTTATTATATACCTAGACTAATGAATGCTATTAGGCTAATAGCATTCATTGTGTTTTTATCTCATATTTTTGTGCAGTTGTTTTCTTAAGAATTTTTCTGCGCGCAGATATATGATATATAGTTGTTGGCATCCATCCACCTGCAAAAGACGATGGGGTAGTGTCCAAATATTGTTTTTTTTTAACTACGTAGCCTGGTTGCGTTTATATGGAGGATGTGCTGTTGCCCATGCAGCAGAAGCAGATCTACCTTCTTTACACTTCCACTGTGGTCCAAAGGAAAGGTAAGAGACCAATACAGTTTGGCAACGACAGTGTCGTAAGAGTTGTTGTTACTCCCTTTTAGGGACTCGGCTCCGGATTTGTTTTCGGGGTTTACTCCCCTAGTTTTCATAAGGATCATATAAAGCCGCTCGGCAGCGATGGTTTTGTAACAGCTCCTCCTTGTTGTAGATGGGTTGACGATCAGGACCAGGGAGCAGCATCTAAGCAATTTAGATTTTGTGTCTGTAGAACGTTCGCCAATCCTACCACTGTCTTTTGTGGATGGTGGTTGGTTCCCCCAGAGCTCATCCGCTCCTTTCCAGCTCCTGTGTGTTTTTGTTGTCCTGTTTTGTGCTCGTGTTTACTTAGCCTCCTCTCCAGACAACCGGGACGTACCTGTTAACAGTGCCAGTTACGTTGCTCGTTCGATATCTAAGTTTTAACTTATTAAATATTCTTATCTAATGTTACGTTATGGGCTCTCATGTCGAATGGAGTGATGATGCGTTGATATAGAAAAATATAGGGATTGGCCCCTATATTTTTACGGCATGTGGAATTGACAAAATTAAAATAATTAAGTTATCTTAAATAACTAGTTTTACAATTGTATGTCACGAGTTTAGAATTAGGTAAACAAAAGAGAATCGAATGAATATTAGTTTAGAAATATTTTAGAAACAATAGAAAGAATGGTTTAAATTCCATGGGAAAATATGTACGCCATTGGAATGTATCAAAATCATTCGATATTGTATCATTGCAAATCACCTGATATTTGATGAATATTTTAGCTTAATGATCACGTAGACAATGGCAAAAAGAAAATTATAAAAAGGCCCATAGAGCAGAAAAACAACAGAGAGAGTGGGAGCTTACGCTCGATAGAGTTGGCGCTGATGCTCCTAACTTGACAGTAGGGGCGAAATTTCTCCCCCAACATCGACACAATGGGGAGAAGTCGCTGCCCGAAGACAAAAAAGGATATATCAGGTTGGTCTCGGATTTTCGTTTCCAATTCTCTCTCTCACTCACCAAACTTGGCCACTACAAATACTTATATCATCTGCTGTGCTACGCGGATACTTGAATCTGGCTGATGGGTTGATATGGAGTTGGCTGACAATTCCGTGTTGTTTCTACTACTTGGGTTGCTGGTCTGTCCTCTTCTTCGTGTCTTCTTAAGATATTTTGGTTGATATGTCTTGTGCAGGTCTATCTTCTTAATTTGTTTCTTCTTAAGATATTCTGGTTGGATGTGATGTCCACTGCTGTCGTTTGTTTTTAGTGTCAACACAAAACTCTTCTTTAGTGAGAGTCTAGCAAACCACTATTGCGTCTTCAGCCATCGCGGGCTAGCTAGAGACTGACTATCTGACATAACTATTTCTCTCACGTATGATTCACAAATACGAAAAGAGGTCACAAAAGGATTATGAGTCGTCAGTCAAAATATCTATTGCTAACTGTTGTCAACAGTTATCTGTTATTTCGAATTTTAACACATTCTCTACACTAAATGTGCACAATTGATAGGACACCCATCAATCATGTAACATTTTGAAGACCTTACATTTGGGATTACCTTCGTAGATAAATTGTTTTACTCGGAAAGAAAATTAAATAGAATTGAAGGAAGTCGATTTATAATGAATTATAAATTAAAGGAAAAAAATGGAACGATATGATTAATGATTTTCGATTTTCATGATAAATATTATCTTTAATTAAAAAGTCTGTCATGATCAATTTTTGGCGGTCATTAACCTATAGTAATTTATTAGAATTAATTTTTTTCTCATTCACAGCTACAATTTCGGATTGACACACACTCACACACACACACATATATATATATATATATAATATATATATATATATATATATATATATATATATAATAACTTAATAAAGACAACCCTAATAAAAAAGAAATAAAAAAGTTATAAAACTCAGCTAATGATTTATTAGCAAGCCACCCAAAAAAAACAAAAACACCTATTTAAAAGACTAATGTTAAAAATGAAATCCCTTTCCACTCCCACAAAAACAGGAAGAGGGGTGAAATACTCATGTGTATATATATATACATGGATGTAAGAATTCATTTTCATATTATCAATCAAAGTCTGAAGAAGATACCAGAAGATCTGAAACACGTGTTGCATTTGTAAAACAAAAAGAAATAAAACATTTTTTTTCTGAGAACAAAATACATTTTGCGGACCTTCTTTTTCTTATAAATATTGAATTTTCTCCTTCGTCTTCCTTCTCGCAGCAGAGTTCCATCATTTCATTGTTGCGTCTTACTTTGTGGCATAGGAGGTAAAATGGCAACACAGCTGCTTTTTTTCTGCGGTGTTGAATCCTGAATTTTTTTCAACACGCTTCGTTGAATCCTTGGTGGTTCCCATCTAATATTTTCACTCAGTGTTTATTTGAAAATCCCAAGTGGTAGCAGTCCATACAATAGCACTGCACATGGCTACAGTTTGGAAAAATTTCCGCTTTATTCTTATCACGAGATTCAGATTTCAATATAATTAGATAATTGATTATTCGTCATTGCATTTCCTTACGGTATTATTTACATCGCTTTCGGAGATTGAGATATTTGCTATCTAGGTATGTTGAAAACGAAATAAAGGAAGAAAGTATCATGATGGATAAAATAGGCATATTCCTAATCAATTTTACTTATACTGTTTCACGTCAGGAGTTTATCCATATGTGAATAATTATTCAAACTATTATTATTTTTAAAAACAAATGAACTGAAATAATATATAGAAAAATGTGGATTCTGCACACAAAGAAGATTCGACTTCCCAGAGCTAAATCCTTATTTTTTTAAATAAATTCGTTGGAAAGCGGAGAATATTTGAAATGACGAATAAAAATAACTTTTTTAAAAAATAACGTGAAGAGAGTGTAAAGACGTTATATCGTTGTCCATCGATATTGATAAGTTTTGTTGGAATTACCATAGGATTTTAGATTATAAAATTATTCGAGTGATTTGTGATGAAAATGCTTATTAGTTTATAATTGCTTATAAAATCACGGAGTATTATGAGAACTAGAACACATTAAATTGGTATAGTTGAATAAAGCAAGACAAACAAATAATTGTAATAATAATGAAACAACAAAAATAGGTGCAACAAAAGGAAGGGTGAAAGAAGAATGCTATAATAAATACAGTTTTCAAAACAAATATATGAAAATTAATCAGATGGTAAACAATTTATTTAAAATAGGAAATTCACAGGGTCCCGAAGCCCTATTGCATATCCCAGCAGGTAGATTTTTCCACAGACGCAAGTGACAAGTATGCTGAAAACCATTGATTCCTGGCGATTATGGAGACACCATTTGGAATTTTTCGCAGAGCCCTTGACCTGGCTTATTAGGCATCTACTTATCTATCTATCTATCGTATCTTTATGTTCTTCTGTTATCATTTTGTTGTTCTATCTCTCTCTTCTCTTCTTCTCTCTCTATTCTTGTGCTGTTTCTGTCTCTGTCTTCTGTCTTGTCTGCCTCTCTGTCTGTCTGTCTGTCTCTTCTCTCTCTCTCTTCTCTCTCTATATATATATATATATATATATATTATATATATTATATCTGAACGAGAAACTCGACATCATTTAATCCAATCTTTAACTGATAATTGCCAATGATTAGATAAAAATATATCTTGTTTTTGTTCTTTCATTCTGATAAAATTCATCCAGACCACTACCTCATGTTTGCTCAAGAATTTGTGATTCCATACTTTATAAATACCACAGTGAATAAAGCAAATAGAAATGCTATAGTCAACTAAAAGCAAATGTTTGGTGACGGAGAAGTATGGAAAAATATGGAAGTGATACTTCCGTTTTAAGAAAAAAGGGGCTTCGGTTTGAAGGATGATCGGGAGTGGTATCTGAAGCGATGGAAGCAACTGTCCATTACATTTAAGGAACTCGCGGGCATTTAAAAATGTAAATCCATTGTTCATCGTTAAAGGAAAGGCTTAGGAAAGTTCGCAAGATTCTGAACGTGATCTTTCGTTAATCGTCAACTAAAATGTAAGCAACATGTCATTATTGCACGATCAATATTTTACTCAAAAAATAACTGATACTTGTAAAATAAAATTGCTTAATTTTTCGATTTCATTAATATTTAATGCTTATAATATTCTTGTTTTTTGTTTTTGTTTTTTTAAATTTTTTTTTATATTGTTATGAACGATTTTGGGGTAATGTGACGTAAGCAGTGACGTAGTTTTTTGTTACAGACAAAAACCGGAAGCGAATCTCCATTATAATAGATTTTGGACAGCATTCTTTCATTTATACATTGCAATGGTACAGACTTTTATCTTTATTTCCACAGTTTTCTCAGCTCTCTGGCAAGGTCCAAGTATTTGTCTATCTTTTCGTTTTCTTTCACTTTACATCGGTCATCGGCCAGGACTACAAAATCCAAGGGATGGCAAGTGTCTTTTTGTTGTTAAATATAACACTAGGTCTTGTCTCCTGGTGGAATCAGGCGATCGTCAGTATCTTAAAGTCCGATAGAATCGTCAAAATAACAAGAATAACTAAAATAATACGGTTCATTGAAACTTGTTTTCAATGACCATTAGACCAGGGAACCCTTAGGGCGATGAGAGTTCTCTGGGGGTGATTAAATATAGGCGATCAATGGAGGGATGCTTTTTCTTACTAGCTAATCAATGAATTATCTAATTGTTAAATAAAATGCAGCTACTTATCACGGCCTTTTCTTTCCTTTCTTTCCTCTCCGAAGGTTGGAGTAAACTTACAGGCGTGAGCGGCATACGTTTATCAGATCTAATTATTCCGATTCTGTTATCATAAACATCTCTCTTTCTCTTTGCGTCAGCGACTACTACAGACGATCGCGGCATAAATAGATTGTTGACATAAGAAAAGGGTTGCGCTGAAATTGTTTTTAATCAGCACAGGGTTACCAGATTTTAATTTAAGGGTCATTTTGACACCCGAAGAAACGAGCCAATACATAAGAACGGAGACACACTGCGTTACAATATGTCTGCAAGCTTTAAAAGTAACATCAAAGCTAATCCTTAGATGTTTTGGGATATGATGGGTTAACGTAATTTTTTTTTTCCCTGTGAATTAGACTGAATCAGCACGTGTTTTCTGATGAATTACTTTTTTTCCCTTAGAGTATTTTGTAAGAAGATTTGTGGAAATTTTCTTTATTGTTTGGAAAAGGCGACACACAAATGAATTATGCTAGGTTACCAGAATATTGTTTTTGTTTTATTCCGGGCCACAATTTTGCTTATTTGATAAATGTTGATTGGACCTACCTTTAGTAATCCCACGATTTATTATTTATGAATGAATAATTTTGCCTTTACGATCCTTTGGTTAATATATATATATCTAGCACTACCACTCGAGTCAAAATGTTATTTTTCCGTCTCAATTTGCTCTGAAGCTTGGCGCATTATCAATTCTCGTTTTTCTATAATTTTTCAATTAAATTAAAATATTTTTTATTTAATATTATCAATCAATCACCACGTGATTGAAGTTTTTAAATTGAATTTTTCTGCAGGAAATGTCTAAAGCAGCATCAACATTCTTTGTTAGTTCCGATCTAAACTTTTCTATCTAATTAATAAAGGAAAAGTGACAAAAATAACGACTCAACACAAGTGAGTAGAGGAAATATTTCGCCTTTCATACGCGAAACATTCTATCTGAATTTATTATAGAAAATACTAGTATTTAAAATTATAATGAAGTCCACATTAACAATGCTATAACCTTTTCTTAACCCAAATTCTATCAATCCCGTGCAGCTCGTACCATTTAAATACTAATTTACTACAGAAAATAGATCACAACTACCTAGTACTCACTCTCACTATCACTGAATTGTCAACAAAAGGGAACTATCAAACAATGCCCTGAATGATGAACTTGAAAAGCAAAACGTATTGGGATATGATTTTCGCGGGTAATTTCCTGTTCTAATGTTAAAAAAGTTGCCAGAAAGTTTAAAAGATTGTTAATACAATTGTTACGGAACGTCCTTTTCGTTTAATAAGTTTATATATATATATAATTTATATATTATATATATATATAATATATAATATATATGAGAAAAATGAGTCAAAGACTAAGATTATATCGAAAAAGAATTTATCGTATCAATTAATCGATATCACTTACACATGTGTATTTCGGTCAGTTTTTATGTGATGTATAATTATGTTCACTCATAAAAGAATCGACTTCATAGGTGTCGAACATGTTAGTTATATGAAAAAATTCGTTTATGAAAAAACAACGAGAAATTTTCTCCGAACAATTCTCGGATACAATTCGAATTTTTTTAAAGGAACCGGTGAGAAATAGTTCACAGATGACACGTTATGCCGAAATTTGGATATTTGTTTTTTTTCTAGGGGTTATAGGTACAAAATAGTTTTATTGTACAAAAAATAAATAAATAAATAAAGTGTTTTATAATTAGAAATAACATGTTAAACCATTTTTCTCGAGAATTTGTTTATGTTAGTTTAAACTGACCAACAATGTGTAAGTATAATCATTTAAGATGATCAAACACATTTAATGATATGATTATATGTAGATATCGATTAATTCAATTTTTATTTGTCAATTTCTTTTCTTTACTATCCTAATATTGTCGGAAAATTCAATCCTTTTATATATATATATATATATATATATATAATTAGTTATATTTATATATATACTTTCAAAGAAAGAAAAACTGATATATATATAATATATATATATATATATATATATATATATATATATATATATATATAAGGGTAGAGCAAATAACGGTGAGAAACAAAGTAAAGATGTAGGTAGATAGTCAGGGAACCGAATACAATTGAACTTTAATAATAAAAGAAAATTACACAAAGTTACACAGAAATGAGATTAGATAAGTAGATAGATGGAAAGACAGACAGATACACAGATTGATATATAGTTTGGACATTTACTTGCAAAGGAGAAAAAAAACTAAACAATAATGATTTGAGTCAATTCCCATTAATTCGTTGATTTATATTGGACATTTTTTCACTTGTTCGATTTTCTAGACATCGACCGTGAGATATTAAGCAGGCAAGCTTGAAAAGACTAATCAACTCGTTCTACGAAAAGAGCCAGCAACAATTACCTTGCTGATCATGTTTCTTACTTCCTAATGAGACTGATAACAAGAAGCGACTACGACTTACACAACAACGCCACGTAATAAGATTCCATTAGAGAATTAGCATAAAGAGGAGTCCGTGGATGTTATGAACAAGTCAATGGACGATAGTCGTCGTGGCCGTAGACTATATCATTGATTCTGGCAGTAAAGAAATGATCCACCCTTTGTCATATGCCTGGAGCTAAAAGTCGAAAGTGTTTCTTAGTAAATCAAAAGCAAGAATTTTAGAATATGAATTATTTTATTTTGACAAAGAGAACCAGACGTTCTAGAATCTAGACTAGAGGTTCTAGGCCCCACTGGGGGGCAATTCAATAATAAATAGGGCAATAGGAAAAATATAGTAATATCAACATTTTTTTATTTTACCCTATATGGTTAAAATATAAATTTATAGGGTAAAATTGTAATTATACTCTAGTTGAGCATAACAGCTTGTGCAATCTAGTCAAGTGTTCACCCACTTATGTTATCGTCCAACTGGCACGAACTGTATGCGTGGATTCTGACTTGTTATACTTTGCATTTCTTCATCTGTTTTTCTCACCCACAATTATACACAAAAAGGATTTTATTGATTAAAATTGAAGTTAAACCCTTTAGTTTTATTTGAAAGATACATTTTTTTCTATGTTATACTTCTTCAAAACAGATATTGTTTATCATACTAAACAATTAACGTTTAACATGAACAAATTTGTGATAAAAAATGAGACATGGTCTAAACTGATTGGGAACGACTGTTCTATATTGATAAGGAATGACTGATTTTAACGGCATGGCAAACCGTTTTGTGTTTATTCATATACTAGAGGTTGGCAATAAGCAATTCAGTTTCTACAAAGTGATATAGTTTTAAAAACATAAAAGAAAAAAATCAGAGGAGTTAACATTAACAATTTGGGCAAATGGGTTCTTTAGCCTTAATTAGGCAACCAGCCTTAGAGAAGGAAAACTGAATTCAAATCAAATTTATCCGCTTAAAAATCTACCTTGGGTTTTCGGTGAATACATAATTACATTATAAAACAACGCAAATAACATCTGATTTATTTTGTCTTATTTTAACAAGACACTCCTCCAAAATAGACAAGCTGGTCACTGCTGAAGAAGTTAGGGACGTTCTCCTTTGGACAGGAAAACATGGACTCACGAGTGTAGGCCGACCAGCAAAGACCTATATTAATCAATTTTTGTGCTGATACGTAATGTCGTGTGGAAGACTGTTCAGGATCAATGACCGAATGGGACTGGCGAAGAGAGAGAGAGAGAGAGAGAGAGAAAGAAGAGAGAGAGAGAGAGAGAGAGAGAGAGAGAGAGAGGGGGTAATTAGAGAAGAGAACAAAGAGAAAGAGAGAGAGAGAAGACAAAGAGAGAAGAGAGAAAGAGAGGGAGTGAGAGAGGCAGGGAGAGGGAGAGAGAGAAAGAAAGAAAAGGAGAAAGAGAGAAAGAGAAAGAAAGGCAAAGAGAGAAAGAGAGAAAAAGAATGAACACAAAAGAGAAACATATATATATTGAGAGAGAGAGAGAGAGAGGGAGAGAGAGAGATAGAGAGAGAGAGAGGAAGAGAGAAAGAAGATGTGAGAGAAGACAGAGAAAGAGAGAAAGGGAAGGCAAAGAGGAAAGAGAGAGAATAAAAGAGAAAAATAGAGAGAGAGAGAGAGAGAAAGAGAAATAGAGAGAAAGAGAGACATAAAAAGAGAGAGAAAGATAGAGAGAGACAGAAAAAGAAAGAGAAGGAGAAAGAGAGAAAGAGAGAGAAAGGCAAAGAGAGAAAGAGAAAGAGAATGAGAACAAAAGAGAAAAATAGAGATAGATAGAGATAGATAGATAGAGAGATAGAGAGAGAGAGAGTCATGTAAATCCGTGTTGTCAGAATGACTTGATGATGATGGAGACAGATGTGAATTCTTGCATTTCCCCGTGGACATTCGAGCGATTCCATGCAAACGACCTGGATTTTGATTTTTTTAAGAATCGGCCCACTGATTCCATTTTCCGCACAAATAACATTAGCCACCCGCAATACCCAGGGAGAAACATGCCAACATAAAATCGCGAAGTAATTAATTGGAACTAATTCAAATGCCATCATTAAAGCATCTCGATTTAAAAAAAAAAAAAAACGCTTAATTAACATTCAAGTGGAAAATAATTTTTAATATTTTTTTGCTGTTGTTTGCATCAGATTCATTATTGGGAATTGAATAATTATCTTTAATTCGTTTTTTTTTTCTTCTTAGCATTTCTATCTAAGGGCAGACAAAATAGATAAATAGATCTAAAAAAAAAAAAAGAAAATTGTATACAGGGTGCGGCATAAGTAAACGCCCTTTTTTAAGTGGAACAAAATTGATAACCAATTGAATTGATTTTTACTCTCTGTTCCTATGTTAATCTCATGGTTGTATAAAATATCTGAAAAAAAAATGAAGATTTAGCAAATTAATTAAAGAAAATAATAAAGAAAATCTACATTATAAGATATGAAATTAAAAACAGTCCATATCGTCCAAGATGAAATTTTAAGAAGATGTAGGTCCTCATTAACTGGTGTCCCTTAATCATCTTATTTCGTATGATAGCCGTCACCTCAGCTAATAATGGACCATTCCTTTTTTATGAAGAAAGAAATGAAAGAAATATGACATGCTACACAGAAACATATAATAAATAAATAAACACCGTAGGGGAAAATAGGGAGAGAGGGGGTGAGTGTACGGAAACGAGAAAGTTAAACTGTTTCAATCGAACATAATAAAAATAAAAAAAAATATGAGAGTTATCTTTGAACTTGATTAGACAACTAGCCGAGGAGAAGGAAAACTCAGCACATGAGTAGCATAGCTTGGATTTGTGCGCTAAAGTAGCGAACAGATGTTATGTGTGGCGCTCCAACTCAGAAGCCTCCCCCCCAAAAAAAAAAACAATCTTGTTGGTCTATTGCTAGTGAAAACGGGATAAACTCCCTGGGTGTTCGACTGATACTGACAATAAGATCACTCCACCTTTTATATATATATATATATTATATATATATATATATATATATATAGAGAGAGAGAGAGAGAGATGAAATTAAAAAGGGCGTTACTTACCCTGTATATAAAAAAATACAATTCTTGCTATACTGTGGCGTAGATGTCCCATCGTTTTGTTTTGGTGAGCAATTTAGTCTCGCAAATCCACTGAATAGCGTGATCTATCCTCACTGTGTGCCTCATACATGTGACCTTGTGTCTAACCCTACCCATAGGATGAATAATGTCCATAAGAGAACACCACTTATGAGTTCGTCCTTCCTTCTCCAGCAGAGTCCATCATTTCTTGTTCGTCTTACTTTGTGCGATAGGAGGTAAATGGCAACACAGCTGCTTTTTTCTGCGGTGTTGAATCCTGAATTTTTTCAACACAGCTCGTTGTATCCTTGTGTGGTTCCCATCTAATATCTTTCACTCAGTGTTTCATGAAAAATCCAAGTGGTACAGCCATACAATAGCACTCACATGGCTACAGTTTGGAAAAATTCTCGCTTTATCTTATCACGGAGATCAGATTTCAATATAATTGATAATTGATAATATGTCCATGCATTTCCTACGCGTATATTTACATCGCTTTCCGGAGATGAGATATTGCTATCTAGGTATGTTGAAAAACGAAATAAAGGAAAGAAAGTACAGAATGGATAAAATAGGATATTCTAATCAATTTTACTTATACGTGTTTCGGTCAGGAGTTTATCCATGTGTACATTATTCAAACTATTATTATTTTTAAATAACCAAATGAAATGAAATAATAATAATAGAAAAAATGTAGAAATGTTCCGCACACAAAGAATATTCGACCTTCCCCAGAGTAAATCCTTATTTTTTGAAATGAAATTCGTTGGAAAGCGGAGAATTTTTGAAAAGATCGAAAAAATAACTTTTTTAAAAAATCACGTGAAGAGAGTGTATTAGTCCACAAAGCTAATTTCAGTGACGGCTACAGAACTCTACTAACAATTAAATTGGTATAGTTAATAAAGCAAGACAGAACAAATGAATTGTAATAATAATGATAACAACAAAAAATCGGTGCAACAAAAGAGGAAGGGTGAAAAGAAGAACGACTATAATCACAATATCAGTTTTCAAACCAAAAATATGAAAATATCAGATGGTAACACAATTTATTTAAAAAAATAGGAAATTCACTAGTGGTCCCGAAATCCCTCATGCATATCCCAGCCAGGCAGATTTTCCACAGACGCAGTGACAAGTATGCTGAAATACGTTGATTCCTGGCGATTATGGAGACACCATTTGGATTTTCACCAGAACCCCTTGACCTGGTTGTATTAGGGCTATCTATCTATCTATCTATCTATCTAACCTATCTATCTATCTATCATTCTTCTGTCTATCATTCTTGTCTGTCTATCTCTCTCTCTCTCCCTATCCCTTTCTCTCTCTCTCTCTCTCACACACACACACTCTCTCTCTCTCTCTCTGTGTCTCTCTCTCTGTCTCTGTCTGTCTGTCTCTGTCTGCCTCTCTCTCTTTGTCTGTCTGTCTGTCTGTCTGTCTCTCTCTCTCTCTCTCTCTCTATATATATATATATATATATATATATATATTATTCTGAACGAGAAACTCTGAACATCATTTAAATCCAATCTTTAACTGATAATTGCCAATGAATAGATAAAAAATATATCTCGTTTTTTGTTCTTTCATTCTGATAAAATTCATCCAAAACTACCCCATGTTTGCTGATTTGTGATTCCATACTTTATAAATACCACAGTGAATAAAGCAAATAGAAATAACTATAGTCAACTAAAGCAAATGTTTGGTGACGGAGAAGTATGGAAAGAAATATGGAAGTGATACTTTCCGTTTAAGAAAAAAAGGGGGCTTCGGTTTGAAGGATGAGGTCGGGCAAGTGGATTCTGAAGCGATGGAAGCAACTGTCCATTACATTTACGGAACTCGGCGGGCATTTTAAAATGAAATCCATTATTCATCGTTAAAGGAGAAGGCTTAGGAAAGTCGCAAGATTATGAACGTGGATCTTTCTTAACCTGTCAACTGAAAATGCTAAGCAACATGTCGATTATTGCACATCAATATTTTACTCAAAAAATAACTGAACATTGTAAAATAAAATTGCTTAATTTTTCGATTTCATTAATATTTAATGTTATAATATTCTTGGTTTTTGTTTTTGTTTTTTTTTAAATTTTTTTATATGTTATAACGATTTTGGGTAATGTGACGTAAGCAGTAACGTAGTTTTTGTTACAGACAAAAACCGGAAGCGAATCTCCATTATTAATAGATTTGGACAGCATTCTTTCATTTATACATTACAATTGGTACGACTTTTATCTTTATGTTCCACAGTTTTCTCAGCTCTCTGGCAAGGTCCAAGTATTTGTCTATCTTTTCGTTTTCTTTCACTTTCAATCGGTCATCGGCCAGGACTACAAAATCCAAGGGATGGCAAGTGGTCTTTTTGTTGTTAATTAACACTAGGTCTTGTCTCCTGGTCGGAATCAGGCGATCCGTCAGTATCTTAAAGTCCGATAGAATCGTCAAAAATAACAAGAACAACTAAAATAATATCGGTTCATTGAAACTTGTTTTCAATGACACATTAGACCAGGGACCCCCTTAGGGTCGATGAGAGTTCTCTGGGGTCGATTAAATATAGGGCGATCAAATGGAGGGATGCTTTTTTCTTACTAGCTAATCAATGAATTATCTAATTGTTAAAGACAAATGCAGCTACTTATCACGGCCTTTCTTTCTTTCTTTCCTCTCCGAAGGTTGGCAGTAAACTTACAGGCGTGAGCGTCATACGTTTATCAGATCTAATTATTCCGATTCTGTTATCATAAACATCTCTCTATCTCTCTTTGCGTCAGCGACTACTACAGACGATCGGACGGCCATAATAGATCTGTTGACTAAGAAAAGGGTTGCGCTGAAATTGTTTTTAATCAGCACAGGGTTACCCAGGATTTTAATTTAAGGGTCATTTGGAAACCCGAAGAAACGAGCCCATACATAAGAACGGAGACACACTGCGTTACAATATGTCTGCAAGCTTTAAAAGTAACATCAAAGCTAATCCTTAGATGTTTTGGGATATGATGGGTTAACGTAATTTTTTTTTTCCTGTGAATCTAGACTGAATCAGCACGTGTTTCTTGATGAATTACTTTTTTTCCGCTTAGAGTATTTTGTAAGAAGATTTTGTGGAAATTTTCTATTGTTTGGAAAAGGCGACACACCAATGAATTATTGCTAGGTTACCAGAATATTGTTTTTGTTTTTATTCCGGGCCACAATTTTGCTTATTTGATAAATGTTGATTGAACCTACCTTAAGAAATCCCCCGCGATTTATTTATTTATGAATGAATAATTTTGCCGTCTTTCGATCCTTTGGTTAATATATATATATATATATATATATATATATATATGGCCCATATATATATATGAAGTAAATGGAAGTTGATTGGGTTTGTGGCAACCCTTGATGCACTAATTCTTTCCTATCGACTGTGCAAAAAGTGTTATTTTTCCGTCTTCATATTTTGCTCTTGAAGACGGCTCTATTAAAAAGGTCGAAGCAGATTATGTCAGCAAACTATTAACATCATTTGTTTTTCTATAAATGTTAAATTCATATATATATATATATATATTATATATTATATTATATATTAATCAATCAACACACCAACCAAGTATTGAAGTGTTTATATGATAGGGGGTTAATGGTTGCTGTTTTGTGGGTTGCTGCTTCCAGGAAATGTTAAAGCAGCATGCAACATTCTTGTCTAGTTCCGATCTAACCTTTTCTCTAATTAATAAAGGAAAAGTGAACAAAAATAACGACTCAAACAAGTCTGAGTAGGAGAGAAATATTTCGTCCTTCTGACGCGAAGAACACATCCTCAGTCTGACTTTATTCAAAGGAAAATACTAGTATTGGTGGGAAAAGGGTTATAATGCAGTACTCACATTTTAAAAATGCCTATAACCCTTTTCTTACAATTCTTCTCCTTCCAGCCGATACCCCTTAATATAATTTCTACGAGTTCCCCTCCTAGTTACTCTCACTACCACTAACTTGAAAAACAAAAAGGGAACATAAACACATACCCTAATGATGACACTTCGAAATGCGAAAGTACTTGGGATATGAACTTTGGCGGGCTAATCTACGGATTCCATCCAAATGTTAAAAAAGTTGGCCAGAAAGTTTGAAAAGATTGTTAATACAATTGTTAAACAGGAAACGTGCCTTTTGTTTATATATATATATATATATATATATATATATATATATATATATATATATATATATATGAGGAAAAATGAGTAAAGAAAAGAAATGTAAATAGATAAAATGAATTTAATCGATATCACATTAATCGATATCACTTACACATGTGTTTCGGTCAGTTTATGTGTGTGAAAATATTTCGCACTCATAAAAGAATCGACCTTCATCAGGGTGAACATTTATTTTGAATGAAAAAATTCGTTGGGAAAAACAACAGAAATTTTTGGAAATATTCGAAAATCGAATTTTTTAAAAATTTGGAACGCTGAGAATAGTTAAGATAGACCGTTATGATTTGGATATTTGTTTTTTTCTAGGGGTTTATGGTACAAAATAGTTTTTTTTATTGTTACAAAAAATAAATAAAATAAAAATAAAGTGTTATTATTTATCAATAACATGTTAAACATTTTTCTCGGAGATTTGTTTATGTTTAGTTTAAACTGACCAAAACACATGTGTAAGTGATATCGATTTAAACTGACCGAAACACATGTGTAAGTGATATCGATTAATGTGATATCGATTAAATTCATTTTATCCATTTAAATTTCTTTTCTTTACTCATTTTTCCTCATATTGTCGGATTCAATTCCTTTTCCATTTTCATATATATATATATATATACATTAGTTTATATTTATATATATATACTTTCAAAGAAAGAAAAACTATATATATATATATATATATATATATATATATATATATATATATATGGGTAGAGCAAATAACGACTGAGAAACAAAGTAAAAGATGTAGGTAGATAGTCGGGAACCGAATACAATTGAACTTTAATAATAAAAGAAAATTACACAAAAGTTATACAGAAATGAGATTAGATAAGTAGATAGATGAAAAGACAGACAGATAGACAGATTGATATATAGTTTGGACATTTACTTGCAAAAGGAGAAAAAAACTAAACAATAATGATTTGAGTCAATTCCCATTAATTCGTTGATTTATATTGGACATTTTCTTCACTTGTTCGATTTTCTAGACATCGACCGTTGAGATATTAAGCAGGCAAGCTGAAAAGACTAATCAACTCGTTCTACGAAAAGAGCCAGCAACAATTACCTTGCTGATCATGTTCTTACTTCCTAATGAGACTGATAACAAGAAGCGACTACGACTTACAACCAACGCCACGTAATAAGATTCCATTAGAGAATTAGCATAAAGAGGAGTCCGTGGATGTTATGAACAAGTCAATGGACGATAGTCGTCGTGGCCGTAGAGCTATATCATTGCATTCTGGCAGTAAAGAAATGATCCACCCTTTGTCATATGCCTGGAGCTAAAAGTCGAAAGTTTTCTTAGAAAATCAAAAGCAAGAATTTAGAAATGAATTTTAATAATAATAATTAATTTAATAATATTTTGACAAAGAGGACCAGACGTTCTAGAATCTAGACTAGAGGTTCTAGGCCCCACTGGGGGGCAATTCAATAATAATAGGGGCAATAGGAAAAATATAGTAATATCAAAATTTTTTTTATTTTACCATATATGGTTAAAAATTATAAATGTACAGGGTAAAATTGTAATTATACCCTAGCTGAGCATAACAGCTTGTGCAATCTAGTCAAGTGTTCACCCACTTGTGTTATCGTCCATCTGGCACGAACTGTATGCGTGGATTCTGACTTGTTTAACTTTGCATTTCTTCATCTGTTTTTCTCACCCACAATTATACACAAAAAGGATTTTATTTGATTAAAATTGAAGTTAAACCCTTTACTTTTATTTGAAAGATACATTTTTTTTATGTTATACTTCTTCAAAACAGATATTGTTTTATCATACTAAACAATTAACGTTTAACATGAACAAATTTGTGATAAAAAAAGTGAGACATGGTACTAAACTGATTGGGAACCACTGTTCTATATTGATAAGGAATGACTGATTTTAACGGCATGGCAACCCGTTTTGTGTTATTATATACCTAGAGGTTAGGCCAATAGCATTCATTGTGTTTTTATCTCATATTTTTGTGCAGTTGTTTTCTTAAGAATTTTTCTGCGCGCAGATATATGATATCAAGTTGTTGGCATCCATCCGCCTGCGAAAGACGATGGAGTAGTGTCCAAATATTGTTTTTTTTAACTACGTAGCCTGGTTGCGTTTATATGGAGGATGTGCTGTTGCCCATGCAGCAGAAGCAGATCTCCCTTCTTTACACTGCCACTGTGGTCCAAAGGAAAGGTAAGAGACCAATACAGTTTGGTAACGACAGTGTCGTAGGAGTTGCTGTGTAACGCTGAAGTTTTAGGGTCTCCGGATCCGGATTTGTTTTCGGGGTTTACTCCCCCAGCTTTCATAGGGATCATATAAAGCCGCTCGGCAGCGATGGTTTTGTAACAGTTCCTCCTTGTTGTAGATGGGTTGACGATCAGGACCAGGGAGCAGCATCTAAGCAATTTAGATTTTGTGTCTGTAGAACGTTCGCCAATCCTACCACTGTCTTCTGTGGATGGTTGTTGGTTCCCCCAGAGCTCATCCGCTCCTTTCCAGCTCCTGTGTGTTTTTGTTGTCCTGTTTTGTGCTCGTGCTTACTTACCCTTCTCTCCAGACAGCCGGGACGTACCTGTTAACAGTGCCAGTTACGTTGCTCGTTCGATATCTAAGTTTTAACATATTCTTATCTAATGTTACGTTATGGGCTCTCATGTCGAATGGAGTGATGATGCGTTTATATAGAAAAATATAGGGATTGTCCCCTATATTTTTACGGCATGTGGAATTGACCAAATTAAAATAATTAAGTTTTCTTAAATAACTAGTTTTACAATGGTATGTCATGAGTTTAGAATTAGGTAAACAAAAGAAAATCAAATGAATATTAGTTTAGAAATATTTTAGAAACAATAGAAACAATGGTTTAAATTCCATGGGAAAATATGTACGCCATTGGAATGTATCAAAATCATTCGATATTGCATCATTTCAAATCACCTGATATTTGATGAATATTTTAGCTTAATGATCACGTAGACAATGACAAAAAGAAAATTATAAAAAGGCCCATAGAGCAGAAAAACAACAGAGAGAGTGGGAGCTTACGCTCGACAGAGTTGGAGCTGATGCTCCTAACTTGACAGTAGGAGCGAAATTTCTCCCCCAACATGGACACAATGGGGAGAAGTCGCTGCCCTAAGACAAAAAAATGATATATCAGGTTGGTCTCGTATTTACGTTTCCAATTCTCTCTCTCTCACTCACCAAACTTGGTCACTACAAATACTTATCTCATCTGCTGTGCTACGCGGAGGTTTGAATCCGGCTGATGGGTTGATGTGGAGTTGGCTAACAATTCCGTGTTGTTTCTACTACTTGGGTTGCTGGTCTGTTCTCTTCTTCGTGTCTTCTTAAGATATTTCGGTTGATATGTCTTGTGCAGGTCTATCTTCTTAATTTGTTCCTTCTTAAGATATGCTGGTTGGATGTGATGTCCCCTGCTGTCATTTGTTTTTAGTATCAACACAAAACTCTTCTGTAGTGAATTCACATATTTCTTTTTTTTTTTTTGCACCCGGATCATTTGATCGCGGTGAGAGACTAGCAAACAACTATTGCGTCTTCAGCCATTGCAGGCTAGCTAGAGACTGACTATCTGACATAACTATTTCTCTCACGCGTGCTTCACAAACACGAAGAGAGGTCACAAAAGGATTATGAGTCGTCAGTCAAAATATCTATTGCTAACTGTTGTTAACAGTTATCTGTTATTTCAAATTTTAACAAATTCTCTACACTAAATGTGCACAATTGATAGGACACCCATCAATCATGTAACATTTTGAAGACCTTACATTTGGGATTACCTTCGTAGATAAATTGTTTTTCTCGGAAAGAAAATTAAATAGAATTGAAGGAAGTCGATTTATAATGAATTATAAATTAAAGGAAAAAAATGGAACGATATGATTAATGATTTTCGATTTTCATGATAAATATTATCTTTAATTAAAAAGTCTGTCATGATCAATTTTTGGCGGTCATTAACCTATAGTAATCTATTAGAATTAATTTTTTTCTCATTACAGCTACAATTTCGGATTGACACACACACACACACACACACACACACACACACACATATATATATATATTTATAACTTTATCAAGACAACCCTAATAAAAAAGAAATAAAAAAGTTATAAAACTCAGCTAATGATTTATTAGCAAGCCACCAAAAAAACAAAAAACCTGTTTAAAAGACTAATGTTAAAAATGAAATTCCTTTCCACTCCCACAAAAACAGGAAAAGGGGTGAAATACTCATGTGTATATATATATACACATGGATGTAAGAATTCATTTTCATATTATCAATCAAAGCCTGAAGAAGATACCAGAAGATCTGAAACACGTGTTGCATATGTAAAACAAAAATAAATAAAAGCATTTTTTTCTGAGAACAAAATACATTTTGCGGACCTTCTTTTTTTTAAATAAAATATTGAATTTTCTCCTGTTGGAACGAGAACAACATTTTATATATATATATATATATATATATATTATTGGAGTACTGGAAATAAAGTGCTCGATTACGTGTGTTAAAGCTGTATTTATTCGTTAGAGAATACAATATATTTAAGGTGCAATTGTTACTATTGATTTCAATGGTGCTGTGTTCACATACAAATGAGGAGCTTCTCACAAATCCAGGATCAGTGGAGGTATTTAAATCTCTTTCCTATTTAGGGAATGTGATCAGTTAAGTTTCCTTTTATGCTGAGATGAGCGAAATGATTAATCCCTAGTTTTTTAGGTTCCCTATCCTCGGCACCACCTTCCTTTTTTCAGCAAAATGATATCACCATGGTTACGCCCTTACGTCTGTTAAGTATCTGGTCGGCATCCTTAGTTCCAGATGTAGTAAGTAAGTAAGCAAGCCAATAAGAATCCGGTGTTATAGTATTCTTTGTAAGTCCAACGTCCAAGATAATCCAAATAGCAATGAGCCACGGTTAAGAATCAGACCTCTATAAATACACCAACATCAGCAGCAGCACTGTCAGGGATTGGGCAATAGGAATCTTTCTCGGGTCACGTTGTAGTCGACTAGTCTATATTTAGGAGTGACCATTTGCTCCATGCCTTATATATCAAAAACTTTCAACAACGTCTACGGGCAAAGTCAGTGGAAAATAATATTCTTTTTTTTATTTAGTCACTTAATTTAATTTTGCCACTTTTACGCAGGTTGGACGTTCAATGCAAACGATATCTTATATATAATTTCCCAACCTCTCCGCACAAGATCTGAGACAAGGCCAATTTCTCAAGCGGAGTTTGTGTTCGTAGTTTTTCATCTCTCCGAGACGGATTGTCGTACAAAGATTAAAGAGTCCAATCCGCCCTATTATTTACCCATAGCTGGAGAGAAAATAATTGGATTCCAACCGTTCACAAATTGTTGCATATCGTGCGGGCGGAAGTAGGATACCCGGTTAACGCAAACTGTTGGAATTTTTCTATATATAAGGCATAGGACAAGTAGTCACTTCTACTTATAGACTCGTTGACTACCACGTGACCAGGGAAGGCAACCTATTGTCCAATCACTGGCAGTGCTGCTGCTGCTGCTGTTGGTGTATTTATAGAGGCCTGATTCTAATCTTAACCCATTCACACTCGGACGTCGGACCTAAAGGACACTATCCCACAAGGACTTATTGATTTACTTACTTGTTTACTTTAAGTTCTTTTACAACTGGAACCAAGGATGGCGGCCAGTTACTCAACACGAACAAAGGAAAAAAAAGTAGAACAATGAAATCGGAAGTAGATTATTCTGCTGATAAGTATAACAAAAGAAAATGCGTGGGCGGTTTGTATACATAAAAGAAAGGATATCAGTGACGACAGTTAGATAGAAGACTTGGAACAGAAAACAAGTGAGCTGTCAGCCGCCCACTGTCCGTCACGGCTGCCAGGCTGTGAGACCCATGTAGCCACCTCTTCCGCCTCACCAACCCATTTCAGCAGTCATTGTCAACGGTCGCAAACCACGCACAGCCAAGTAAGATGAAATTAAGTCAGAGGTTTCTACCATACACATGTGTTGTAATTTCCTTAAGTCCGACTACTACATATGTCGCTTTTGGTACTGTGACCATACCCACTACGTTACAAAATGTATTAGCACTATGTGAAATGCAAACAGACTTGTTTAGTATTTGAACTCGTGTCTCCGTGTCCATGTCGACGATATTTTGGGTTTACTTTTCTTTGTGGAAAAAATAGGTAAAAATGACCACTTTACAGTAAGTGTCGTAATTAATAAGTTTAGAGTCGAAATAAGCTAAACGTTTCCTTTGAGTCTCCCTAAAAAAATGTTATTTTTGATTTTGTCTTTTTTCACCTCCTTAATTAAGAAACTTTGATTAATTATTTAGCTTCATTCTACTAAATATACTCACATCGGGTGTTTTAAGATTAGCCGGACATCGAAAATAAGTATGTACACAGTAATTGTGTTAATACATAAATAGATACGGTCTTCATTATACATTTCGCCGCGAACATATCGATTAAGAACCAATAAACATCACCGATATAGAATTGACGTCAAATACAAAACTACAAAGAAATAGACGTGACGACGTATTTCACAAAACTTAGGAACTAATATCAAAATTTCCTCAACCAATCAACCACCCTGTTATAAAGTATCTACCCCAGCAGAGGAGTAAGACACCCCCAGTTCTAGTTGTAACACTAAACAGCCTCTGGTGGTGAGGCTCCAGTAGAGGGGAGTGTGTAATACACCATCCATTGAGTCAAATCGATCTGTTTACAAATGATTTGTATTAGATAGGAATACGTCATATCATATAAATGTGTGTAACGAAAAACTATTGATAAACCAAAAAAATCGGTATAGAGGTTCCACGTATATATATATATATATATATATATATATATATATATTATATATAAAGATAAATCTAATGAGTCAGACGAACCTAGTAAAAGTTTCGGTTTAATGCTCTTCAGGGCTAAGATCTTAGAGT
>CM042153.1:14020074-14065074 GCA_023376005.1 Doryteuthis pealeii | reverse complement strand
TCTATCCCTCGCTCTCTCTCTATCACTCCCACTCTCTCCATGTCTCTTCCCACTCCCTGTCTTTCTCTCTCTCCCACTCTCTCCATGTCTCTTCTCACACCCTCTCTCTCTTCCTCTCTCTCTCTCTGTCTCCCTCTCTCTCTTTCTCTCTGTCTATCCTCGCTCTCTCTCTCTATCTCTCCACTCTCTCCATGTCTCTTCCCACTCCCTGTCTTTCTCTCTCTCCCACTCTCTCCATGTCTCTTCTCACACCCTCTCTCCCTCTCCTTCTCTCTCTCTCCTCGCTCTCCATGTCTCTTCTCACACCCTTTCTCTCTCTCTCTCTCCCACTCTCTCCATGTCTCTTCTCACACCCTCTCTTTCTCTCTCTCTCCTTCGCTCTCACTGTCTCTTCTCACACACCCTCTCTCTCTCCCACTCTCTCCATGTCACTTCTCACCCCCTCTCTCTCTATCCCACTCTCTCCATGTCTCTTCTCACCCCCTCTCTCCTCTCACTCTCTCTGTATCTCTCTCTCTCCTTTCCCGCTCTTTCTCTCCACTCTCTCTCTCTCTCTCTCTCTCTCTTCCCTGCCATTACCCTCTCTCTCCACAAACACGGTAGAGTGGTTACGGGACGGTGAACAAAACCAAATTACATAATAGCAAAAATGTTTCTAGCGCAAATGCCACAAAAAAAAGATACGATAATTTGACAGTCGACTTCCTGTGTAAATGGGACTGCATCTTTATAATAATATGCTTGTTCCTTAATCTTGCGAACATTATCATCCTGCAACACCCTCTAGTTAAAAATGAGACTGTTCAAATTCGCCAAGATGAAATGCAAAAATGTAAATGCTGGTTATCTGGTGTCACTTAATCACTGACTTTATTTTATTTCTTATGGGTGTGGTCACCTTAGCTAAATAATGGACCATTACGGTTTTATTATAAAATAAAAAAAAAAGGTAATACAGTTGTTCTATTCCTCCTGTTTCAAATCTTTTTATCTGCATTCTTATTTAGTTTCATTAACCTTTCTAATTTAATATAATATTTTATTACATTAAAACATAAATACTTGAACCTGGAGGGTGAATGTATTTGCTAGTAACAACAAAATAGAATAAGTGTATAAAACAAATTAGTCGTAAAGAAAAGAAAGCCTAGTTAAAATTAAGCATATCAAAATGTTACTTCTTTCTGGTCTGGTATTGATGGCGATAACTTAATGGTTCTTTAGTCTTAAAAGTAATGCCATGTGTGTTTTAAGACCGAGAATTTATACACAAAGTTGTTATATAGCTGTTGTTTTTTTTTTGGGGGGGGGGTGCTGTTTCAAGGATTTGTTCAAGATAACACACAGCATTCTTCTATAATTTCAATCTACTTTATTTCTCTTAGCATTTCATCCGAGCCGGATGTGATACAAAAAAAAAAACTCTAAAAATCGTCTGTAAACAATTAACCGGATTTTGACGGTGTAAATGGAAAAAATGTCCCTACGAATCAAAATCGCAAAAGGGGTGCCTTAAGGTCATATGGTCCCAAATTCTATGTGGGCAACAGCATTCACCTCCAGCCTTTCAAGCCGCTCAGGAATCATATCAACTGACCTTCCCAGGAACTCTTGTGGAATGGCAGAAATAAATTCATGTAGTCATGTAACGTAGCGGCGGCGTCACGGTACCAAATAGATATATTATGTTATATACTTCCTTTATTCTTCTGGCCAGATCTGGTATATCTTCTGATCGTCTAGTCTTCTATCTTGGTCTGGTCTTTCTTATCTGGGTTCCGTGTCTGGTTCTGCTGGGGACCATTTTTAGGCAGAGTTTAACTGGTTTGAATTCAGAGTTCTTCTTCTCCTAGACTGATCACCATGACATCATTAAAGAGCCCAGTCTGTCCTGCTATTTACCCCTAGCTATAGCGAGAGCAGCAGGGTGCATACCTTTCCCAATGGTATTAGCGCTATGTGAAATTTAATCAACCTTGTCTAGGATTTGACTCGGGTCGACGAGTCAATTTCCTACGATTCCAACTATTTCCCCACGCGCCACCACAAGATCAGCAAGTGTTTGGCCACTTTTCTCCCATCTCACAAACCATCCAAGTAAGACGATCAAGATGCTTAGTACTGCTGGATGAAGAGGGATGAACTCATGACCAACATTCTCCTATCGACACTTATAAACTGACACAGCGCGTGGTGTAATGGTTAAAGTCATGGGAAATGGACTCGTCGCTCCGAGATCAAATCCTGGACGTGGTAATAGCATTTCACTTAGCGCTAATACCCTTGGGAAAAGTTATGAATCCTACTCTCCCTCCAGCTATGGGCAAATAGCAGGGCAGACTGGGCTCTTTAACCTTGGTTAGGCAACCGGTCTAGGAGAAGGAAAACTCTGAATTCAAACCTGTTAAACTCCGCTTAAGAAATTGACCTTGTGTCGCATCCTGCTCATGCGGAGGGGTTGGTAAATATATATAAACCGACACAACAGTGTTGACCTACAACTTGCAAAAACTTACATTCATCAGCTCATATGAATAAGTGCGTACACGCTTGTGTTAATCCCCAAATAGGATATACTGCATATTGCTATGAGGTTTGTGTATTGTTGAAACACCCTTTATTTTGCAACTTTTGCCAATATTGATCTGTATAACTGATAACTTATAATATTTCAACTATGATACGTTTTAAGGGAGGTGCGTACAGCGTAACGGTTATTGTCAGAGGAAATGGAATCCGCTACTCGAGTTCAAATCCTGGATGAGGCAGTTTGCGTTTAAACTTCGCGCTAATGCTCTTAGGAAAGGGAAGAATCCCTTTCTTCTACCCACAGTTGAGCAGACTAGTTGGGCAATAAGGTATGTCGATTTTGCACTTTTTAAAAATATCCAATTGTCCATCTATGCGAAAGTTGTGTGTTAGTATACTGAATACTGATACCAAAAATGAGATCTTTTACTCGCACCATTGAGTAAATAGCATCAAAGATCGTCTATTAAATGCACTAAAAATCCGCGTTTTCTACAGGCTAAATTTTGTGAAAAGGAGGAATTTTAGGGCATTTTAGTAGACGATCTTTGATGCTATTTCCTCAAACTATGGTACAAGTAAAAGATCTAATTTTTAGTATCAATATTCAGTATACTAACTGTGACGGAGAACGAGAAAGGAAAGGGAGCAAGACATTGTCTTACCTGCTGGGATCGAACCCGCGTCCTCCCGCATGCGAAAACAGATGCGATGTAGGAACTGGCAGGACGCGAGGTTTGACTGACGTGCCCGGATATTTGGCTAATATGCCCATAAAATAACAAGTGAGTCAAGCGCTAAGCAGTCAGCAGTCAGCAGTCAGCAGAAGCAGTCGACGGCGAAGCGCTTTTCAGTAAGGAAATGTGATTTTGAACTGCTAAAGATTATTTCTACTACGACGACGGATTTTTTTAGCTGCTAGACGAAGAATGTGTTGACCAACAGAGGGTCTGACTTGTGAGAAGACTGAGAACTCGCTTGTTTTTGGTTCCCCCTTGGCGGGAGCTTGTTGATTCGAAGGTCTATTTCGCCCCATATATCCCCCCCCCCTTCTATACTAACACACAAATTTCGCATAGATGAACAATTTGATATTTTTTAACGTGAAAAATCGACCGACACTATCGGGCAATCAGTCGTCGAGAGAGAGAAACTCTGAATTCAAACCAGCTTCACCGCGCTTAAAAATTGACCTTGTGCCTGTCGCTCGGTTGTTGAGTAAATACATATATTAGCACACTAGATACCGTGTATAGTTCTTACCGCGATCACGGGCCGATAAGAATGAATATTGATAGTCAAGGGAATCCTTGCTGTCAGCACGTTTTCATGATGAATTTGATGACGTGAATCACCAGAGATATTGGCTTATACTGTCACGCCGTAATGATTTGTTTATCGACAACGGAGGAAAGAATATCCTACCTCAGTTAAGTTTGGTGAAGAATATAAAACATTGTGTGTTGCTTTCTCTGGAGGCTTTAACGGTGAAATCATGGAATTAAAGTATTATTATAGGATATTAATGATACTCAATATAAGGAAACGGTATTTTGATCCCAGACTCAGTTTTATTCAGCTCTCTAAAGAGAAAACCCGCTTCTATCTATCTATCTATCTATCTATGTTTGTCTCTGTTTATCTGTCTGTCTGTCTATCTCTCTTTCTCTCTATATATATTCTTAAAATGCTAGTATATATATATGGTATAAAGTGATATATATATATATATGTATATATATATATATGTATATCACTTTATACCATATATATATATATACAAAGCATTTTAAGAATATAGGTTTGTATAAATGTGAGTTTGCTCCAAATCTCTTTATTCGGATCTTAGCCCTGAAGAGCACTAAGTGAAACTTTTAGTAGGTTTATCTGACTCATTAGGTTTATCTTTATATATATATATATATATATATATATATATATATATGAGACCGTCTCATATATCTTGGAAAAGGGTGAAGGTTCACCCTAAATATCGGAATTGATCAAACAAGGAACAGAACAACAATTGAATATTTAAAATTCTGAATTTTGTTCTGTTTTTCTTGTTTTTGTTCTTTTTTTTTTACAATGCTTCAAAAGACAAAAAAAAAAAAAACAAAAACAACGTTCAAAAGAACAAAGATTATATATATATATATATAATATATATATATATATATATATATATATAAGTCGGGGCGGCCTAATGACGGTATGAACCAGACGCTGAAGGAGTCTATTCCCTTTTCAATAGCACTAGACCAAGGAGATTATTTTAGCATCTGAGGTGGAGCGCCACTCCTACCATCAGCTCCTTTACGGCACAGATCTCCGTGCTACTCATACGCTGAAATATATATAATATATATATATATATATATATTATACTATTGTATAACTTTTTTCTTTTTTGCAACGTCATGGTTTTTGTTTTGAACTCCTATGACTTTTGTCTCCGCTTCTTAACAACACGGAGTACATACAAGCTCTGATGATGATTTTCATAAAATCGAAATATTGTTCAATATCAGCGAAGTTATAAAAATGTTTTCACTTTAACAGCATTTTGTAGTGTTTTCATATCTTATATATATATATATATATATATATATATATATATATATATATATATATATTTAAAATGCGAGTAGCCTAGGAGTATTCGGCGCACGTCAACATCGGTGGGTCATTTAATGCCGACAAACTTTTGAAAGATTCGTAATTCATTCTTAATGGGTACTCAAGTTTTTTTTAACACATTTTTAGATTTGTTTCTTCTATTTAACTCGTAGATGGGAACCTAACAGATACCACCACTCCGATCTGAATTGAAAATGGTAATAAGGATATAAACCCCGGGCGCCTTTGCTAATATAGAAGATGACAAAGAAAAACAAGAAGACTCGCTGTCGAGGACTGTACGGCCGAGCCCATTCTCTCGTTCAAAACCGAGAAGAAACATAATGAGATAAGCGCACATATTTCGAGCGTGAAAGTTTGTCTGGGTTTATTCTATTCAGTCTTAAAGGAAATGTAGTTGTCCGACTTACGAGTGAAATGGTGAATGAAATAAAGTAAATAAACAAATAAAAAATCTGCTTATGGCGCTTTCTTTCCCATACGACGAACATGTCCTTTTTTCAAACCAGTATATATATATATATATATATATATATATATATATATATATATATATATATATATATAATATATGATTTAGTATACCAAACTTGTTGGTAAATCATCGCGGTGAGAAAAAAAAGACCAAGATAATCGTACCAACAAAAAATAATCTATTAGTACAATATTTTGGCAAAAAGAAAAAAAAATTATATGCATATATATTTATAAGATATATATTTTCATACAAACCCGCCAGGAAACTAAAGCTAATAAGTAAAAAGTGCTCAATACCTAAGTAGAGCAAATAATAAAGATAAATCTAATGAGTCAGACGAACCTACTAAAATGCTTAATGCTCTTCAGGTCTAATATCTGACACAGATCTTAGCCCTGAAGAGCATTAAGCGAAACTTTTAGTAGGTTCGTCTGACTCATTAGATTTATCTATCTATATATCTATCTATATATTATATATATATATATATGTGTGTGTGTGTGTGTGTGTGTGTGTGTGTGTGTGTGTGTGTGTGTGTGTGAAGAGAAATGGAAGTGTATCCGAAGGTATGTAATATAGTGAGAAATATGAAAAAAACACAGGTTCAGATAGAATGAATAGTAAATTTGTTAGCCGACGCTGCAGTGTTTCAATCTGTTTAGTAGACCTTCTTCAGGGCTTTTCTGGACATAAGGAAAAGTAAAACTGTTTTATCACAAAGCAACGAAGAGACTGCGACAGTCCTTGTTGATCAGTCTGTTTAAAAATGTTTTGAAAAAGAGTTGGCGTTCTGAGGAAAATTCGAAAATTATGGTATAGACGCTAGAAAGATGACATCAAGTATTCTTCTTATGTGGTGTGGGGCAGGGCGTGTTATGTATGTGTGTGTGTGTGTGTGTGTATCAAAAATGACACTGAGTATTCGTCATAATATTGTGTGAGTGTGTGTAAGCGCGCGTGTGTGTGTGTATGAGCGTGCGAGTGTATATGTTATGAAAGATGATATCGAAATATTTTTTCAATGCTCTGTGTGTGTGTGTGTGCGTGTGTGTGCGTGTGTGTGTGTGTGTGTGTGCGTGTGTGCATGAGGTTGTTGCAAATATATACATGTGGGAAGAAACGCATTGTATTTCGTGCCAAAGTATTATACAAGTAGTTTATATTCTTGTAAATCCGCATTGAGAAACATCAGAGAGAGATGATACACAACAGACCTTAGAAATTCCGACCTTCAGCAATGCAGCAAAAGCAAAGAGATTCTGCGCACTGCTGACAAAAAAAAAACAAAAAAAACGGAAGATGTTTTAGCTAAAAGCGTTTCAAGACTAGAGTGTCACATGTTTAGGTAATAAATGCAAAATTAATAAATAACAAAGAGGGCCGATGGATAGAGCGCAGTATAATAATCTAATCGACACCAGATAATCAAGATTTACATTTTTGCATTTCACCTTGGACTACTTGGACGGTCTCATTTTTAACAAGAGGGTGTTTGTTGCAAGATAATAACGGTCGGAAAAAGAATTTTAATATATAGTTAAAATCTACAATGATTTATTAGAGACGGAGAAGAATACTATCATCATACAGCGTGAAAGAGGCAGTAGATGAATGAACTCCAAACTGGGTTGAAAAAAAAATTATATCGAATTAGAAAGACTAATGAAATTAAAAACGAACACGAACACAAAAAAACTTTGCATTATTATTTTTTCATTATTCTAATTGATTTCAGTATTGAATTATACATAGGCTTTTAAAGATACGTTTGAGAATAAAACAATATTAGAAATCAATAACGTGTAATACTTTATCAAACACTGTTTTGTTAAAACCGGTATGCAACTTATTCAATCATCATCATCATCTTCATGTCGAACTGTTAGCTCGGATATCCACGACAGTCTCTCTCCACCCGTCCCTATCGTTCATCATTCTCGGGAGATCCTCTATGCAGCATCCTGTATCCGCACAGAGCTGATGATCAATGTACGTCTTTGCTGGTCGGCCCACACTGGCGTGCCCATGTGCTAGGTTCCACAGGAGGACGTCGCTTATGAGTTCGTCCTTGTTTCTCCAGCAGTGTGCAGCTCCCATCTAGTTTATTCTCTAGTCGCTTCGTTAGGGTCCAGGTGGTGCAGCCATACAGCACCACTGATACGACAACGGCCTGGAAGAACTGTCTTTTTAACTTGTCTGTGAGATTGGATTTCCATATGACCGATAATTTATTTATAGCGGCCCATGCCTTTCCTATGCGTGCATTAACGTCATTTTCTGTGGAGGAGATGTTACTGCCTAAGTATCTAAATTGTTCTACCGAGTTTATTTCTTAATTATATATAACATATTGCAGGATTTTAAAACACATTGTATGTTATGAGGCACATTTATCTTTGCTAGACCTTAATAGAGATATTGATAATGAATCAGTCACTAATTAAGATTGAATAATGATTTTAATAGACATTGTTAAATAAATCGTGACGTTGGTGACAAATAAATAATCTGCATTATAATAAGATTACATAGAGGTGGTAAAATATTTTTTTGCTCGCGGTACATGACACATTTGTTTAACTATATCATAACCTCCGGCTTCACCTCATATATTATGGGTCTTTTGTCAATGGCGATTATTCGGTGGCATAGGTTGCAGACAACGTGCACGGCAGTATAGGGTTGTGTTAGATTATTTTTTAATACTTTCAGGGATATATATATATATATATATATATATATATATATATTTATTTATTTATATATTGAGTTTATGAGGGTCTATTAAAGGAAACCGGAGAAAAAAGGAAACAAAAACATTGACTAAAAAATTACCAGTCAGAAATTATTTCTCTGAATGTTTGAGATGAGGCTTGAAGATTAGTATTATTAGTGTTATTCGGACTATTGTCCCGATCTTCATTGTTATTTGTACAACGTTTCGGCCGATATTCCCTCCGGCCTTCTTCAGGTATTTCTTGTCGGACTCGGGAACCTTCTCTCGGACTCGGGAACTTTCTTGTCGTATTTGGGAGCCATCCGGAACTTCAAGAAAGTTCCCGAGTTCGAAAAGAAGGTTCCCGAGTCCGAGAAGGTTCCCGAGTCCGACAAGAAATACCTGAAGAAGGCCGGAGGGTATATCGGCCGAAACGCTGTACAAATAACAATGAAGATGGGGACAATAGTCCGAATAACACTAATAATACCAGTCAGAAATGTTTTTAAAATGTCCAACACACTAGACAGTAAGGTGCCATTCCTCTCACGCTTATTGAGGGCATTAAAATACACAGAAAGGCACACAATCGTTCAAGGAAAAAAAAACAGTAGCAATTATTTTTTAAGGGAGTATTTAACATCTTCTGTTAATCTTCAAGTTTTAATAATCAAGGAACAAGTGTTGTACGAGTGGAAATAAAAAATTGTGTTGCTTGGATTACTTTGTTTGGTATATCTGATTTGTGAAGATTTAACCTATTTATAAAAACTCTACACCTCGGGGCATCATGTGACAAAAATCATTTTTGTTAGCAGAGTAAAACTGATTTGAATCCAGAGTTTCCCTTCGCAATAAACCTGTTTTCTTTCTTTCTTTTTTCGTGGATTTTTATTTCGTTCTTTCTTTCTTTCTTTTTTCTTTTTTCTTTATGATATTCATGGAGTATCTAACATCTTCTGTTAGTCTTCAAGTTTTAATAATCATGTTGGGTTTTTTCTTATAAGGCGTGTGTCAAATGCTCGCTTCTACTTATAGACTCGGTGATAACCATGTGACCAACCTATTAGCCAATCACGGGCAGTACTCTGCTGCTCATATTATTATTTATACTGGCTGTTCTGATCTTAGCCTCTCAATTGCCTTGAACCTTCGTGGACGACGGAACATAGGATTATATCACTGGACCTTTGACACTATGTAGGATTACATAACCCAGGACTTATTTACTTACCAAAGGATTCTATAGCTCAGGACTTACTTACTTACTTACTTTAAGTTCTTTTCAACTAGTCAAGGATGGCGGCCAGAAACTTAACAAATCAAAGGAACAAGCGTTGTACGAGTGGAAATGAAAGATTTGTAGCCTGGATTACATTGTTTGGTATCTCTGATTTGTGAAGATTTAACTTGTTTATACAAACTCTACGCCATGGGCATCACGTGACAAAAAACATTTTTTTTAGTGGAGTAAAACTGATTTGAATCCAGAGTTTCCCTTCTCATAAATCTTTTTTCTTTCTTTCTTTTTTCGTGAATTTTTATTTCGCTCTTTCTTTCTTTTTTTTCTTTCTTTCTTTCTTTCTTCTAGGATATTCTTTCGTTGTTTTTCTTTCTTTCTTTTAAGATTTTCATTCCTCATTTAAAAAAGAAAAGAAACGAACGAAAATCCAGCGTAAAAGAAAGAAATGAAGAACTAAATGAAAATCGAAGAAAAAAAAAAAAAAAAAAAGAATAGATGAAAATTACCTGAAAAGAAAGAAACAATTAAATAATGTCCATTGAATCTTTTTCTTTTAGTTTTATCAAAACATAATGTAGCTTAGCAACAATCCTAAAAGAAATATCATTTCTATTCAAATGTTAAACATATTTGAAATTATATCCCACCAACAGATTAAACGATCTGAATCTCCATAACATTAAAAAATATTGAAATTCACTCAAGTGAATCACCGTAATTTCGAAAGTTAAATGGCTAGGATCATCTTTCGTTTTTTTCATTCTCTTTCTTTTATTCATTTTTTATGATTTTCCTTTATATTTTCAGAAAAGAATAGAATCATACAAAAAAAAATAGGACATTAATGAATAAATGAAAATCGTAGAAGAAACAAACAAACAAGGATATTGTGTCCATTGAATCTATTTTTGAAGGTATTTAACAAAACATAATTTAGCGTAAGAACATTTACAACAGAAAAATACTTTCTATATAATAATAATAATAATAATAATAATAATAATAATAATAATAATAATAAATAATAAAAAATACGGTGACTACGAAGAAGAAGAAGGCATGAAGAAAAGAAAAGAAACAAATCAGAGGAAGAAGAAGAAGAAGAAGAAGAAGAAGAAGAAGAAGAAGAAGAAGAAGACATGAAGAAGGAGGAGAAAAAGAAGAAGCACAAGAAGAAGAAGAAGAAAGAAGAAGAAGAAGAAGAAGAAGAAGATGAAGGAGGATAAAAGAAGAAGCACAAGAAGAAGAAGAAGATGGAGAAGAAGAGGGCATGAAGAAGGAGAGGGCATGAAGGAGGAGATGAACAACAACAACAACAAGAGGACATGAAGAAGAAGAAGAAGAAGAAGAAGAAGAGAAGAAGAGAAGAAGAAGAAGAAATGAAGATGAAGTTATTCAGTGACACATATGAAAAGGTTAATCACATTCCAATAACAACAAAGGACAGTAGATATAATGAAGTCAATTGCGCTTGTTAACAAGCCTTTGTCGGAAATTTATTCATAAATTCCTGACGAAGCCTCGTCAACACACCGAGTCGAAATATCAATTGAATGAAGTTGATTGTGTTTTTCTGTTAATCGTCAATATTCACACAAACATATACACACAAATACACACACACATACACACACACACACACACACACTATATATATATATATATATATATATATATATATATATATATATATATATATAAAGTTTGGCTATCCTGGTCATAGATTCAAGGGCACTTGGTTACTGATAGTTTCTAGTCTATTAAAGTCGACGGGGCGGCCCAAAGTCGGTATCAGCCAGTCAGCGAGGAGTCTATCCCCCTTTCAATGGCGCTAGACCAAGAGATTGTTTTAGCATCTGAGGCGGAGCGCCACACCTACCATCAGCTCCTTACTTTATCGCACAGATCCCTGTTCTACTCATACGCTGAGTTGGCGGGGACCGGTATCGAACTAGGAACCTTGTGGTTTCTAGTCGAACGCTCTACCGACTGCTGAATCTCCATACAAAATTAAGATTCCCTTAAGTGAATAACCGTAAGCTAAATGACCCAGTTCGCTTTAGACTTGGACCATCCCTCAGGACAGAAGAGAAGGGTTCATGCCTTTCAGGTGGAATTTTTTATGAACAGCAGCGCAAACAGTCTCATCCAGGACTTTTAGTTGTTGTCTCCGAACGTTATGCCTCAATTCCCTATGAAGAACATCATCCATGACCAAGTCGTCGAGAAGATGAAGAAATAGTTATATTTAGGGTTGAAATTCTAAGATACGAGTTGGATAGACCTTAGCATGCTCCAGAGGAAGTCGAATGAAGTTCTCCGATATATATATATATATATATATATATATATATATATATATATATATTATGGACTCTCTCGTCGATTTTCGACGCATGAAGGTTCACACACACAATGAACACCCACACAGTGATTTGTTTATAGTGGTGAAGGCTTGTGTTGGACCATCCGCACTTTTTGGCACAGTCGATAGGAAAGAATTCGTGCATCAAGGGTTCCCACCAACCCAATCAACGACCGACCTCAGGAATTTTAATTCAGAGTTATCCCTCTCCTACACTGGTTACCTACCCAAGGCTGAAGGGACCAGTCTTCCCTACTATTTAACCCATAGCTGGAGAGAGAATATATGGATTCATACCTTTCCCAAGGGTATTAGCGCTATGTGAAATGCCAACAGCTTCGTCTAGGAATTGAACTCGAATCGACGAGTCCATTTCCCACGACTCTAACCACTAGCCCACGCACCCCTCTCTCTCCCCCTCTCTATCTCTCTCTCTCTCTCTCTTCTCTCTCTCTCTCTCTATATATATATATATATATATATATATATATATAGATATCCCAACATCTGTACACGAGCAGGATGTGATACAATGACAATTTCTTAAGCGGAGTTTAACACGTTTGAATTTAGAGTTGTCCTTCTCCTAAACTGGATACCTAGCTAAGTTGAAAGGGCCTAGTCTGCTCAACTATTTACCCATAACTGGAGGGAGAACAGTTGGATTCATCCCTTTCACAAGGGTATCAGCGCTATATGAAATGCAAAACACCACTGATTTGTATTCGGGTCGCCGAGTCCATTTCTGATGACTCTAACCATTGTACCAAAAGCGCATCTGACATATAGTTATTTACTAAGCTGAGATTAGATGTGGCACAAGGCCAGAAGTATGGGGCACGCAGTGAGAATCGAACTCACTAACAATGGTCTGCAAATTTAGCATGGTGAGGTGCCCTGCGCATCCGACATATATGAGTGTCATTCAATAAATATGAGGAATTTTTAATTTACAGCGAAATTAATTTTATTTTCAGAATTCTTTTCCGTAGTTGTTAGCAGTTGGTTTATAGAACACATTTTAATATCGCAGAAATATTTGTTTTGAGTCTATTCAAAATGTCGACGTTGTGCTCCAAGGCTTAAACAGAGGTCTGTCAACAATTCCTTAGTGGCAGAAATGTGCAAACTAGCGGGAATTTCCAGAAGACTGTGTGATAGTTGGGTGATTGGTTAGTTGGCTGGTTTTACGGCACGTCAATCCATTGGGTTATTTTATGCCAGTTGCGTTTTGTTTTATTCATTCTGGATGGGTACTCAATTAAAAAAAATCTTTTTAGAACGCATTTCGCTCTATTTAACCCATACATGGTACCCTAACACGTACTACACGGTCAGATTAGACCTGGGAGTAATGGTGATGAAGAAGTGTTCTACATTCCTCAGAGCTCCAGAATTGGAAGTTCCTCATCAAATAGATTTTAACTTCACGCCCAGGACATTAAAACCCTCATTCACTACCTTCTAGCACATATGTAATAAAAATAGTTGGGGTTTGCCATGAGAGCAATAGGGTTGCAACAATCATATATGTGAAATATGTACTTGACGTGACCAGCCAATTGGTCCGAGGGGGCTTCTCCAACCGACTGCTTAGCCTATGTATGGACCAAAGTGACGTGTTGCTTGTCATAAACTGCTTACTCGCTAGGGTTCCATCCTAAGGTATTCCGTGTCACCACTCACAGCCTACTAGTGTCCCCAATGGGGGGGGTATTTTAACTCTCTGAAGAGATGTTTTCGGTGTATTCTAAAGCCCCAGCCAATAGAGCTATGTGCTCCAGACTTGAACAAAGATTTGTCAACAATTCCTTTTTCTGGCAGAGAAGTAGAAAACAGCGGGAATTTGCAGAAGAATGTGTAATGCTTACGAAGAAACATGTTTCAGTAAAAAAAAAAAAAGTTTACGATAAGCTAAACATGACGTCACGATGTGTTTCAACTTGAACTTTTAAAAAAAAAATCTAACTTTAATTCATTCAATCATCGCAACAATAAGTACGAAATCCTTCTTTTCAAAAGAAGAATAGCCAGAAAAATTACTTAATAAATATGTAAGTCAATTACGGAATCTCTATTCCGAGCATAGCATAATTGGGAGCTCGTCCGGGAGATCTGGACCTCCACTCGTAACAACATATATAAAGGGCAGTTGTGTTTATGTGTAAGTCCGGAGTAAACTTTGAAAATAAAGCTATTAACGACAAAGTATATATATATACACATTAAATATCACCAGGGCTTGGTGTTATATACCTCTTTTATTCTTCTGGCCGGATCTGCTTCTTCTATCTTCTAATGGTCTGGTATATCTTCTATAGGTCTCGTCTGGTCTTTTTGTATGGGGATTCCGTGTCTGGTTCTGCTGGGGACCATTTCTTATCAGAAGCCTTGTGTCATTGTTAGCTTTTAGTAATAACATATCACCAGTAGTAAAAATAATGCAGATTTGATTCATATTCGTGAAAATAATTAAAAATTCAAATTCAAATGGTAACAGCATGGATTTTTTTTGCATTTAATATTTTAAATAGGAGACATTAATTTTTAGGAGACATTGATTTTTCAATAAATAGATATACGCCTAACATTTTGTTTTGAATAAATTTTCTTCTGAACCAAAGATACCAGGATTTCATCGTTTATGTCATCGGAGTGGCCTAAAGTCGGTATCAGCCAGACAGCGAGGGAGTCTATCCCCTTTTTACTAGCACTAGACAAAGGAATTATTTTCTGCATCTGTGGTGCAGCACCGCATCTACCATCAGCTTCTTACTTTACTGCGCAGATACATGTGCTACTCATTCGCTGAGTTTATCGGAAATTCCATGTCAATTATCTTCCCCTGCCACTAGGGGGACAAATCGCCAAAATTAAAACCCTGCGTCACTTATCACGGAGCAGTCAACGAGGGAAGTCGCAAAAATAAGCGATCCCTAGACTTTACTTATCAAGAACTGTTACTGGAGAGAGGCGTCTAAAACCACGCTCTCTCACTTAGCCCAAAATCAGGGCCTACTTATCACAAACCACGCATTAAGGGTAACGCAGTATTACCGTTCCCTAAACTCTCAACGAAACTTCAACGGCGGTTTAATTGCAAACTGAGAACTAAAACAAGAAACGACCCGTGAAGCTCGAATGAACACCTAACAACACGATACCAAGAACTCTTAGAAGATAAGTCTGGTCGCAAATTCCAGCTAATTTGCAAACCCCCTTTTGTTGTTCTACCATTTATGTAAATATTCATACTCTTTTTATTGTTAACCACTTTGTCTAAAACCCTTGTAAATGTTGTAATACAAGTGTCTGCATTCAACTTTGTGTTTGTTCTTCTTTGTCCGACAATTTGCCAACGACCACGGGGAAATAAAAGCCCCTTCGATACGTAAATACTTTTAAGTTGGCCAGGGCCGATATCGAACCAAGAACCTTGCGATTCATAGACGAGTGCTTTACTGATTGAGCTAAACAGGCCCTATAAATATGTAGATGTAGATAAAAATATTCAATTTCAAAAAGTATTAAACTCAAGAAAATTGAGAAGACAACAAAAGTTGAAATAATTATTTCATTAAATAATTTATTAATTAAGTTATTCTAACACCCGGCAAAACGTGAAAATGAACAACAGCTTAAAAGTCTGTGCGTTGTTGAAATAAGAAAAGAAAAGAAAAGAAAGGGAAATTTCAATTACCTCGTGGCTCTAGAAGGATTGGCGCCCGAAAGTGACTCTTTTTTATATAGAGTGCGGATCGGAAGTGAGAGGCATTGTGGGAGTAGGGTGGATGACTAAAAAATCGAATGTCTAGCAGAAGAAGTTTGATTTCGTGAAGGTGAACTCGTGTGAGCATTACGGAATTGCAAGAAAGTGACGTTGGATGGAGAGTGTAGAGCTGAGGAGGACGTGGTCGAGTTCGGCAAACAAAGTCAATTGTGCCAAAACTTGTTTGGTTAAGAGTTGGAAAATAAAACAAACAAATGGAACAAACATCGTCTTTACCAACTGATTATTTTTATATATGAAATAAACATTTATTTTTTCTTTACCCTTTTTTGTATTAAGTTTCATTCGTTAGTGCGACATCTTAATAAATACTACAGTCAAATCAGTATTATCTGCGTTATTCGGACTATTGTTCCCATCTTCATTGTTATTTGTACAACGTTTCAGCCGATATACCCTCCGGCCTTCTTCAGGTATTTCTTGTCGGACTCGGGAACCTTCTCGGACTCGGGAATTAATTAATTAACACAACTCCTACCCCAGCTATGGTTAGCGGAATGAGAACAGGATAACCCCGTGGAATAAATAAAGGGTTAGGTTCAAAGTTCCGCGATGGCTCCCGAATACGACAAGAAAGTTCCCGAGTTCGAAAAGAAAGTTCCCGAGTTCGAAAAGAAGGTTCCCGAGTTTCGACGAAAGAAATACCTGAAGAAGGCCGGAGGGTATATCGGCCGAAACGTTGTACAAATAACAATGAAGAGGGGACAATAGTCCGAATAACGCAGATAATACTAATCTTCAAGCCTCATCTCAAACATTCAGAGAAATCCTATAGTCAAATTGGTTTACCGTTGGTTACTGATGTACCCAGGATTTGATCTTTCTAGAATTGCAAAAATTAAGGGACCGGATTATTTTCTCTAAAATGAACAAAGGACAAAACGCCACCTACATTTAAATTGATATAAAAAACCTTTTTTCAAGTTTTTCAAGCTATTGATTATAAAATTAAGTTTTAAAGTTTTGTAAGGAAATAAGCATTATAAAATTTAGTGATCACTGAATAAAGTAGTAAAAATTTCATTAAATTTAGAATATTCCCGGATTTTTGGTAAGAGAGTATAGGGATTGTCCCCTATATATTTACATGCATGTTGAATTAAATACATTAAAATAATTAAGTTTTTTAAACAAGTAATTTCACAATTATATAAGCTAAGTTTAGAAATATGTAAACAAAAGAGAATCAAATAAATATTAGTTTAGAAATATTTTAACAACAATAGAAACAATGGTTTAAATTCATCCGATAATTTATGTCACCAGAATTCCACAGATACCAAAATCATTCGATATTGCATCATTGCAAATCACCTGATATTTGATGAATATTTTAGCTTAATGATCACGTGGACAATTACAAAAGAGAATTATAAAAAGACCCTTTTAGCTGAAAGACAGGCAGCGGGAGCTTACGCTCTTCCCGACTCGACAGAGTTGGGGCGAATGCCCTCTAACTCGACAGTAGGAATGAAAGTTCTCCCCCAACATCGACACAATGGGGAGAAGTCGCTGCCCGAAGACACAAAATGATATATCAGGTTGGTCTCGTATTTTCGTTTCCAATTTTCTCTCTCTCTCGCTCAATAACAACAAATTTCAATCACAAGTTTCAATCTCAGACAAAACTGCTACAATGTTAACACAACAAATCGCACAAATATAAACAATACATGTTACACTTTACAAACACAACTACGTACAGACACATACAGTCTGCAACACCGCTGAAAGAACAATTAAATATACCAATTGTAAATTAATGTATATAAGTTTGTTTCCTTAATAATTTTGTCTTCTTATGTTTTGGTTTGGTTTGGTTTGTTTTGTTTTACGGCATATCTACCTCAGTGGGTCATTTAATGCCGATAAAGTTTTGAAATAAATCAATTCTTAATGGATAATACAATTTTTTTTATAAATACATTTTTTCTATTTAACCCATAGATGGGACCCTAACAGGTACTACAACTCCGGGTCAGAGTAGACCAGGGAGCAATGGTGATGAAGGGGTGCTCCACATTCCCCAAACCTCTAAACTGGAACCTCACCATCAGATAGAGTTTAACGTCATTCCCAGGACATGTAGACCCGCAGCCACCGCCTTCTAGCACCCATATGATAAAAAGGGGTTCTTATGTTTTCTATTGAAACTTCATTTCCGTAGTCTTATACATTTAAATTGTGAAGACTCATAACTCAGATCTTCAACAACACACTCACAAAGCAACCACGGTCCTTACAAAAGAACGGTGCGAGTTTGACAATCCAAGTCGATTGAATTACAAAGTGTTTTCAGAAAATACTATTTTCCTTTTCTTGAGTGGAAAATCTTAGTAACTCAACCCCTTTATGACAGACGAATCAGTTTAGTAAATATGATACGCTCGTCAAAGCTACAACTTTTGGAATACAAATCAAGCAAACATGGAAACAAATACAAATCATGTTATATTTTTTTAAACTAAAAACCAAACATAAGTGAATGAATATTACTTTTGAAAATATCAGTCGAAAGTTACGGAAAGATCGGGTATATTCGGATGATGTCATCCAGGCATCCTGCCCTAAAATACGCTACGCAGCGCCTGCTGAAAAATTATTTCGCTATTTACTTTAAAATATAATAATAAAAGAAATATCTAAATATTCTGATTTTTCATTTTTTTATTTATTTTCGAAACTCTGACGTATTTATTTTAAAAGACGTGACTTTTGTTTTGAATTAAAATAAAATAAAAATATGGGAAAAAGATATTTTAAAAAGGGGGTAACTATTTACGTTTACTCATGGATATAAAATCTGGGGGGGGCTGTGGGCTGTAAAATATCACTTTCTCCTCGCATTAATTTGATAAAAACCGCTATTCGGTTAATAACTAGCACGGGTCAATTTTTCAGCAGGCACCGCGTATCGTATTTCAGAGAAGGAGATCAGGACGACAATATCCAAAAATACCTGAAAATTATTTTTGGTTATTTCCTAGTTGAGTAACATGATATTACAGGGTGACTCAGAAAAAACAGACCCCAAATCATTTATTTATTTTCAAATTAAACCAACCGTAAACCCCAGACCTACCCCCTAGTTAAAATTAACAGTTTTATTACAAAATTTGTGGGTTCTGTTTTTTCTGAGTAACCCTGTAATATCATGTTACTCAACTAGAGGGGGGCTGGGGTTAGGTTTAGGGTTAGGGTTAAGGTTGGGGTTTAGGGTTAGTTTAATGGGAAAAGAAATAAATAATTTGGGTTCTCTTTTTTCTGGGTCACCCTGTAATATCATTTTTATCTTCGTGTATTTCATTAAATATGATTCCTTTTAAAATGATCTATTCATTTTGCTTCAAAAAGAAATTATTTACACACACACACACACACACACACACACACACACACACACACACACATGTATATATGAAAAGAAGTGACTTCACGGGGAATATGAAATATCGAGTTATTCGCAACTTCGACAGTGGATAAAATGATTAACCCAACAAGTCGGGGTTATATAGAATATAAGTGTTTAATACGCTTCAACTCGTGTAGATGATCTAACTATATCATTTTACTATTATATATATATATATATATATATATATATATATATATACGTGTGTGTGTGTGTGTGTGTGTAAGGATGTATTGAAAGTAATTACGTTTTACGTGAAAGCATATTAAATGAATTCAAGTTTAATTTATTTTCATATATCAAAGTTTAATCACCGTTGGGCTACACCGTTGGGCTGCACTTGTGAAAAATAGAAATGATTGCATTTTGTTGATAATATTTTAATAATTTAACTTTATATCCTCTTCGGCAAAACTCAATTACGTTCTAGACTCTCTTTTTATCGCCCTCTCTCTGGCATTACGTGTGTCTGTCTGACTCTCTCTCTCTCTCTCTCTCTCTCTCTCTCTCTTATATATATATATATATATATATATATATATATATATATATATAATACTATTTAAGCATGATGCTATTAAAATATGATAACTGCACTCAGATCATTTCCAGAAAATATACCCTAAATAAATTTGCACAAGTTAAAGGTTGGATAATTTCATATTTAAAACATTTACCGTCACTCGTATATCCCAATAGATTGTCTCATAATTAATATTTCTAGTTACGCTATTTTTCAGTGTCAAAATATGTACTTTTGAAATATCTTTTAAATATTCATAAACTTTCTTGACATCGACACGTACAGAGATCGAAATAAATAGAACACTATCAAATTGACTTAATAATAACAACTCCCCCCCAAAAAAAAACAACTTCAGTTTAGATATCCTAATTACATTTCGAATCTCCCGCCTTTTCAGCGAAGCTTAAGATTTGCTGACTGTGTTTTAAGTATAAACGTGACACCCTGGGTATGACACTAAATTGTATCTGGTGGTGAGGCTTCAGTTCTTGAGCGCTGGGGAAAGTGGAATACCCCTTCATTGCCATTACTCACAGTATATTCTGACCTGAAGCCGTTGTATTATGTTGTATACCCTTCTTCTTTACTTACTTCTTACTTCTATTCTTCTGTTCTTCTGACATCTTAGGTTCTTCTAGGCCTCTTCTAACATCTCTTCTTCGTCTTCTTCTGTTTCTCGCCGACTGACTAAAATCTATTTCTAATCTAAACCGGAAGAGGGTCTTCTCCACCGATTCTCACGGTATCCACAGGAAGGAAGGGTCAGGACAGGTCAGGTCAAGCCTTGTCATTCAAATCCTTCAAGGCCATGGGCTGCAGCTTATAACGGCCATTTTGATTTCTATACTATTGCACATAAATATTAGGTATCCAATTAGGTTCTTCTATGTCTCTTCTAACATCTCTTCTTCGTCTTCTTCTGTTCTTCTGACATTTTAGGTTCTTCTAGGTCTCTTCTAACATCTCTTCTTCGTCTGAAATCTTCTAAGGTCTGGACTTTCTTGGGGACTTAGGGTCTGGTCTTCTATTGGGGATTTCTCTTTATCAGAAGCCCTGTGTCATTGTTAGTTTTTAGATAATAACACAAGACTTCGATTTACTTTGATCATATTTTATTCTCGAAATCCCCCACCAGACTACCTGCGCAGAGTGAGTCGGAGCGTGTATAATACGACTCACCACCGTCGTGGTTTCTCGCCGACTGACTAAAATTTATTTCTAATCTAAACCGGAAGCGGGTCTTCTCCACCGATTCTCACGGTATCCACCGGAAGGAAGGATCAAGACAGGTCAGGTCAGGTCAAGCCTTGTCATTCAAATCCTTCAAGGCCATGGGCTGCAGCTTATAACGGCCATTTTGATTTCTACACTATTGCACATAAATATTAGGTATCCAATAATTATGTAACAACTAGTTAAGTTCCCATATATGTGTATGTCAGTGCTACTGTAGGGCTGCACCACTTGAACATAGCAGAACGTCTAGAGAATAATCTAGATGGGAGTTACACAAGAATGCTGGAAATAACAATCCGCAAAAAGGCTGCTGTACACAAAGTATCCGAGTAAGACAAACAAGACTTGTCGGACACTGCTAGAGAAGTAAAGACGAACTCATGAGCGACTTTTTCCTTTGGAAACCTGCACATGGACAAGCCAGTGTGAACCGTCTAGCAAGGACCTACATTGGTCAACTCAAGAATGTTGTAGATCCAACAAGAAAAAAACAACAAACAATTATAATCAAAGTAAGGGTCCATGTGGAGTGTTACATGTCATGGACTGCTCAGCAACCAGGGTTCTATCCTTAAGCATCGATGTTCACAACCCACGGCCAACAGCTGAGTGGGGGTCTTTCTCCTCTGCAGAGGTGCAGTCTGTGTATTCCATGTATGTCCCAACCGACAGGGCTACTTTCTGTTTGATACAAGTGTTAAAGTATGAGGTACCCAGTGAGAACTGGATTCACTAACAATAGTTTCCCTAACCTAAAACCCTTTAAAATCAAGCTTAAATTCAAGAAAATCACCCTGTCGATAAGGCTTAGAATATTCTAACTATATTCCTTGCAGGGGGATGAGACCACCCCACACAAAAGGGAGGGGTCATGAATAATTTTAAAAATTCTATTCTAGTGGAGGGGGGAAACGTGTTTCGGATTGCTTAATATCCATTACAAGCAAATATTTCGGTTTTGGGTTAAGTAGATATATATTTTCAGGGTTGTGGGTAGTCGTAAAGCGTCACATTGGCTAATTCCAGTTGATTGATATTCAGTCATAGTCTCTGTTTATTGAGGAGGATTTGTTTGATACTCTTATTATAATCTTTTGTTGACTGGTATGTATATTTTCGTTTCTTGCATGTTTATGTGTAATATCAATTCATTTTTCTTTAATTATACGCTCCTACATTTGGGGCGCTGGTGGTTGTCGTCAGTGATGTAATCTGCATGGGTCATTGGGAAGTTTCGGGTCTTCCAACATCAGACTTCCCTCGCCCTGCTGAGTATCAGAGATGATCATCTCTGATACCCCCAGATTTATATATGTACTCGCCTGTGATAAAATTCTTGTATTTCTCCACCGTTTTTATTCCTTCTTATAATAACCAAAATAGTGCATCGTTTTCTTTTCCCTCCCTCTTTCTTTCGCCTCGGGGTGCGGTCTTTAATTTGTTTATCTTCTGTTTCTTTTTCACTCATTCATTCTATATCTTTCCTCTTCTGTTTACTTATTTATGTGAACGTATTCCCGCCCGTACGCACAAACATACATCTCTATGTGTACACGAGCAGTTCGTCTTTTTTCACTCTTATGGCTATATATATATATATATATATATATATATATATATATATATATATATAATAAATTTTTTAATAGTATGTTTGAAGCATTGGGCGTATGTGTAATATAAAGATTTTTGAAGGCAACACATATTGCATTGTAAATTGCCTTCAAAAATCTTTATATTACACATACGCACAATGCTTCAAACATACTATTTAAAAAAAACTTTATTTCACTATGCCTGAGTGAGGCTAAATTTATAGTAAAAAAATAAAAATAAAAAAATTTAAAAAAATTAAAAGAATTTCGAACAATCTCTACGATCACAGTAGCAGCCGAACCGACTTACCATCACGGAAATAGCCGATTAATCATCACGGAAGTAACCGGAAAAAAAATAAAATATACGGCGTTCCTCACTTCTTTAAACGACAGATGATTACACAATCGCCGTGGGATAAGTACTAAAAAAAAAACAAAAACAACTAGTACTTTTAATAACTCTGATGATGGAATTTTATTCTGAAAATATTTAGAATTTAAAAAAAAGTTATATATATATATATATATATATATATATGTGAAGAGAGGAAGTAAATCCGACGGTATGTAATATATCAAGAAAAATGAAAAAACACAGGTTTAAATGGGTTAAGTGGTGAGTTTATTGGCCGACGCTGCAGTGTTTCGATCTATTAAATAGATCATCTTCAGGGCATAAGATAAGAAATTATATATCACAGAATGATGAGAAAAAATGAGTGGTAATCCTTCTTATTCAGTCTGTTTAAAAAATTTTTTCTGAAGTTTGAAAAAAGGAGACGGTTTTGAAATATGACATCAAATATTCTATTTTAAGGTGTGAGTATGTAGCGCTGTTAGTGTGTGTATTGAAGGAAACATTGTGCATTTTTTAGGTATGTGGTAGTGTGTGTGTGTGTATAAATTTTTTTCTGTAGCGATAAACGACAGCGGAAGTGAAAACTCAAGGTTGTGTGTGTGTGTGTGTGTGTATGTGTGTGTGTGTGTGTGTGTGTGTGTGTATTGGTAAGAGGTAGGGAGAGGTGTGTGTATAAAATATAAAACATGAAAATTTATTTTCATGACATCTCCCCTTTACCTCTTACCAATATACACACACACCTCTCCCCTACCTCTTACTAATACACACACACACACACATACACACACACACACACACACACACACAACTTTGAGTTTTCACTTCCGCTGTCGTTTATCGCTACAGAAAAAAAATTATACACACTACCTCATACTTAAAAAATGCACAATGTTTCCTTCAATACACACACTAACAGCGCTACATACTCACACCTTAAAATAGAATATTTGATGTCATATTTCAAAACCGTCTCCTTTTTTCAAACTTCAGAAAAAATTTTTTAAACAGACTGAATAAGAAGGATTACCACTCACTTTTTCTCATCATTCTGTGATATATAATTTCTTATCTTATGCCCTGAAGATGATCTATTTAATAGATCGAAACACTGCAGCGTCGGCCAATAAACTCACCACTTAACCCATTTAAACCTGTGTTTTTTCATTTTTCTTGATATATTACATATATATATATATATGAAGTGAAAGTGATAAATGAAAATGTTCTTTCCATGGCAGGAATTCCATAAATGAGCAAGGAAAATTGACAAATGAAACTGTAGACGCCCTAGAAGCCATGAATGCTAAAAACGTCACGGCAAAATTTATTTCTTATTCCTTTCAAATCAATGACCATCTCGTAATTCCAAGTCACTCAGAATGGCGGATATATTACCCAGACAGATGACGAAATGAATTATCATCTCCTTCTTATTGGACACCGACAATCTTTTAAGCGGTTCAAATAAATGACTGATTCCGAATTCAAAGTAACACCTTTCAAAATAAAGAAGAGTTATTAACTGCGAACGGAAAAGAAATTCCTGGGAGTGCCATCTACACGAACACATTAAAGGTCACTCTGTTGTTTGTAATCTCTTTAAAACTCAGAAGCCAATAGACTGAAATTCATTCGTCTCTGAATTGTATTTGAATCAAGAAAAAGCTGTTGCCGTTCTGCAATCAGTCGTCCTTGGTGTTGCCATTTGTCATTTCCCCCGGATTCTGTGCCTGTCTCGATGCCTTGGAAAATTAATGCTCCCCTGCGCGCTGTTTTAATTGAATATTACGCAGAGTATTGCACAAAATGAGATGCAATGGGAATGTCAGCTATCAAAAGATCTATTCAGCCACGCTAAAAGTATCCCTCCCAAAGAATTATGATGGTTCCTTTGATATACATATAGTAGAAATATTTGATATTTACCCGATTGTATACGTTAACAAAAGTCAGAATGACTATTTGATTTTAGATTAAACAACCAGACACAGAATAAATGAATATATATATATATATATATTATATATATATATATATATATATATATATATAAAATAATTTTTCGAAGGCAATACAATGCGTAAAAAATAAAGACAAAAGATGTTTTAATGTCTAATCGATTTCAAGCAAAGCTTTTATCATCAGAGTTTAATTTCAGAATTTAATTTCAGAAAATTTCAGAGTTTATTTCAGATTTTGAAATTAAACTCTGATGATAAAGCTTTGTTTTGAAATCGATTAGACATATAAAACATCTTTTTGTCTTATTTTTACGCATTGTATTGCCTTCGAATCTTATTATTTTGTAACATACTTAACAATGCTTCAAGCAAATTACTTACTTTTATATATATATATATATATATATATATATATATATATATATATATATATATATATATATATATATATATAAGTTAAGAGTAAGGAAATGAATCCGACGGTATAAGTATAGATGAATCCGACGGTATAAGTATAGACGCTATCAAATATTTTCATTTCAACAGCATTGTGTGTTTTCATATCCTTTATTTTAAAAGACGTGACTTTTGTGTTGAATTAAAATAAAATAAAAATATGGGAAAAAAGAAATTTTAAGGGGGGGGGTAAATATTTAGGTTACTCATAGATAGGAAACCTGGGGGTGGGGGCTGTATAATATCACTTTCTCCTCGCATTAATTTGTCGATAAAAACCGCTATTCTGTTAATAACTAGCACGGGTCCATTTTTCAGCAGGCACCGCGTATCGTATTTTAGAGCAGGAGATCAGGACGACAATATAATAATTTTGTTTTCATATACTTATATATATATATATATATATATATATATATATATATATATATATATATATATATTGAATTTTTTGACATCGAATTTTGATAGAGGAATTATATATAAAATTGATAATTTTGAATCATATTACCACGACCAGACACCTCGGCAAACACCATTTGCGACATCCGGAGCACTGGACAGCTGTTTCGACCTCCTTTTGGTTCATCAGCAGTGCATACCACAATCTCCGCCACTATCTCTGAATCACTGGTTCAATCTCTAGTGGCGGAGATTGTGGTATGCACTGCTGATGAGACCAAAATGAGGTCGAAACAGCTGTCCAGTGCTCCGGATGTCGCAAATGGTGTTTGCCGAATTGTCTGGTCGTGGTGAATGATTCAAAATTATCAATTATATATATATATATATATATATATATATATATATATATATATATATATATATATATATATATATATATATATGGTGTGTGTGTGTGTGTGTGTGTGTGTTTGTATAATCCAAAGATCGAGTGAATAAATCTTCCATATGACGTAGTAGTTTTTCACTCGTCGTAATTTGCAGAGCTTAATGTGTGCTCTCACTGTCAGAGACACAGAGCACAATGATATGAGAAAAAGATAATAAGATTTAGGTTGAAAGCATTATAGACTATTTCAGGGAACCTAGATGAATTATCTTTCGGTTCCCATCATCAGATGTCTAATGATGGTAACCGAAACATTCCTATATATATATATATATATATATATATATATATATATATATATATATATTATAGTGAGAAATTTGAAAAAGCACACGTTCATATAAAATGAGTTGTAAGTTTATTAGCGATGCTGCAGTGTTTCGATCTGTTAAGTAGATCTTTTTCAGGGCTTTTGTTGATATAAGGAAGAGTCAAAAATGTTGAAAAGATTGATAAACAAGGACTATCACAGTTTTTCTCATTATTCTCTGATAATTTGTTTTTTACTCTTCCTTATATCAACAAAAGCCCTGAAGAAGATCTACTCGACAGATCGAAAACACAGCAGCGTCGGCTAATAAACTTACCACTCATTTTATTTAAACCTGTTTTTTTTTTCAAATTTTTCACTTTACTACATACCGTCGGATTCACTTCCATTTCTCTTCACACACACATACACACACACACACGCATATATATATATAATATATATATATATATATATATATATATATTATATATATATATATTACGGATTTTTGCCAATCCAGGAAGTAAATAAATTTACTTCTGGGTTAATAAAATCGAGTGCTCAATAAAAAGAGCTAAATATACGTTTTTGTTTTAAAGCGAGTGTTATAAAAATTCGAACTTCAGTTTCATCAGGGAATCCCTGATGAATTGCTCCGGCGATTTAAAAAGAAAAGTATATATATATATATATATATATATATATATATATATATATATATATATATATATATAATTATAATTTGCTTTTTCAAAGTTTTCTTTTGAAGATGGTTTACTTTGATGTTAAAGACATTTGACATCACAGTTTGGAAACGTGTCTTACATAAGACTATTACTTTAAATAAGGGAAATCAAGACTTGAAAAATTATGACTGTCAGAAAATCTTGAGAGTGACGGCCTAATTTTTAATTATACATTTATTTTTATTAACAATTTAATAATTCATTCCTCAATATGGGGTTATTCAAAAATATTTTCTTCTGCAAAATTTTATCAATAATTTAAATAATTTTATTAAATTTGTTTAAGAAATATTTAATTTTCAGCTATTAAATAAACATGTATCAAGCCTTAACTGTATTAGTTTATTTATTCATTTTAATTTAGTTTTTCAATTGGATTTCAAATTAGAAGATCATTTCCGCCAAATTTGGTTATTGCACAATATTCCACTAACTATCTCCCGTTGATTTAAATAATTCAATCTAATTTGTTTAAAGATACATTTTATGAAAAGAGAAGTTTCAGCTATTAACCAAAAATGCCTTGCGTCTTTTCTGAAAGTAGTTTATTTACTGCTAAATAAAAAAAAAGACCGGGCGAAGGAGTCTAACCCTTTTCGCTAGCCGTAGACCTGGGAAATTGTTTTGCTATACTAATTGTGAAAGACGAAGTGACACCCTCTAAGTGTGCTATTTCCATCATTTTTGCCAGGTGTAGCATTTGTAGCTGAAATTGATTTACTTGATAATATATATTTCTGTGTGTGTATAATTTTTTATCGTTTCTGTTGAAATTATTACTTATATTTTTATGAATAGTGATATTTACATAAATAATTTGATAATATATTCTTTCTGGTGTTTTATGTATATTTATTGTGTTCTTTTTATTTGTAGCATATTTTCCGTGTAGCTATCTCTGGTTTTTAGCGCATTGAATATTTTTGTAGTTTGTTTGCAACCATCAGTAGATACTTCTTCAGTTATATATATATATATATATATATATATATATATATGTGTGTGTGTGTGTGTGTGTGTATATGTGTGTGTGTGTGTGTGTGTGTGTGTGTGTGTGTGTCTGTGTCTGTGTCTGTGTGTGTCTGTGTGTTTTCGGCAATTACCAAATGCTAAGCGTATAATATATATACAGTGCGGAAAATAAGTTTTTCAACCACCACTGATTTTCTGAGTTTGCCACCTTAAAAAATTGGAATGGTGTTTAATTTTCAGGGTAGGTCCGTCTTGAAATGGAGAGATAGATTATAATAAACTTTTTAGAATATTTCATTATATAAACTTTTTAAACATTTATTTGTGTTTTATTGAAAAAAATTATTATTTCGCCCCATAACAAAACATAACTCAGTACTTGATGAAGAAACCCGTGTTGGTAAGCACAGCAGCCAGGCGTTTCCTGTAGTTGGTTACCAATTTTTTACAGATCCCAGGGGGGATTTTGGCCCACTCGTCTTTGCAGATCCTCTCCAAATCCTTAAGGTTTGTAGGTTGTCGTTCGGAAACTCAAAGCTTCAGCCCCCTCCACGGATTCTCTAAAGGATTAAGGTCCGAAGACGAACTAGGTCACCCCGTTACCTTAACGTGGTTCTTCTTGAGCCACCCGTTTGTTGCGTTAACTATATACTTTGGGTCATAGGCAGAAACATAATTTAAATTGCTATCCTTTAAACCTAAGTGTAATGATGTGGAATGATTAAATCTAAAGAGAAACAGAGTTCACAATTTTCCCTTTATTTACAAATTGTTTACAAAATTGAAATTCTTGCAAATTCATGCAAATTAATTTTCCCTTTATTTACCATCGACAAAATTCATGCAAATTTATCCTTCATTACGTGTTTACAAATTGAAATTCATTCAAATTCATGCAAATTTAGCCTTTATTTTCCCTTTATTTACCATCGACAAATTCATGCAAATTTACCACGCGATTTACCCTTCATTACGTGTTTACAAATTGAAATCATTTCATGCAAATTTAGCCTTTATTTGCAAATTGTGTTTACAAATTGAAATCATGCAAATTCATGCAAATTTAGCCTTTATTTTCCCTTTATTTACCATCGACAAAATTCATGCAAATTTACCCTTTATTTTCCCTTTATTTACCATCGCAAATTTACCCTTTATTTTCCCTTCATTTACCATCGATAAAATTCATGCAAATTTACCCTTTATTTTCCCTTCATTTACCATCGATAAAATTCATGCAAATTTATTATGATCCATTTATATTTGGATTATATGTTGGTTTTGTTTTACGGCATATCAACCTCAGTGGGTCATTTAATGCCGATAAAATTTTGAAAGAAATTAATTCTTAATAGATACACAAATTTTGTTATAAATACATTTTTCTATTTAACACATAGATGGGACACTAACAGGTACTACCACTCCGGATTATAATATAAAAAATATTTCAATCTTAATAATTCTTTTATAATGCTCCCTTTCAAAAAAATCTCTAAAAACAATTTCTTCAAACAAGAAATCTTCTCCTGATGATGACCTAAGGTCGAAACTAGTTGAGAATAAATAACATATAAGAAATATTCCTGCTTGTCTTATCACTTTTTGTTCACACTATATATATATATATATATATATATATATATAGAGAGAGAGAGAGAGAGAGAGAGAGAGAGAGAAAGGGGGGGAGAGAGAGAGGGAGGGAGGGAGAGAAAGAGGGAGAGAGAGAGAGAGAGAGAGAGAGAAATACAAAGAAAGAAAGAGAAAGAAAGAAAAAGAAAGAAGAAAAAGAATGGCACATAGTGTAATGAATATGGACATATGTACACAGGAAATGAACTCGGTGACCGGAATTCAAATCCTGGACGAGGCTGATTGCAATTCACATAGCGCTGATACCGCTATTCTCCACCCAAGTATGGTTAGATAGTAGGCTAGACAGGTCTCTTTAACATTGGTTAGGAAACCAATCTAGAAGAAGGAAAACTCTAAACCCAAACTCCGCTTAAGAAATTGGCCTATTGACACATGTTACTCGTGCGGTGAGCTTTGTAGAGAAAAATATAAATCTCTTTTCTTTTGATTCTGATGTTAAGTAACTGTGAGTTAGTTGTACTGCAGTGAATATTTGCTAGCTTGGGGTTTAGAGATAATCACGGTACATTCCTTTGAATTAGGATTGAAGGTGGCCGCTGTACCGAACCAATTAAGGGTTTAGAGAGCTCCATCTATCATTTAATTTACCTACAGATTAAAAGCACCGAGTTATGCTCATCGCATTTAGGACTTAGTTATTCAAATCCATTCAATGCTGCGCGTTACTTTGAATTTGGAAGTCGACCTTTTAATTTCGGAAATAAGAGATGAAGCTGCTGGTGCCATCTGTCATTGATTCTGCCGACACTTCCAAATCGACCCGAGCCGCGTAAATGGGTTACAAAGGTTGAAAGCGACAAACACCAATTCATCACTGTGTGTTGATTTCAGCTTCGGCTCTTCTAGTTAATCGATATTAAGGGGGGGGGGCGATGTTGTGGTGCCAAATGCCATTAAAGGGGCGCACAGAATCATTTCAAGCTAATAAAGCGTCGTCTCCGTGGTTTGAATAGCTAAACCAGTGTGTACATGCTCTCGTCGCCTTTTTGTTTTGTTGTTTTTCTTGTTTTTGTTGTTGCTTTGTGTTAGGTTGAAGTAACTGTGCAAGTGAGACTTAAATAACCGGAAATAGATGCCGAGATGAATAGGAGAGTTCTACTTCCGCTTCGTGTTAATGTCTTTGAAAAGCCAATTGATTGATTTATTTTTTTGTGGGATTATCTAATTAGCTTAGTTGGTAGAGCACCGGACTAGGAATCGCCAGATTTTTGGTTCGATACCGGCCCTCGCCAACTCAGCGGATGAGTAGCACAGGGATCTGTGCGGTATAAAGTGAGAAGCTGGTGGTAGGTGTGGCGATCCACCTGAGACCCTAAAAAAACAATTCGTGGTTTGAATAGCTAATTCGTGGTTTGAATAGTAAACTAAGGTATAACTCGGATAGTTTGTGAGATGGGGGGCAGGTGACCGTACAGCTGTTTCCTTGTGGAGTGCTGTTTCAACGACTTATTCAAGACAACCGGAAATAGATGCTGTGCAGAATAGGAGAGTTCTACTCCCGCTTCGTGTTAATGTCTTGAAAAAGGCAATTGATTTTTTTTTTGTAGGATTATCTAATTAGCTTAGTCGGTAGAGCACCGGACTAGGAATCGCAAGATTCTTGGTTCGATACCGGCCCTCGCCAACTCAGCGGATGAGTAGCACAAGGATTTGTGCGGTATAAAGTGAGAAGCTGGTGGTAGGTGTGGTGATCCACCTCAGACGCTAAAAACAATCTCCTTGGTCTATCACTAGTGAAAAGGGGATATACTCCCTCGCTGTCTGGCTGATACCGACATTAGGCCACTCCGACAACTTATGCATTATTTATAAAAAAATAAATGCTGATATAGTCACCGTTATTATTTCCCTTGCTTAGCAAGCACAACGGTTATGGCCTTAATATAGAAAATGCATGGACTGCTATAGACAGCTGGAAGCGCGTGGTGTAATCGTTAAAGTCATGGGAAATGGACTTGTCGTCTCGAGTTCAAATCCTGGACATGCTAATTGCATTTCACTTAGCGCTAATACATTCGGGAAAGGTATGAATCCTACTCTCCCTCCAGCTATGGATAAATATTAGGGCAGACTGTGCTCTTTAACATTGGTTGGCAACTGGTCTAGGAGAAGGAATACTCTGAATTAAAACCTGTTGAAATCTGCTTAAGAAATTGACATTGTGTCACATCCTCCCTGTGCGGGTTTGGTAAATATATATAGACAGGTTATCGATCATATAGAAATCTGATGTCTCTGATAAGACAAAGCAAGAATTTTTCAAAGTTGTAACCGTGTAAGTGCTACTGCATGGCTGCACAACTTGAACTCTAACAAAACGCTTAGAGAAAAGTCTAGATGGGAATAACACAAGGGCGTTACGTGCATTCTTAAAAAAACATCCTGGAAGCAGCTCCTCACAAGAACTCACCTGTAGGAACTCTTGTCTCAATCATACAAACATTCGTAGTAAGATGAAAAAGACAAGCTGGGCACTGTTACGTTTTTCAGGGCCATTCCTCGGCCTTAAAGCAGAAGCGCTTATCCAGTGGAATTGGATCCTTCATATAGAGACCCTCGATAATGAATCCTTTGGTTACTAAAGTTTAACAGAGATGAGACTGTAAACCATGTTCTATGCAAATGTAGCAAGCTAGCACAATGGGAGTACAGAACTAGACACGACTGGGTTGGGAATGTGATCCACTGGGAATTATGCAAAAAAATGAAATTTTGACCATACAACACAATGGTATATGCATAAACCAGAATCTGTTCTTGAGAACGAAACCTATAAAATTCTCTGGGACTTTGAAATAAAAACGGATCACCAGACCTAGTGTTGATAAACAAAAAAGAAAGAACTTGTCAACTGGTGGATTTTGCAATTCCAGCAGATCACAGGTGAAGCAGGAGGAAAATGAAAAAAATGGACAAATACCTGGACCTTGCCAGAGAACTGAAAAAGTTATTGAATATGAAAGTAAAAGTTTAACAACTGTAGTTGGTGCACTTGGGATTGGAAAATCTGGACACCAGAGGAAAGATTGAGACCATCCAGAATACTGCACTGCTGCAATCTGCCAAAATACTCAGAAGAGTCCTGAGGAGACTTGCTGTCACTCAGACTCCAGTGAAAGACCATCAGCTAACGCTGATGTGAAAACTCAAATAATAATAATAATAAGAAGAAGAATAATAATAATGATAATAATAATAATAATTCAATTGGTTATAATACTTAGTTTCTTTTTAATATGCCTTGACAGTTTCCAGTTCGAGAAAAAATGTTAAAAGAATAGAATAAATAGAAATTCCATTAATTATTTTGAAAATATCAATTAAATCGTTTCTCATTTTTCTTTCTAATAAAGAAGTTAATTCTAATTTTTCCATTCTCTCCTTGTAACTGGAATCTTTTACCCTCTTAATTATCTTGTCTCTCTTCTTTGTATTCCATTTCCATCTCAATATTATACTCTAATGTCTAGTCACTGGAGCCCAGGGGCATGTACAATTTTCTATGAGGTCTTTTAATGGTTTTATATAATCTTAAAAACTGCATCTTGCTTCTGTTGAGATGAACTTTCTAACCATATAAAAGAGTGGCAAAATAATGTCGCTCCCTTCAGATAGTGATTGTTGAACCTCAGTAACCCACTATTAGAGCCGGACAGCACATTTAAAAACCTCGATAAAAAGGTATATATATATATATATATATATATATATATATATATATATATAGTTTTCTTTCTGTAGTTAGGGTCTTTCCATGTGTGGTTTAACCAATCTGATGCAGGTAGACCATAAGGAGAGCTCAATGTACCTAATACCAGTGAGTAAAAGGACAGAGCAAGATATTTAGTAAATGAAGAAAAACTCTAAACTTGCTTCATTACAATAATTTATTTCAACCGTATTAATACGGCATCTTCAGGTAATCACAAGAACATGACTCTTACTGACAATTTCCCAAAGTAACATCTCTTTTATATCTAAAATAAGACATTTTATATCTAAAATAAGACATTTTATATCTAAAATAAGACAAAATAAGACACCAAACCTCCCTCCCCTAAATTGATAGATATAAAAGAGATGTTACTTTGGGAAATTCTCAGTAAGAGTCATGTTCTTGTGATTACCTGAAGATGCCGTATTAATACGGTTGAAATAAATTATTGTAATGAAGCAAGTTTAGAGTTTTTTCTTCATTTACTATATATATATATATATATATATATATATATATATATATATATATATATATATTATATATATATATATGTATGTATATATATATATATATGTATATGAGAGGTATCCAAAACCTGGTAGTAAGGGAGGATTCTATGTGATTTCTAAGATACACTGTATTATTATTGTATGATCCAGTATGTATAAATACAATGAATCTTTAAATCACTGAAAAGAGCTCAATGTATAATAAACTTTTTACATTATATACAGAGCAATATTTATCTTAGAAAGGAAGGAAAAACTCAACATCGTAATTCCATAATAAATTTATTTCGACCAAAATTGGGGCCTATATAAATCTAAGTTGATTTAATATAGCTCCCGAAAATTCAGTCTCATCAGATGGAAGATCAGGTTATTGGAATTGCATAACTGAAAAATTTTACTTCTCAAAAAAAAAAATGAATAAATAAGTAAATAAAAAAAAATGTTTATATTGTAAGACTGTCACCATGGTGACAGGGAATCAAATGAGAAAAAAGGATACTTTTCAAGTTCTGGTTTCTTAGGGGGATGGTAGTCAGACAAAATTAAACTATGAATTAAACTATTGAATGAGTCTGAACAAGTATAGAGTAAGAATAAAACAAAAAATTAAATAAAAAATAATAAAATATAAATAGAGAAATATATATTAAAAAAATGTATATTTAAACCTTAAAATATATTAGATAATATAATGTTGTATAAATATACTATTGATAAAAATGAATATAAAAATTAAAAATAAATATATATATATAAGTTGTGTCAAAAAAGTATCATGGGATTTTGTAATTTTTGACTCACCTTGTATTCTGAAAAAATTAACGTTCCATTCATTGTTCATATCTATCTTGGTAAATACAGCTTCAATCTCGATACTTTTATAACACACACACACACACACACACACACACACACACACACACTATATATAATATATATATATATATATATATATATATATACTAGCAGGACCTGTGGATATAACACAGTATGATACATTTTAAGTACATCTATTCTTAACTATATTTATCGAACTCCTCTCCCATTACCTAGGTGTGAAATCAGGTCCTTTTAAAGTGTGTAGAATTTGTTTGAATTCTGATATTTCCTTCTCCTATATTGGTTAAATAGAAAAATGAGTTTAAAATTGGTGTTTAAAAAAATTGAGTTTATATTTTAAAAATCTTAATAACCTTTAAGAATAAATATAGGGTTGATGTGACCTAAAAACCAACCAACCCACCAGGTTACTTGGAAAAGTAATTTCCAGTTTGATAATATGAACCTTTTTTTCCTTCCATTTAAATGAAATTTGAACCGTGGCCAAATGACAATATATCATGCCTAGTCACAAATTTTCAGCACCTTCAATAATACTAACATACCCTAAAGGGTGTTAAAGCCCTCCATAGTGAACATTTTGGAAGCCCATAACTTCAGTCTGCTATACTATTTACCAATAGTTGGGGAGGATATAATTGGATTCATAACTTTTTCATGGGTTTTAGCCTCATAAACAAATGCCAATGTATACTTTACATTAACGGAGACGAATCCTGAAAAATAGATTCATTTTGAATTTATTCCAAATATATTAACCCTATTTCCTGAATGGCTTTCATTAAACTTGCCTAAAATGTTAGGCATGGAAACTAGAAGGGAATAACATAACGAGTAATCTTGTTCGTAATGTAAGGATAGGCATCCAGAAAGGGATGATAGATATATTGAACTCATGCATAACATTTGACAAATGATACGGAAAAGCATAATAGAAAATAGTAACGTGTCTAAAACCTTGGACAAAGGATACAGAAAAGATAATAGATATATTTAGCATATCTAACATATCCATAAATTTGGGTATAGAATCCAGAAAGGGACACTAGACATGTCTAACATATCTATAACGTTGGACAAAGGATCCAGAAAGGGATGATAAACATATATAATATATCTAACACATCCGTACCTTTGGGCAAAGGATCTAGAAAGGGACAATGGAAATATCTAACATATCTATAACGTTGGACAAAGGATCCAGAAAGGGATAATGAAAATACTCAAATTTATGACGTTGGGCAAAGGGATCCAGAAAGCGATGATCAAAATATTTAACATATCTAACATGACCATGACTTTGGGCATATGATCCAGAAAGGGATAATAAACATTGTTAACATATCTAACACATTTATAACGTCGGAGAAAGGATCCATAAAAGGATAATAGAAATGTTTAACTTGTATATAACGTTGGGAAAATTATCCAGCAAAGCATTATAGAAATATTTAGCATATCTAACATATTTATAACTTTAAGCAAAGGATCCAGAAGGGAATTATATAAATATTTAACAAATTTAACGCATTTATAACGCTGGTTAAAGGATCCAGAAAGGGATAATGATAATATTTAACATATCTATTACCCATCCATAACTCTGAGCAAAGGATCCAGAAAGGGATAAGATTATTTAACATATCTAACACATTTATAAAGTTGGGCAAATGATCCAGAAAGAGAAAAAAAGACATATCTAAAATATCTAACCCATCCATAAGTTTAAGAAAGGGTTCCAGAAAGGAATAATAGAAATAACTAACATATCTAACCCATCAATAACTTTCGGCAAAGGATCCAGAAAGGGGTAATAGAAATAACTAACATATTTAACCCATCCATAAGTTTGAGAAAATGATCCAGAAAGGGATAATAGAAATAACTAACATATCTAACCCATCCATAACTTTCGGCAAAGGATCCAGAAAGGGATAATAGAAATAACTAACATATCTAACCCATCCATAACTTTCGGGAAAGGATCCAGAAAAGGATAATATAATTATTTAACATATCTAACACATTTATAAAGTTGGTTAAATGATCCAGAAAGAGAAAAAATACATATTTAACATATCTAACCCATCCATACGTTTGAGAAAAGGATCCAGAAAGGGATAATAGAAATAACTAGCATATCTAACCCATCGCTAACTTTCGGCAAAGGATCCAGAAAGGAATAATAGAAATAACTAACATATCTAACCCATCCATAAGTTTGAGAAAAGGATCCAGAAAGCGATAATAGAAATAACTAACATATCTAACCCATCCATAACTTTCAGCAAGGGATCCAGAAAGGGATAATAAAATTATTTAACATATCTAACACATTTATAACTTTGGACAAATGATCCAGCAAGGGATCATACGAATATCAAACGTGCCTGCAACGTTGAGCAAACGATCCAGAAAGATAATTGAAAGATTTAACTTGTCTCCAATGTTATGCATGACATCAAGATGAGGATAATGGAAAGATTATCCTGTCTAAAATTCTATACAGGAAATTTAGAAACGAAAAATACAAAGAAAAAAAAGAAATTCATGACACTCCATTGATATTTATAAATGTGCTTCCGCCACATATTTCAACGTAGAGTCTCTAGAATACGTTCGTCTGAAATGCTGATATCAGAAAATCGATATGTGTGTCATAGTCAGTTGATAATGAATGGAAACGAAGGTAGAGGATACATAATGAATAAGGCCAGACGAGTGACGATAGAATTGTCACTTTAGATCAGTTCAAATGTGGAATGATACGTAAAGTCGATCATGTATTTTGCTTCATTTTTTTATATACTTTTTAAAAATCGTAATTGTGTGTTCTTAATGTGAGCTTTGGAGTTCCTCTTCTTGTGATCACAATGTGAAATTACACTGGACAACAAAACGTTGCTGCTGGTGCAAAAGCAACTCTATAAAAATCGTTATCATAGAGAGTGGGGGGATAATCTTTCAGTGCCATCCGGTGAATTATATCCTCGTCAATTTACTGTCAGTGCACGAGTCAAGGAACATTCAGAGATAAAGACAGATGTTTGAAATATTTGACAGAATTTAATTTCATGGGGAAGCGCGGTGGTGTACTGGTTATAGTCGCTGGAAATGGACTCGTCGACTCGAGTTCAATTCCTGGACTGGACGAAACTACAGTTTAAATAGCGCTAATACCCTTTGGAAAGGTATGAATCCAACTATTCTCCTTCTCCAGCTATGGGTAAATAGTAGCACAGACTGGTATATTTAACCTTGGTTAGGCAACCAGTCTAGGAGAAGAAATACTCTGAATTCAAACCTGGTCACTACTAGAATAGACTCAAGCCTACTTAGTGATCTATTTCAATTGAAAAAAAAAATAATCGTGAGTGTTGTGATGTTAGTTCAACAGTAAAAAAAGAAGTCAAGTCGAGGTAGGGTAAAAAGAGACAAGTGTATTTACATAAAGGTACCGGAACGGCTAGCTTGCCGCTAAACAGTAACAGTACGGTTACGGTAAGTACCACCTTTTCACTCGGTGTCTCACTATTTATAGTGAGAACCGGTGTATATTCTCCACTGTAGGAACGGCCGGTACAACAGTGAAATGAACACACGTTTTATTTTCTATAACCATACACTTAACACAGTCAGTAGAGCATTTGCCTAAGAACCGCAAGGTTCCACGTTCGATAACGGCCCTCGTCAACTCGAGTAGTACAGCTGGGATAAACTGATCTTTGGCGTAAAACATCTGGGATCCGACGGTAGGTGTGGCGCTCCTCATTAGCACAAAACAATCTCACTTATCTAGCGCTAGCACAAGGGGTATAGACTTCCTCGCTGTTTGGTTGATACCGACAATAAGCCACTCTCCACTGGTATGCAAAATATAAATCCTGATTATCTGGTGTCGCTTGTCTGCTGAATTCATATATCTTATACGTGTCGTCAACTCAGCTAAATAATAGACCATTCCATTTTTAATTATAAAGAAAGAGATGGAAGGAAAAGGACATGTGATTAAGAAAAATATAATTAGATGGTAAGAAAGAAAGAGAATAGGAGAGAGATAGAGAGAGGGTGTGAGTGCGCTGAAGCGATAACGCTAATCTGTTTCAATCGAATATGATAAAAAGATGAAAGGAAAGAAGAAGAAAAATGAGTGTGTGTGTGTGTGTGGTGTGTGTGTGTGTGAGAGAGAGAGAGAGAGAGAGAGAGAGAGAGAGAGAGAGAAAGAGAGAGAGAGAGAGTGAGAGAGAGAGAGAGAGAGTTAAATCAAGATTATTATACGCTTTACATATTGAACTATTTAGCAATAGCTCTTAAGTATTCCTCCACTCTGTTTTCTAAACTCTTATAGACCGTTCCATGAGCAACAACTACGATTGGTTTTACTTACATCCACATATTCCATGTTTTTTATTATTCTCTGTCAAGGTCCAGGTATCTGTTTATCTTCTCATTTTCTTTTACCTTCAACCTCTGATCTGCTGACCCTCAAAATTTACCAGTTGTCAGGTTCTCTTTTACTTATTATTATTATTATTATTATTATTATTTACTCCTTTTGAGTTTTCACATCAGCATTAGCTGATGGTCTTTCACTGGAGTCTGAGTGACAGCAAGTGTCCTCAGGTCTCCAGGACTCTTCTGAGTATTCTGGCAGATTGCAGCAGTGCAGTGTTCTGAATGGTTTCAACCCTTCCTCTGATTTCCAAACTTTCCAAACCCTTTTCTAATCCTTTTGGGACCGATCCAAGTGCACCAACTACAAATGGTATAACTTTGACTTTCATATTCCATAACTTTTTCAGTTCTCTGGCAAGGTCCAGATATTTGTCCATTTTTTCGTTTTCCTTTAGCTTTCACCCTGTGATCTGCTGGAACTGCAAAATCCACCAGTTGACAAGTTCTTTCTTTTTTGTTTATAAACACTAGGTCTGGTCTTCTTGCTGGGATAAGGTGATCCGTTACTCCTTACGAGTTGGTCACACCATTTTTAACTGGTGTTTTTCACTGAAGTTTAATTCACAGTAGATGTACTCAGTTATTGGTCAACACATCGTAGTAAGTGAGTTCAAACTCCAATCTCAACTATTATATTCACTATCGGACTGATACCCTCGGGAAAGGTACAAGCCCCCTCGTTCTCCTAGTTAGTGGATCAATACTGAAAACCAATATTGGAAATTTGAAGGAATCTTTCACTCAGATCCTTGAAAATGCTGGAATTGATGAAGTCGTGCATGTTAAAGATATAGAATACTTTGTGAATTGGGATCTGTAAAGACATCTCGTAGGCAATCTCTTCTCGATAAACCTGATATTTTCAAGCGCCAAAATTTGGCAACCTTGTAAGCTAAGCACATCTGGCAGGAATTTGTTTTCCTTCTCTCAGATGAGTTGCCATACCAAAACTTGAGAGCCTAATTTTCCCTCATATTTACCTATAGGACGAATTTACCGATCATAAATTCAAGAATGAATTTCACCTATAATCAATCCTCTATTGGAGTCAGTCAGTCACTATACTGTTGGTTTGGACAACAGCAACTGACTGAGCACAACACAACCTCTGCCCAAGATAGCTGCTACTTATGGGACTCAAGAATAGTCCATTCATGTATTTGGGTGATTCCATTCCTTGAGTCCTGATTGGCCGCTTGGTTTCTATGATGTTATGAGGCTTCATAAATACTCTGGCATTCTACAGTAGGATTGCAATAATGTTAGATTTGTATCGAGTTACAGCTAACTGTTGCCTTGTATTACCAATTCGACGGTAATTGGAACTTAGTATGATTATTCTACATCTTCAATGTGTGCCAATTAGTGAACCTCTAGGTCATGTTAAGATTATTTACTAACTGACCATTGCCAAGATTGACAATGGACGTAACAGCTTTTAATGTTACTCTACCAAGATGATGTTGACAATAGAGCAGCCTTGTATAGGTCACCTTTTAAACAAAGCACAGTTGGTTTGAATTTGTTTTCCTTTTCCAAGAAAGTTGCCATACCAAAACTAGAGAGCCCAGTGTGCCCTATTATTTTACCCATAGGATGAATTTAACAACGATGAATTTACCAATGAATTTTTACATGAAAATAATCCTTTCTCAAGCGCAAAAATTAGGGTATGAATTTACACGAAAATCGACTTTTCTAAAGTAATTACAGCGAAGGAATCTCGGGTGACATTTAATGGACCTGATAGATAAGTAAAAAGAATGGATTCTATCCAATTCAGAGTGGGGGCTAAAAGAACGCAACAAGGTAATGTAATCATATGGGCTGGAATTGTTGACAAAACCATTATTAGAAAGGTCGACGAAAGAGTTAAACAAAACAGTGGTGACTATTGCAATTTTATGGACAAGACTTTATTTACACTAGCAAATATATGCACCCTCCGGGTGCAAGTATTTAAGTTTTAATGTAATAAAATATTGTATTAAATTAGAAAGGCTAATGAAACTAAATAAGAATACAGATAAAAAGATTTGAAACAGAGGGAGTATAATAAAAGATTTGAAACAGAAGGAGTATAATAAAAAATGGAACAACTGAAACTTACTCTTCCATCACTCTCGTCTTTCATTGTTATTTTTTCTAATTTAAGTAATTAGTTATAAGAGGAAGTAAATAATAAAATGACAGTTATTTTATCTTGTTAACGGATTTCATTTAAGATTCATTGAAGAGATTTTTGCTTATATTCATTAAAATAAAACCAAACAGTTAGAAATCAATAATACTAAGCACATATTTATTAAATTCGATTTTTTAATATTAATATGCAAATTAGCCTTCCCGTTCACATTGTAAACCGCTATCTTGTTGTATATATAAATATAATTGCATGTTGTTAGTATGTTGATATGGTTAACAGTATTAATAATGTAAGACAATTTTATTAATAATTGAGGTTTAGATAAAAATAAAATCATGGAGAATGTGGTGTCAATAACTAAGAGAATTGTGACTTGAGTAGGAATATAGTTTCGGTTACAGACAGAAAAACACACAATCTCCATTATAATAAGATAGTACACGTCCCAGTCTCGCAGATTCAATGTGAAGTGCATACTCTTAAATATATCATTAGATAATTCAATAAAAACTATTTGAACACATTAACGTGTTTACGTAAAATTACACAGTTTACAAAGTGAAGAAAGTGTCTTTAAATCATCTATTCTTCCCTCAGCTATGGGTAAATAGTAGAATAGACTAATTGTTAGCAATTGTTGAGCAACCAACTTAGGAGAAATAAAAAAATCTGAATTCAAACCAGTGCAACTCCTCTTGGTAATCGTAGGGAATAGACTCGGCAACCTGAGTTAAAATCCTAGATTTGGATGTTTGCATTTCAAATAGTGTTAATACACTTGGGAAAGGTATGAATCCATCTATTCTCCCTCCAGATATGGGTAAAATAGAAGAGAAGATTGGAATTTTTAACCTTGGTTAGGTAACCGGTCTAGGAAAAGGAAAACTTTAAATCCAAACCTGTTAAACTCCGCTTAAGAAATTGACCTTGTGTCACATCCTGCGTGTAGAGCTTTGGTAGATATATGTGCTATATAATTTAGTTACACGAAATGATGAGCCACCGAGGTTGGATGGTTGGATTTTACGGCTTTGTCTGATTAAAATATATGTTTTATCTGAGTTCACGTAGATGCCAATAGCTCTTGCTGCCTTCTCTAGGCTAGGCAGCAGTGATTTGTCTTGTGCAGATTTATTTGCGAGAAGCTCTAGATCATCTGCGCAAATTGTATAAATATAATATAACTTGACATCAAGCCTAATTGCTGCCAAGAAAAGTCTCTACAGAATTGTCTGGTTAATTTGAGGTTGCCAATACATAAATAGAATGACATTTTAATTGTATCTAGTATGTGTATATCAGGGGGGGGGGGCACTGTTGCTACTTCCCAACATAAAGTTGAATTAAGCAAAATGTCTTTTTCATCAAAGGATCATCAGAAAAGAGGCTTCTTGCAATCCAATCTTTTATCAAGTATTGAGTAATGTTGTTTGTAAAAATGATTAATTAAAAATATATCTTATGTTTACATCTCTTATTATAATGGAGATTGTGTGTCTGTCTGTCTGTAACCGAAACTATATTACTACTTAAATCACAATTCCCTTAGTTATTTACGTCACATTCTCCAGGATTTAATTTTTATTCAAACCTCAATTATTAATAAAATTGTTTTACATTATTAATACTGTTTACCATATCTACATATTAAAAACATGCAATTGTATTCATATATACAACAAAATAGCGGTTTACAGTGTGAATGGGAAGGCTAATTTGCATATTAATCTTAAAAATGGATTTTAATAAATATATGCTTAGTATTATTGATTTCTAATTGTTTGGTTTTATCTTATTGAATATGAGCAAAAATCTCGGATATAAATCTTAAAAGAAATCCATTAACAAGAAGAAATAACTGTAATTTTATTCTTTACTTCCTATTTAACTAAATAGTTGAATTAGGAAAATTTACCAATGAAAGACGGGAGTAATGGAAATTGATGGAAGAGTTAGTTTCAAAGTTGTTCTATTTTTCGATTATACCCCCTCTGTTCCAAATCTTTTTATCTGCATTCTTATTCAGTTTCATTAGCCTTTCTAATTTAACATATTTTATTATATTAAAACTTAAATACTTGCACCCGGAGGGTGCATATATTTGCTAGTATATGTAATGACAAACGAGAACACCGATAGACTTTGGAAAGCTTTATTCTACTTAGAATAATTAGTACACTTATTTCAAGATGTTTATTTATATTCAGATAAATATGCAGTGCCAGAATAATATTTCATTAACTTAGAAATTAAAAACTTTATAATCTTATTCGTTATGAAACAGTTTTTACGTTTGAGAAATAAATTATAAATAACTAAGCTAATCTTTCTTTACTTTTTCTAACTGCTTTACTGCACTAGTCAATTCAGTGTTGTCTCCCTTGAAAAGTAAATTGATGATCTGTGATTATTTTCATGGATAAAATCCAACTAACCTACTTCGTATAGAATGATTGTAAGGATCCTTGCCCTGAAGTTGTTTTTTTAGTGCTGATGGATCCAAAAATGAGTTGAAAAAATGTGTTTATCAAGAAAACGATATAACAAAAAAAATTGAATACCCAATCAGATTGAATAAAACAAAAACGTCTTCGGCATAAATTAACCCACTAAGTGTTGGCACACCGTAAAATTCAACCAATCACCTAGGTGTAGGCTGATTGTAACGATCCTTGCCTTGAAACTTTTCCTAGTGCCAAGGAATAAAAAAAAAATGTTGAAAAAATTAAGACTAATAAAAAAGGGTTATTTCCGATAAGTCTAACATAAACAAAAAGGAAACACTCTTGACTGATAAGTTATTTATTTATTTTCCAATTAAACCAACCCTAAACCCTAACCCTAAACCCTAACCCTAACCCCATCTTCTTTTTCCTAGTAAATCAATAGATAAATAAATAATTTATCAGTCAAGAGTGGTTTCCCTTTGTTTATGTTATCTTATTATAATGGAGATTGTGTGTTTTTCTGTCTGTAACCGAAACTATATTTCTACTCAAGTCACAATTCTCTTAGTTATTGACATCACATTCTCCATGATTTTATTTTTATCTAAACCTCAATGATTAATAAAATTGTCTTACATTATTAATACTGTTAACTATGTCTACATACTAACAACATGCAATTATATTTATATATACAACAAAATAGCGCTTTACAATGTGAACGGGAAGCTAATTTGCATATTAATATTAAAAAATCGAATTTAATAAATATATGCTTAGTATTATTGATTTCTAACTGTTTGGTTTTATTTTAATGAATATAAGCAAAAATCTCTTCAATGAATCTTAAATGAAATCCATTAACAAGAAAAAATAACTGTCATTCTATTCTTTACTTCCTCTTATAACTAAATACTTAAATTAGAAAAAATAAGAATGAAAGACGAGAGTGATGGAAGAGTAAGTTTCAGTTGTTCCATTTTTATTATACTCCCTCTGTTTCAAATATTTTATTATACTCCCTCTGTTTCAAATTTTTATCTGTATTCTTATTTAGTTTCATTAGCCTTTCTAATTTAATGCAATATTTT
>CM042153.1:14007574-14015074 GCA_023376005.1 Doryteuthis pealeii | reverse complement strand
ACTTTTACCGCACACATCCCTGTGCAACTCATGCGTTGGTAAGGGTCGGTATCGAACCCAAATCCTTGTGGTTCCTAGGTGGACTCTCTACCGTTTTGACTAACGCAGCCCTTATAAATTATATCAACTAGCAAAAACAATTACTTTTTTAAAGATATTGCCAGAGTTTGTGGGAGTTAAGAATTCAATGCCAGAGAGTTTGTACCATAAGTAAAATCATCATCAAATTAAAACAATTTGAAATGGAAACTTAGTTCTGATTAATTTTATATTTTAATAAATGATACATAGATATATTATAGCGGACATGAATGAATTTAGTGCGCAATAGTCATCTAAATGCACTAAACTATTTGTCTTATTGGGACCAGCATAAATGAATACTTTGCCCTCAGGATCTCTTTTAATGGAATGATAGGATTGACTTGAACAAAGTTTGAATGTTTTGTATTTATGATGGAGAACGAGAACCGCCGTATGCATTAAGGAAAAGAGCAAGACATTGTTTTGCCTGCCGGAATCGAACCCGCATCCTTCCGAATGCAAGAAAGCGATTAAGAAAGGACATGTTTTTCATTTACACCGTCAATATCCGGTTGTTTTAACAAACGTTTTTTAAAAATTTTTTAAAATTTTTTTAAAATCATAAAACTATTTACACCGTCAATATCGGTTGTTTGTTAGGGGTTAGATTTAGGGGTGGTTTTATAATTTAAAAAAATATGTAAATATCGCCTGTTAAAACAATCGGATAATTGACAGTGTAAATGAAAAACATGTCCTCTCTTAATCAAGATCAAAATAGGGTGCCTTAAGGTCATATGATCCGAGTAATCTACCAGTTTTTAGTCTAAATAGAGTGATCTTCCCTTGTCAGAATAAGTATAAATAAAGAGCCGGAAAGCGCATTCCGTACTTTATATCAAAGATTTTCTCTATTTAATAAAAGTCAAAGAGTTCCTCTACTTGTTTAAAAGATTTGCTCCTAGGTGTATGTGACGGAGAACGAGTACCGCCGTACTCATTTAGAAAAAGGCAAGACAATGTCTTGCCTGCCGGAGTCGAACCCGCGCCCTCTGGAATGCAAAGAAATGCGATTCGGGCGCTGGGTGGACGCGAGGTGTAATTCAGGTGCGGATGTTGGGGAACTGTGTCCACAAATAACAAGTGAGTGGAGTGCTGAGGAGAAGAAGTTGGCCGACGCGAGACGGTAGTCAGCGACGAAGGGCTTTGTGAACGGCCAACAAAGAAATTGATTTTAATCCAACGAAGAAACAAAACTAAATGGGAGTTGCAATTTTCAGCTGCTAAAATATTTTGACGACGACGGCTTTTCAGCTGCTGGTCGATGACGAAGACTGTGTTGACCAAAATAAAGTTTGTCCTGTGAGAAGACGGTGGACTCGCTTTTTTTTTATCCCCTCTCAGCAGGAACTTGTTGACTCAAATATCTAATTTCCCCCTCTATTTTGCTTCCTTCTATAGTGTATAAAATTTCAAAACCAAGCAACATTACTAAATAGGCAACTAGAATTATTCCAAAATTTCTTCCAGTTTTGGTTAGATTGTTATATGAAAAAGTTTGAAGATCTTTTCATTAATATTTCGAATAAATAGCAAATACATAAAAAATGAGTGTCTTTGTCTTGTTGCTCTTTTAATTCTACAATCATAAAAATTTTTAAAAAAACATCCCTTAATATGTCTACATGTGTGGAGAAGCATTATCGTTTCTGGCAACATTATAGTATAAATTACTTTACTTACAAAATAAACATTTTCGTTATATCATTTTATGTTTAATTCATTTCTTTTATACACATTTACTCACAGTTGTGTGCAACATATATATCTTACATTAAGCTTTGGATAAATCTACAATACCACTTTCAAATTTTGTCAATGAAATCAATTTTGAATATAACAGCATAAAAAAATGTAACTTTTGTGCAACCAACTTTTCTTTCAACGAAATATCTTTTTATTCATTTATTTAAGCTTTTATTTATTTATTTATTTTTTTCTTTTAGATTCCCATCAAATCAGAATTTTAAAACTTGCTCGAGGTAAACTAATTAAAATAACTGAATGTGCAGAATTTTCCCGCTCAAAGTAAAAGGAAAAAAAAAATAGATGGATAAATATAAAAATAATAAAAAGTAAAGCCATGTATTTTTGTTCGTTAAAAAAAATTAAATGAGTTGTCTATGAAGATTTTTCTTTAACACTCCTCTTTTCATAACGTAACTTTGGGCAACATATACAAATACAGCGGTACTTTGACTTACGACTTTAATGCGTTCTGCACAAAAAAAACAAATTTCCTCGTATAACAAATCAAATTGAAACATTGAAATAAACTTAAATGCCATTAATCCGTTCCATACCCGTGAAAATGACCCTGATTTTGGATGAGAAAAAAGTTGACACCTTTCCGTCCACTAAGGACGATGGCATAGTGTCAAAAAAAAAAAAAATATCTGCATCTTTTTCTGACACACACACACACACACACACACACACACACACACACACACATATATATATATATATATATATATATATTATACATTATATTATATATATATTATATATATATATATATATTATATAGGGTCGGGTTAGCTCAGTCAGTAGAGCGTTCAGTTAGAAACCACAAGATTCCTAGTTCGATACCAGCCCTCACCAACTCAGTATATGAGTAGCACAGGGATCTGTGCGGTAAAGTAAGGAGCTGATGGTAGGTGTGGCGCTCCCACTCATACACTAAAATAATCTCCTTGGTCTAGCGCTAGTGAAAAGGGGATAAACTCCCTCGTTGCATGGCTAATACAGACATTAGGCCGCCCCGAAGACTTTACTTTATATATATATATATATATATATATATATATATATATATATATATATATATATTTGGGAATATATATACATATGATTACAGTCAGTGGCCCAGGTACTTGGGATCTCCGAATGAATTGTTTACTGAAAATACACGAAGTAAAGCCTCAGATCTAATAGATAAATGCACGACAGATTTTGGTACTTCCCTAGAGGAACACATTAATCAAGGCTAAGTAGATATCTGGAAATACAAATAAACATGATTTCCATCAGGCCTGGTCTCTAGCGTCTAACCATGGAAATTGGCATTCAATTGAGAAGTGTGATAAAACTACTAAAAAGAGCACACTATTACAGACAGAGATTAGAGAAATTAGGATTAATTACTTTACTAGAAAGAAGACTGACATTTGATCTAATTGAAACTTTCAAAATAATGAATGCTATTTCCAGATATGGTAAACATTATTTTACGCATTCCTCATCGAACTGGTAATTTTTTCTCGAGGCAGATAGGAAAAAACTAAGTCTGTATACCAATTAACTTTTATCGCTAAAATGTGGTAGAAGATCAAGTTTTAAGCGGAATATAAATAATTTGAATTCAGAGTTTTTTCTTCTCTTAGGCAGGTTGTTGTACCAAGATTAAATAACACTGTCGGCCCTACTATTTACCCATAGAAGGAGGGAGAATAGATGGATTCATACCTTTCACAAGGACAGTAACATTATGTGAAATGCAAACAGCTTTGTCTCGGTTTTGAACTCATTTCTTACCATGATACCCGTTACGTTCTAGGTTAACAAACTAAATTCTACTTTTTGCACTCATCCATTCACGTGACTCTCTAATCTAATTAGATTACCGCTTTGGATGACTCTGGGCTATCAATATAAATTCAATGTGATTTCCAACTGTAATTTTCCAGTTTACATTTAATTCTACATTTTAACCTACACTTCCTTGCAAAAATGATATGCTATGCCTACTCATTATATAACACTTTTATCCCATTTTAAATTCTCAGTGATTTTCCGTATCTGTTTGTTTTTAATTCTAAATTATACTTCCTTACAAAAATGACAGGCTATGCCTACTCATTATTTAACACATGGATCCCATTTTAAACTCTTGGTGATTTTCCGTAACCGTTTGTTTTTAATTCAAAACTATACTTCCTTACAAAAATGATAAGTTATGCTTAAGTGCAATGCTTTTTATCTCATCTCTCCTGCACTCATTTGGGAGTTGCTTTAATGCGCTATTTGAAATGAAAACACTTTGACCAGGGATTGAACTCGAGTTGCTGTGTCCACTTCTTACGACGTTTATCATTACATCAGTAGCGCCTCAGTAACACAGCCCTGTCGGTGGGGCTATAGAATACATCGACTGCACGTTAGTAGTTGGGTTAAGACACCCACAATGGACAGAATCCGGGGGGCTGAGCAGTGTATCACATGCATGACACCGCTTTGGTCTTTAATTAGGCTAGACGAGCGGTGGAAAAGATCTCCCCTAATTATTCGGCTGGTTTCTACAAGTGTTGTATACTCTCTCTCTCTTTTACTTCTATTATTCTTCTGCTCATCTTTGGTATCTTACCTTCTTCTTCTAGCGTCACTTCTAACGTCTCTGTTCTTGCTGGTTGATCGTCCTTGATTCATTTCTTCTTCTAGGTCAGTCTTGTTGCCAATCAACCACAAAACCATAATATTTTTTAAACCTTTATTTACTTAACTAAACATTTTTCCCTAACTAATCACACCGCGCGTGTGCAGTGAGTCCCAGCTAAAGCAGATACATATTCTCTGTCTGACGTCCAAGCTGAAACTGAGAGCCAACCAGGTCCCACGTGACTTCACGTATTTCGCGGGCTTTCTGTAATATTCCATGGAAAGTCCCGCCGTGATATGAAAAGGGGCCACCCCTTCAGAAATACAGGGGGTTGACAATAATCTATGTATAGATTATGTAACACAAGCACTAGAACCTATATGATTATCCAGACAGTATTTCTCATGGCAACTCCCCAACACTTTTTCTAATATATGTGCAAGAAGGCGGTGGCTGAGGGTCATATTGTCCTAGGTATGACGTCCAACTGAATCTAGTACTGAGTAGAGTAGAAATCTTCTTTACTGTTGTGGGTTTGTTAAGGGTCACAAATAAAGACAAACGACTGGTGAAAGTTGATACAATTGTATTGAACAAAGAAAGTAGAATTTACAGAAGGAAAGTGAAGTTACGTCCGACAATACAGTCTAGAACTGAATCGCGTCGCTTGTTCCCAAGCTACAATTGTCTTTGCTACTTATAGTAGCAGTAGGATTATTCCATTATGTACATAGGTTATATCACCTCTAACAATTACTACCAGGCATTACCTGAGCCTGCTTCAGAGCGCTTCGGCCTCTGGAGTGGCTAAGTAATAAAATCAACAGCGTCGATCCCAGGGGGCTATCCCCCCAGGCAATACCTGCCCCCTTGATTTAAAGAAGCAGGGTTGGGTTTATTGCCCAGCGCCTGAGACGCTCCCCGCGAGGGGTAATGCCGATGGGATCGACGCATTTTTTGTGCCTGCCATCCATGAGTCACGGCTTGTGGGTGGTCCCACGTTAATAGGGCCTTGTGCCTAACCTGTACAAGTGTGGTACGAGGTAAGTAAACAGTTCCACTCTGACCCAGAGTGATAATAACTATTAGAGTCCCATGTGTTTGATTGTTAGAAATACGTTTAAAAAAGAATTAAAAATTGAATTAAAAATGAATATTCATGAATGATAAAAGAAAAACGTTTTTTTTTTTGTTGACAAGCCGTAAAATCCAACCAGCCAACATCGGTCGCACATCATTTCATGAAACTAAATTTTGTAGTACATATATTTACGAATCCCTATGGACAGTCAGGATGTGACACAAGGTCAATTAATTGAGCGGTGTTTAACAGTTTGGAATTCAGATTTTTCCTTTTCCTAGACTGGTTACCTAGCCAAGTTTAAAGAGGCCACTGAGTGAGTATTTGGATATATACATTTCTCAAGGGAACATAAAACTAGGTGAAATGTAACTGCCATGTCTGGGATTTGAACCTTGGTCGAAGATTTGCTACGACTATAACAATTACACCACGCACTTTCAACTAAAATTGTGTAGGATATGATGCTGTCAATTGGGTTATAAATTTTTTTCGTTCGGTGTTTTTAAAAGAAATATCAACTGTTTTCTTAATTATAAAAATGGGTAAGAAGCTAATTAAAAAATATCTAAATCTGTGACAGTTAATTGGAAAATATTTTCATCGTTTTTTTTAAATGTTTTTGGCAGATTAAGTTGCTTAAAGATTTATAATAAAAAATAAATTGTTTGAGGAATATCTAATTAAGTCAGCAATTCCCTCAGTGGAGATAACTGCACGAAAACGTTAGAAAATAAAAAAATAAAAAGAGGCTAGAAAAATAAATATTTTTCTAGGGCTTTGCATACATGGATTAATAGAAAAATCTACGAGAACTAATGTAATGCAATATATATATATATATATATATATATATATATATATATATATATATATATATATAAATAAGCGGAGAAATTATAAAATTCACACACACACACACACACACACACACACATATATATATATATATATATATATATATATATATATATATATATATATATATATATATATATAGTTAAATGAAGTGATAAAAAAGTTTTAGATTTTATTCATTTATTTGGGAACGATATTACAACCAATGGTTTCCTGCTAAGGCATTCATCAGGTAAACGAAATATGTTTTTTTTTAAATGACAGAAATGTGTAAATGTTAAATGTGTGCGTTTTTTAACTGTATTCTCCACCGTTTCTGTCATTTAAAAAAAAATATTTCGTTTACCTGATGAATGCCTTAGCAGGAAACCATTGGTTGTAATATCGTTCCTAAAAAAATGAATGAAAGCTAAACATTTTGTTTATCATTTCATTCAACTATCAACGCTCTATCACAGATATTGAGCACTCTTCTAATAACACTGTACGTTGGATTACTACTAGTTTTTCTAGTATACTAGTGCCAACCATACACACTAATATATATATATATATATATATGTGTGTGTTGTGTGTGAGTGTGAGAGAGAATAGGATAAAGTAAATATTCACATTATTATATCTTATTATAATGGAGATTGTGTGTTTTTCTGTCTGTAACCGAAACTATATTCCTACTCAAGTCACAATTCTCTTAGTTATTGACATCACATTCTCCATTATTTTATTTTTATCTAAACCTCAATTATTAATAAAATTGTATTACATTATTAATACTGTTAACTATGTCTCCATGCTAATGACATGCAATTATATTTATATATACAACAAAATAGCGCTTTACAATGTGAACGCGAAGGCTAATTTGCATATTAATATTAAAAAATCGAATTTAATAAATATGTGTTTAGTATTATTGTTTTCTAACTGTTTTTTTTATTTTAATGAATATAAGCAAAATCTCTTCAATGAATCTTAAATGAAATCCATTAACAAGATGAAATAACTGTCATTTTATTCTGTACTTCCTCTTATAACTAAATACTTAAATTAGAAAAAATAACAATGAAAACGAGAATGGTGGAAGAGTAAGTTTCCG
>CM042153.1:13987574-13997574 GCA_023376005.1 Doryteuthis pealeii | reverse complement strand
CGTTATTCGGACAATTGTCCCCATCTTCATTGTTATTTGTACAACGTTTCGGCCCATATACCCTCCGGCCTTCTTCAGGTATTTCTTGTCGAACTCGGGAACCTTCTTTTCGGACTCGGGAACCTTCTTTTCGGACTCGGGAACCTTCTTTTCGAACTCGGGAAATTTCTTGTCGAATTCGGGAGCCATCACGGAACTTTGAACCTAACCCTTTCGTTAGTCCACGGGGTATCCTGTTCTCATTCCGCTAACCATAGCTGGGGTAGGAGTTGTGTTAATTAATTATTTTTCTAACTGCTTTCACTCAGGATTGAACTCGGGTTCCAGAGATAACTGTCACTTAGAACCGTCTTAACCTAACTGCTTTATCCACTCGGCCATGTGTCCAAATATAAATGCTTGAATGATTATAAGAATATAGACCATATCACCTTTAGGCACCCCTTTCTAATCCCGATTAAGAAAGACATGTTTTTCATTTACACCGTCAATATACAGTTCTTTTAACAGACGATTTTTAGATTTTTTTAAATTATAAAACTAACCCTAACCCTAACCCTAACCCCTAACTCTAACCCCTAACCCTAACCCCTAACAAACAACCCGATATTGACGGTGTAAAGGAAAACATGTCCTTTCTTAATCGAGATTAAAAAGGGTGCCTAAAGGTAATATGGTCCCTTGAATGATTATAAAAACTAGTACAAAATAAAAAAAACATCATCCGGGCGATGTAAAAATAGATTTTTGAAACATATTGCCTGAGGGGTGGGAGTAAAAAATTCAATGTCAGCGAGTTTGTACCCTAAGTAAGTAAAATCATCAAATTCATTAGAGGATTAAAAAATAAAACAATTTGAAATGTAAACTTTAAATATGTATTAAAATAAAACAAACTATATATAGATATATAATACCAGTCATGTATTTATTAAAACTTGTTTTAACAAACAATAAGGACTGTCTAATGTTGCATGCTCAAATTTTGAGTGTATTTATTCTGTTATAACGATTTTGGGTAATGTGACGTAAGCAGTGACGTAATTTTTGTTACAGACAAAAACAGGAAGCGAATCTCCATTATTAATAGATGTATCTAAGGTATGTGGGTTTTCTCCCTTGGTCGACATATCCTTCATCAAACCAACCAATCAAGCAGCATGCAGCCATACAGTAACAATACAACTAAGGCTTGGAAGAATTGTCGCTTTAACTTGCCAGTGAGATCTGCTTTCTATATGGTTTGGTTTGGTTTGTTTTGTTTTACGGCATATCAACCTCAGTGGGTCATTTAATGCCGATAAAGTTTTGAAATAAATCAATTCCTAATGATAATACAATTTTTTTTATAAATACATTTTTCTTTTAACCCATAGATGGCACCCTAACAGGTACTACCACTCGAGTCAGAGTGGACCAGGGAGCAATGGTGATGAAGGGGTGCTCCACATTCCCCAAACTCCAAAACTGGATCCTCACCATCAGATAGAGTTTAACGTCATTCCCAGGACATGTAGATCCGCAGCCACCGCCTTCTAGCACTCATATGATAAAAAGGGGTTGGGGCTTGCCATAAGGGCAATAGGGTTGGGAAAATCATATAGGTGCTAGGGCTTGACGTGACCAGCCGATTGATCGGAGGGGGCCTCTCCGACCGCCCGTCTAGCCCAAGATAGGGCCAAAGTGGAGTATTGCATGTCATGAACTGCTCATCCACCTGGGCTCTATCCTTAAGCATCAGGTCGCCACCCATGGCCAACAGGTGGTCCCATTGGGGGAGTCTTACCCCTCTGCAGAGGTGCAGTCGTTTCATTCTAACGCCCCAGCGGACAGGGCGGCTTTCCATATGGATAATAATCTGTATATATATAGTAGACCATGCCTTCCAAATGCATGCATTAACGTCGCTTTCTCTGGATGATATATTACTACCTAGATATAGGAAGCGCGTGGTGTAATGGTTAAAGTCATGGGAAATGGACTCGTCGCCCCGAGTTCAAATCCTGGACGTGGTAATTGCATTTCACTTAGCGTTAATCCCCTAAGGAAATGTATGAATCCTACTCTCCCTCCATCTATGGGTAAATAGTATGGCAGACCGGGCCCTTTAACCTTGGATAGGCAACCGGTCTAGGAGAAGGAAACCTCTGAATTCAAAACCTCTTGAACTCCGCTTAAGAAATTGACCTTGTCTCACATCCTGCTCGTGCGGAGGGGTTGGTAAATATACATATTACTACCTAGATATGAATTGTTCAACTGGCTTTAGAGGCTTACTGTGGAGTGTAAAGATGCCTCATGCTGGACACTGCAGAGTAAAGAACGAACTCATATGTGACGTTCTCTTATGGAAACCAGCACATGGACGCAAGTGTGGGCCGTCCAGCAAACGCCTACATTGACTAGCCCTGTGCGGATACTGTATGTTCCTGAGGACAATAAATGATGGAGAAGGTTAGCGAGAGATTCTCATGGATATCTGCGCTACAAGCCCGATATGCTGCTGGTTCTACTGCTGCTACTTCTTCTGCTGCTACTGATTCTGCTGCTGATCATGATGATTTTAAACAGAACGAGAAAAAAAGCGAAATGCCATCTCATGCACATAGGTGTCGATAATGCTCTCTTACGGCATATATATATAATATATATATATATATATATATATATATATGCATGAGGGTTCACACACACAATGAACACCAACACTGATTTGTTTATAATGGTGAAGGCTGTTTTGGACCATCCACACTTTAATTTCAATTTCATTTATTTTGTTAAACATATATATATACATACATATATATATATATATATATATATATATGAGGTGAGGTAAAAGGAAAAGTGAGCAAAAATAATGACTCAAACAAGTCCAAGTAGGAGAGAATATTTCGTCTCTAACGCGAAGAACATCCTCAGTCAGAGAAGCATTTTCTCCTACTTGGACTTGTTTGAGTCATTATTTTTGTTCACTTTTCCTTTTACCTCACCTCTTACTGTCGGATTTTACTCCAACCTCCTATCTTCATATATATATATATATATATATATATATATATATATATATATATATATATATATATAACAATCCTAGATGTTCAATGAATAATAAGCTATTCAGTTCAATTCTGCCCACATTGTTATGTCTTTCTTTGAAAAATGTATTTATTAATTCTATTGTTCATAGATTTTTCACGTCTTTTGTAATGGAAGTTCGACAGTTTTATATTCCGTGCTTCCGATTTCTATGTAACACATTCTAGCATCAATAGTAGTTCGAAAAAAAATGGAGTATTGCATTGTTAATTGTAATATCTGGATTTACATCTGTGTTTTACAGAATCTCTCTCTTTCGATGTCTCCTCTCCCTACTCTCTCTCTCTCTCTCTCTCTCTCTCTCTCCTCTCTCTCTCTCTTTATATATATATATATATATATATATATATATATATATGTGTGTGTGTGTGTGTGTGATTTCATATCCTGACCGATAATTACAAGTCAGCAAAATATTTCTGAAATTACATTGTTGTGGTTTTATCCAAGATACTTAACAGTGAAGGAAAAACAGAATTAGGTATAGTCCATGAATACATACTAGCAGAACCTATGAATATATCAGAGTATGATAATCTAATTACTAAAACGTTTGATATTTTACTTAAGAGCTATTGCTTAATAGTTCAATATGTATAAATAATCTTTTTTTTAAAATTCTGTCTAACTATTTGTATATTTCTTTCCTTCTTTTCATCTTTTTATTATATTCAATTGAAACAGACAAGCGTTATCACTGCTGCGGACTAACCTCTCTCTCTCTCTCTCTCTCTCTCTATTTATCTAATCTATCTATCTATCTCTTTACACTATTATATCGTTCTTTGTTTCTCACTTAATATACTTTTTTCTGTGTAGTATGTCGTATATATTCCCTTTTGTCTTCATACTAAAAAAGGATTGGTTCATTATTTAGCCGAGGTGATTACACTCATAAGAAATAAGAATTCGACGGAAAAATCGACACCAGATAATCAGGGTTTAGATTTTTGCATTTATTCTTGGACGATTTGGACGGTCTCATATATATATATATATATATATATATAATAATAGGTATATGTAAAAACAAAATTTTCTTTTGCGATGAAACAAAGAAAATACAGTGCTCAATCACAGTTTGTAAGAGCTAATATTATTCATTTTACAATGTTTCATAGATCAATGTTCATTATCAACGTTTCAAAAGGCAATCATTTCCTCTTACTCAATGTCATATATATCTACTAAAGTTTCGCTTAATGCTCTTCAGGCTAAGATCTGACTCTGCGTTTGTTGGTACGATTATCTTGGTCTTTTCTTTTTTACAAAAATTTTTTCTTCCAAGTTGATGCTTGGTGTATATTTTTACAATCAAACTATTTGCTGTTTTTTTTTCTCACCGCGAGGATTTACCAACAAGTTTGGTATATTAAATGTATATATATATATATATATATATATATGTGTGTGTGTGTGTGTGTGTGTGTGTGTGAATGTATGTATATAGGAAAAGCGTATCCAATAGCTGGAGAAAGAATAATTGGAGTCATACCTTTCCCAAAGTTATTAGCAATATGGGACATCTAAAAATCCTGGTCTTAACATATGCCCCTGTGCTAATTCCTACGACAGTATCCACTACATTACTAGCGCCTTCAATTATATATACATATTTTACACATACATACACAAAATCTTTTCTAAAAATCTATTAAAAAAAACACTTATTTCACCACGCCTGAGCGAGGCTTATTTTATAGTTAAAAAAAACAAACAAAAAGAACTAAAAGAATTTCGAATAATCAGCACGAGCGCATATACAACAGGCCGACATGCCATCATGGAAAATCCCGAACATTTCAAATATCTGGCATTCTTCCAACTTAATAACAACAGAAGATTACGCCGGCTTGGTGCTTAAAAAAAAACAATCACGAATGCTTCTGCCTCTGATGATGAGATTTTCTCGAAAATATTTAGGTAAATAAACATCATTTAACACCTATTACATTGCATTGTAAATTGCCTTCAAATTTATATTTACACATACATACAATGCTTCTAAAAATCTATAAAAAAACACACACACACACACACACACACACACACACAACATATATATATATATATATATATATATATATATATATATATATACTACTCTTAGCTCAAGCAGGATGCGAGACAAAGTAAATTTTTAAGCAAGATTAACAAGTTCAGTCTGCCCTATTATTTTATCAAATGGAAGGCGAGTACTTGGGTACATACCTTTCCCAAGTATATAAGCGCTATGTGAAATGCAAGTAGACTCGTCCATGATCTGATCGTGTCGACGAGTTCATTCCTACAACACCTATCATTACACCACCCACCTCCACACACACACACACACACACACACACACACATATATATATAATATATATATATATATATATATATATATATATATATATATATATTAGACTTCTTGCATCTCCTTTTTTCAAAATCTCTGTCTGTCTGTCTCTATATATATAGAGAGAGAGGGAGAGAGAGAAAGCGAGAGAGAGAGAGAGAGAGAGAGAGAGAGAGAGAGAGAGAGAGAGAGAGAGAGAGAGATGTAAAGATGTGTGTGTAAGAGGTCATAGCTTTTAGCCGCTGACCGTTCATTGAAATTAGATATTGATTTTTATGGGGAAAGCTGCTAGGTACAAATATAAATAAACCGAAAACTGAGAGAGAGAGAGAGAGAGAGAGAGAGAGAGAGAGAGAGAGAGAGAGAGAGAAAAAAAAAAAACTTTTCGGCGCAAATAGATTTCAAATTTGAATTTACACTTGAGGCATATCTCGCGTCTGCAAGGTTTACAAGATCAATTTTAGCAAAGATCAGAAAAAAATAAACATTTCTTGCCTGTCTACCGATATATACATATGCATTGATTTAGTGTATAATCTGAAACGCCACATTCCCTAAAACACACATACATACAGACACACATACATACACGTATATATATATATATATATATATATATATATATATATATATATATATATATATATAAATATTCCTCTAGATATTAGGAAATATATGGAAGATAGCATAACATCCAACTTAATTCTTCATTTATTTTCCTAATTTATTTCATGCTTGTAAAAACAAGCAAAAATTATTTTCCTATAAGTATTTATGATATATAAGTCGGTAGTTTTTAAAAACTTTAAACGTATATATATATATATATATATATAACATATGCATATCTTATTATAATGGAGATTGTGTGTTTTTCTGTCTGTAGACGAAACTATATTACTATACAAATCACAATTCCTTTTGTTATTTACATCACATTCTCCATGATTTTATTTTTATTTAAACCTCGATTATTAATAAAATTGTTTTAAATCATTAAGACTGTTGACCGTATCTACATACTAATAACATGCAATTGTATTTAAATATACAACAAAAGAGCGGTTTACAGTATGAATGGGAAGGCTAATTTGCATATTGATCTTAAAAATTTGATTTTAATAAATATATGCTTATTATTATTGATTTCAAATTGTTTTTTTTTCTTATTGAATATAAGCAACAATCTCAGGGATAAATCTTAAAAGAAATTATTAACAAGAATAAATAACTGTAATATTATTATTTACTTCCTATTTTAACTAAATAGTCAAATCAGGAAAATTTACCAATGAAAGACGGGAGTAATGGAAAATGATGGAAGAGTCTGTTTCAGAGTTGTTCTATTTTTCGATTATACCCCCTCTGATCCAAATTTTTTTATCTGCATTCTTATTCATTTTCATTAGCCTTTCTAATTTAATATGATATTTTATTATATTAAAACTTAATACTTGCACCCGGAGGGTGCATATATTTACTAGTATATATAATGCACATAAAACAGACTCATCAGATATACAAACAAAGAAGAATATGTGGACTCCATAATATATATATATATATATATATATATATATATATATATATATATATTGTCATCCACAATGTATACATGCTTTCACTTTTGGCAAATCTTCAATCGACAACTACAACTTTAATTAGACATCGCATTAGTTCAACAATACAAGTATACATTTATGTGACATGCCAGATCGTTTCACTTCATTCATTTTTTTCTCTCATATACAGTATTTCATTGTTCTCCAGATAGTATCTATTCTATATACCTTGAAAATGGGTGAAGGTTCACTTGAAATATCGGAATTAATCGAACCAGGAACAGAACAACAGTTGAATATTAACATTCTGTTTTTTGTTCTTTTTTTTTGTTTTTGTTCTTTATATATTTTGTTCTTTATATATACTAGCAAATATATGCACCCTCTGGGTGCACGTATTTAAGTTTTAATGTAATAAAATATTATATTAAATTAGAAAGGATAATGAAACTAAATAAGAATCCATATAAAAAGATTTTAAACAGAGGGGGTTATAATCGAAAAATAGAACAATTGAAACTTATTTTTCCATCACTCACATCTTTCATTGCTAAATCTTCCTAATTTAACTATTTAGTTAATATAAAGAATTATAATGTAAAGAATGAAATTATTGTTAATGGATGTCTTATAAGATTTATCCCCAAGATTTTTGCTCATATTCATTAAGATAAAAACAAACAATTAGAAATCAATAATACTAAGCACATATTTATTAAAATGAAATTTTTAATATCAATATGCAAATTAGCCTTCCCACTCACACTGTTAACCTCTATTTTGTTGTATACATAAATACAATTGCATGTTATTACTATATAAATACAGTCAAACGTATTAATAATGTAAAGTAATGTTATTAATAATTGAGTTTTAAATAGAAATAAAATCATGGAGAATGTGATGTAAATAACTAAAGGAATTGTGACTTGAGTAGTGATAGTTTCGCTTACAGACAACAACACACAATCTCCATTATAATAAGATATATATATATATATATATATATATATATATATATATATCGCTCGAGCAGGGTTGGTTTTATATCTAAAAACTGTCACAATATAACAAAATAATAGTAACAACATAAAAAAAAAGAAAAGGTGTTTGATAAATAATTAGTTGGTGTTATTTTATTTATTGCTTTAGTTCCAAACGTATTAAAAGCAATCCGATGTAAAATTTCATATTGAAATCCATTAAAATAACGTAAAAATCAGTGTAATGTTTTTTTTTGTGTTCGTATTTAATTTCATTAGTCTTTTTAATTCAATATAATATTTAATTATATTAAAACTGAAACAATTGTGCCCAGACAGCGCATTTCTTTTGCTAGTATGTATTTACTTTTACGGTAGAAGTGTGAAACAACCTACAGTAGCAGTAAGTCCTTCCTCATTTAACGCCAGCCTGTCCTTTGCCTTGCGAGGGTCATTAGCTACCAGAATGCCACATGTTAGGGTTCCCAGCCATGCAGTTTGGAGGTCTCTCCACAGATAACCAAGCCAAATATATGAAGTAGTTGTTTGATATATATATATATATATATATATTATATATATATATATATATATATATATATATATATATATATATATATATATACAAATAGAGCCATCCCTTACTACCAGTCATTTGGATACCTTACATTATATTATATATATATATATATATATATATATATGTGTGTGTGTGTGTGTGTTTGTGTGGTGTGTGTATTGTATGTGTTTATATATATATATATATATATATAATATATATATATATATATATATATATATATATGCGTGTGTGTGAGTATATATATGTGCGTGTGTATCTATACATATGAGTGTGTGTCTGCATATATATATATATATATATATATATTGTAAACAAGGTTTGTTTAGAATGGCTTTTTGCCGATAATTTTTTTGAGAATAAGTGCTTAATTGGAGTCGTACCTAATTTTGAAAATTAATTAATTAAAAATATATATATATATTAAGGTTTTTCGGTCCTTTCATAAGGATGTACTTCCAACCTTCCAACAAAGTAATGTAATTTATAAATTTAAATGCCGGTGTAGTTCGGTATATGTTGTACGTACATCCCAGAGGCTCGGAATCAGAATAAAACAACACGTCCCACGCACACTTCGTAATGCTATTACGAATAATAATACATCCGGCCTTTCTCAAGCATTCGACTCGTTCATAGCCGAGCATCTATCTATAAATGCTTGTAGAAAAGATTATTCAGATGAGTGCTTTTCCATTTTGCACAGAGCTAGGTCAAAACAGCATTTAACCATCCTTGAAGCTATTTATATCTCCTTTTTCCGGCCTACTCTGTGCAAACAAACTCCAAAGCACTCCCTCTTTTATTGGGAGACACTTCCAACCATGTTTCAATCTAGGGTTCATACAGACCCCCTCTTTCCCTCTTTTCTTTTTTGTCCCCCTCTGGCCCACCCCCATTCGTCTCTTACAAAATTCTTGTACAATCTGAATTTTATTCGTCACCGGAGTATCACTTGAAAAGTACCGGTTGAAAAGGCCTTCGTGTAACCCCCCCCCCATTTATTTTATATTTCATTCCTCAATAAAATATTCTCCCAAATTACATATGATTCCTCCACTTTTAGTGTTATACAAATTCTCGTGTACCAAAAACCTATTAATATATATATATATATATATATATATATATATATATATATATATATATATATATATAAAGGAATATAGTGCTACGTGCGTTTCGTCTTAAACTCCGAAAAAAAGTTGTCATTCAGCATTGAATCTTGCATAAACCTTCATATGCTTTGTTATAAGGAAAATTAAAAATTTAAGTTATTTATTTTTAATGATTAATTGATATAATTCAATTATTAAATAAAAACCAATGGGTTTGTGGAACTCTTCACACTTCTTCATAATTAAGTACAAAAAGACAGCAGAAGATTAATCCACTCACCTTATTATTGGACTCGTCCAGGTGAATATTGCGTCCCA
>CM042153.1:13947574-13982574 GCA_023376005.1 Doryteuthis pealeii | reverse complement strand
TTTTACTGTGTAGCATATCATTTTTCTTCTCTTTCTTTCTTTAGAATAAAAACGGAATAATCCATTATTTAGCCGAGGTAACGTCACTCTTAATAGATAAAAAAATTCGGCCGATAATCAACACCAGATAATAAGGATTTACGTCTTTGCATTTCATCTTTGACGGTCTCATTTTCAACCGGAAGGTGTTGCAAAATGATACAATCGGAAGGAACAAGAGTATTGATATATATATATATATATATATATATATATATATACCAACCCCTCCGCACGAGCAGGATGCGACACAAGGTCAATTTCTTAAGCGGAGTTTAACAGGTTTGAATTCAGAGTTTTCCTTCTCCTAGACTGGTTGCCTAATCAAGTTTAAAGAGCCCAGACTGCCCTACTATCTACCCATAACTGGAGGGAGAGTATGATTCGTACCTTTCCCAAGGGTATTAGCAGTATGTGAAATGCTAACAGCTTCGTCCAGGAATTGAACTCGCATTGACGAGTCCATTTCCTACGACTCTAACCATTAGACCACGCGCTTCCAGAGTATTGATATATAGATGAACGCAATTCCCAGATCTCTTGGCATAAAATAACCATAGACGGGTTAGCATGCCGTTATACTCAATCAATGGTTAATTACTAATTCTCGCAATACAATTTCGAATATCTTTTTGGGGATGAGAAATTTAAATTCTTGATCAGTTCCATTCTTCTCATTATTGAAAACTTCTTGCCTTTTTTTTTTTCTTGAAATAATTTTCAAGAATTGCAAATTGGATATTATGAGGATTCTCTTGGAGACAGTAGACGAATGAGACATTTCCTTTTCTATCGGTTTTATTTAGATTTTCCAATTTCTTTATGTCACGTTTCTGACCAAAAATAATATTAAAAAAAGAAACAAAAAATAGAGTGAAATGATGAAATTAAATAGCTGTTTGTTTTTGTCAGAGCAAATCATTTGAACAGTGACTAAATATCTCTATCTCTCACTTACTCCACACCCCTCTCCCTACCATTCTCTCTCTCTCTCTCTCTCTCTCTCTCTCTCTCTCTCTCTCTCACTCACTATATATATATATATATATATGTGTGTGTGTGTGTGTATATATATATTCAGCTTGCAGCCTGTTCCTATATATCTATTTTCGATAGATATGGATAGACATATCGATACAGAGGGGGCACCTCATATGGTATAATGATCAGTAAGTTAGATTCGCACACCATTGTTCATGAGTTCGATTCTCATTGGGTGCCCCATACTTCCGGTCTTGTGCGACATTTAAGCTAAGCTAAGCAAAAAAATACCACCTCACGTGGTGTAATGGTTAGCAAGTTAGATTCACAGACCATTGTTAATGAGTTCGATTCTGGGCGCCCCATACTTCCGGTCTTGTGCCACATCAAGCTAAGCTTGGTAAATAACTATACAGGAAGCGAATTATATATATATATATATATATATATATATAAGTAAAGTCGTCGGGGGCCTAAAGTCGGTATCAGCCAGTCAGCGAGGGAGCCTATTGTAGATTGTTTTAGCATCTGAGGTAGAGCGCCACACCTACCATCAGCTCCTTACTTTACCGCACAGATCCCTGTGCTACTCATACGCTGAGTTGGCGAGGACCGGTATCGAACTAGGAACCTTGTGGTTTCTAGCCGAAGTTCTACCGACTGAGCTAACCCGGCCCATTATATATATACACAATTATCTTCATTTTCATCACTCTATCTATATTTCAGTCTGCGTCTTTCTATCTATCAATATTCCAGTATTTTTACTATATATCATTCTATCTGAAATTCACCAGTCTGATAGGTGGAGCTAACCCAATAAAATCACTGGATTTCAAACGTTCACTTCTATGTAGAACATTTAATAAAACACTGGTTCATTTTTTATTTATTTGTTCATTCATTCATTCATTGTAATTGAAATGTGAATACTTAATACTTAGCCGGGAACTTATAACCGCAGGCTCCTTTATGCTTCTGTAGATTCAATGCTTCGACCTATTTATCTTTCGGATTAGCTACGTCTTTCTCTTCAGTCGGGCATTGTTTCTTTGAATTTCCAAAGAAGCTGAGCTGGTTGGGTAAATAAATCGCTATTCTGGGCAACCGATTACGATAACAATCCTGATTGGCCCTTGAATAACATCGATGCTTAAGACCCATACTTCTATGTTGTTTTTAAATTTTATTTTCACAGATAATGCTGTAATTCGCTGTCCAAAAGCGTTCGACAAACTAATTGTCAGACCAATCCCATTCGAAGCTAAAGACGTTAACCAATAGAAATATCTTCCGATTGTTTAGGGTGAAGATAACAAAAAAATACGTAATACCAGAACTTGAAACCAATGATAACTTTTTACTTTGTACTACGAAATTCTGCTGAGAAAATGTTCGTGTATAATACACACTTACCTTTTTTTAAAAAAGAATTTGTAATGACTAAATTTAAACTAAATTTAATATTTGTTCAACTTATCAGTTAATGGTGAATAAAAGTTAAAATTTATATAGTTTACTTTATATATTCAAACTTTTTTTAATTGATTACATGTGAAAGCACTTAAACTATGCTTCCTGGAGAACATCAGTGGATTAGTTAAAACCAACTAATAGTGTGTGGTCAGAGAGAGAGAGAGAGAGAGAGAGAGAGAGAGAGAGAGAGAGAGAGAGAGAGAGAGAGAATTCTTATTTCTTGACTTATTTATAGAGAGCCTGACATAATAGTTATATATTTATTAAAACTTAAAATGTGCACATCTTATTATAATGGAGATTGTGTGTTTTTCTGTCTGTAACCGAAACTATATTACTACTCAAGTCACAATTCCCTTAATTATTTATGTCAAATTCTCCATGATTTCATTCTTTTAAACCTCCAGTTATTAATAAAAATTGTATTACATTATTAATACTGTTGACCATATCTACGTACTAATAACATGCAATTGTATTTATATACAACAAAATAGCGGTTTACAGTTTGAACGAGAAGGCTAATTTGCATATTGATATTTAAAATTTTATTTTAATAAATATGTGCTTGTATTATTGATTTCTAATTGTTTGGTTTTATCTTAAGAAATATAAACAAAAATCTCGTGGATAAATCTTAAAGAAATTTATTTACAAGAAGAAATAACTGTAATATTATCCTTTACTTCCTATTTTAACTAAATAGTTAAATTAGGAAAATTTACCAATGAAAGAGGGAGTAATGAAAATGATGGAATAGTTAGTTTAAAGTTGTTCTATTTTCGATTATACCCCCTCTGTTGCAGATCTTTTTATCTGCATTCTTAGTCAGTTTCATTAGCCTTTCTAATTTAATATGATATTTTATTATATCAAAACTTAAATACTTGCACCCGGAGGGTGCATATATTTGCTAGTTTATATAATTTACCTAATGTCCAATTGAAAGCATGGCATAGTGGATATAGGCGTTGGGTTAATACAGTTCTAAGTGACAATTATCTCTAGGCTGCAGGTTCAATCCTGGTCAAGGGCGAGAGTAACTTAATTAACACCACTTAACACCTGTACCCAGTCATGGCTAACGGAATGAGAACAGACTACCCCCGTGAATTGAATAAAGGATTTGTTTCGAAGTTCCCTGCCGGCTCCCAATTACGACAAGAAGATTCCCGAGTTCGAAGAGAAGGTTCCCAAGTTCGAGGAGGGTTTCTCAAGTTCGAGGAGGTGGTTCCTGGGTTCGACAAGAAATATCTGAAGAAGGCTGGAGGGTACATCGGCCAAAACGTTGTACAGATAACAATAAAAATGAGTTCGAATAATACAAATAATACAAAATTTTAACATTTATATAGATAACCTTATGTATTAAAACAAAAAAATACACATATTTGAGAAAAAACTCGGACATGTCCACACAAAAATACAAAATACATGCTCACATTAGACGAAACAAAATTATAAACAAACACACATTCAAGTGGATATATCTCAGTAATGGTGTAAAACACATTTGTTTGGAAAATAAATATAGCTTAAATTCGTCCATCCCGTCGCTAAAAGTGTGAGACGTGGCTGTAAAAACGCTAATTATATAGTTTTCGTATATAATGCGCATCCAAAGTTTTGGGTTGAAAATACTTGAAAATAGTACTTTTAAAAGTATAAACTTAATTTTGAGTCGTTGAACAATGGAAAATAGAAGTTGATTGAATGATTGTAATCATTTAAAGGAGGTTATTTCAAATATAGAGGTTAGTTTAAATTCTAATTCACATTTTTGTAATTATTTCTGAATATCTTTGCACGAGGTACAATCGAATATATTAATTCGTTATACAGATCTATTTGACCCATAGATAGGAGCATAAGACGTAATATCCCACCGAGTTACAAAGTACCTGGACTTTAGATAGTAATATTTTCACAAATATATATAAAATATTAAGATACATAGAGAGGTTGTAAAAAAATATTGCAACCTTGTGGAAAAATGAGTCTCGGTCAGCTATACAAATATAAAGAACAGTTAGTATGTATGTATGTATGTATGTATGTATGAATATCCGGAGGAAACTACGAAAATAAAACAATTAGCGACAAAGTAAGTATATATATATATATATATATATATATATATATATATATATATATATATATATGAGGAAGAGTGAATAAAGAAAAGAAAGAACGGAATGGTTAATAAAAAGATGAATTTAATCAATATCACTTACACATGTGTTTCGGTCAGTTCATTCGACCTTCATCTGAGTGAATTTTTTTTTTTTTTAATTTGATATTTTTTAAATTTGATATTTAAAAAAAAAAATTTAACTCAGATGAAGGTCGAATCTTCTCTATGTGCGGAATATTTTCACACAGATGAACTGACCGAAACACATGTGTAAGTGATATTGATTAAATTCATCTCTTTATTATCCATTCCGTTCTTTCTTTTCTTTATTCATTCTTCCTCATGTTGTCGGATTCATTTCCAATTCCTTTTTTACACACACACACACACACACACACACACACACACACACACATATATATATATATATATATATATGAATATACATTCACTATCACCATATATATATATATGATACATTCACTATCACCAGATCTTGCTTTTTGAGCAAAAATAATGAGAATCTATTCATATTTGTTAAGATAATAAAAAGATAAAATCTAATTAGTAAAAGCACGGATATTTTGCATTCAATATTTTCAATAGGAGATATTAATTTTTCTTTTCAGGTTATCTCATCTTTTTGCCGGATCTTTTTACATGGGGATTTTAATGGATTTTATTAACTCGTGATTAAGTTTTAATGGATCTGCGAGACTATGTTTTGTTAATCCCTCCTCTACCTAGGCGACGCCAGGTAGCCACTTCTAGTATTTAATACAATCAAGAAAAATTCAAAGCAAAACATTATTACATCCTTTTTAATCTAGGATGGCTTTCCACTGGATCTTTTTAAAAAAAATCTATTTTTGACGAAATAATTCTTTTGTCCCTCGCCTGAAAGAATTGATTCTCCTTTCAGTTGTCATTAATATTGCACAATAGAAATATTTTCTCAGTTATTCTCGATTTTCCCCCCCTGCGTATTTGCATTAGAAAACATTATTACCAGACGGCTAACGGTTTATTATCCTCGAAATATTTTTAGTTGTATTTAAATCTGTACTTTGTCCAAGCCAGAAATCGTAAAGAGTTTTCAGAGAGACACTTTTTAAAAAAAATCAATTTTACAGCATATGGAGGTGCGTCATCATGGTGAAAGACATAACTGCTCGATTTATGGAAGAAAAACAACTTTGTCTATAATTGCTAGGAGTTCTCTCTCAAGAATATTGATCTGTTCTTTAGCATATATATATATATATATATATATATATATATATATATATATTTGTGTGTGTCTTTGTGTGTGTGTGTTGTGTGTGTATGTACATATATGAACCTACTATTTCCCCGATTATCAACTGGATTCACCCGATTAGACGGATTGCAATATATATATATATATATATATATATATATATATATATATATATATTATATATATATATATTGTGCGTGTGTTTATGTGTTTATGTGTGTGTGTGTGTGTGTGTGTGTGTCTGTGAGTGAGTTTGTGTATGTACATATATGAACCTACTATTTCCCCGATTATCAAAATGGATTCACCCGATTAGACGGATTGCAATATACATATATATATATATATATATATATATATATATATATATATATATTGTGTGTGTGTGTTATGTCTGTGTGTGTGTGTGTGTCTGTGAGTGTGTGTGTATATATGAACCTACTATTTCCCCGATTATCAAAATGGATTCACCCGATTAGACGGATTGCAATATATATATATATATATATATATATATATATATATATATGTGTGTGTGTGTGTGTGTGTGTGTGTGTGCGTGCGTGCGTGCGTGTGTGTATAGATGAAAGGGTATGAAAACCCTTAAATATGTGTGTGTGTGTGTGTGTGTGTGTGTGTGTGTGTTTGAATTTCTTTCTATATATACATATATGGGTGTAAATATGGAAAATAAATCCGACAATATTAAGAAAATTTGAAAAAACAAATGTTCTGAAAATAGGATGAATTTATTTATCGATGTTTAAACATTTCGGTTTCTTTAAACCTTCATCAGGATGTATCTTGGGGTGAAGAAATTGATGGATGTTTTTATAGATGACAGGAGATGAAAATCTGTTTTTTTTTTTGTTTGTTGTGTAACTGTGTATGTTCAGCGTTATATTTTTGAAAGACAAGTCGCGATCCACACACGCGAAGATGTCATGACGCGTGACGCAACTCGAAGAAATGCATTCAACTAAATACAAGAAAAAGTATTAATGGACTGATTTTATGAGAACAAAAGGGATCAAAGTGGGAATGATAACTAAATGATTAAATGAAGCCTGGTATTTTGTAGTTATTTAAAACTATTTTAGCTAGAAACGGTGATATATTAAAAAATCCATGTCGATTGTTAAGGGAGAGCAAAAGCGAAATTGCACAGGCTTCAAAAATCTGTCGTAGTCTTTTGTTGTGAATATGGGCTAATATTGTGGCATCATTGAAACTAAAGTTATGATCAGTTTCAGACATATGTTGGAGGATGGTGTTCTGAAAATTGCCCAATTTAATATTTAATATCATGTTTGTGCCCATATTTATGAATATGTATATATATAAAATTATGTTTGGTTTGGTTTGTTTTGTTTTACGGCATATCAACCTCAGTGGGTCATTTAATGCTGATAAAGTTTTGAAATAAATCAATCCTTAATGGATAATAACATTTTTTTAATAAATACATTTTTCTATTTAACCCATAGATGGGACCCTAACAGGTACTACCACTCGGGTCAGAGTGGACCAGGGAGCAATGGTGATGAATGGGTGCTCCACATTCCCCAAACCTCCAAAACTGGAACCTCACCATCAGATAGAGTTTAACGTCATTCCCAGGACATGTAGACCCGCAGCCACCGTCTTCTAACACCCATATGATAAAAGGGGCTGGGGTAAAATTATGTATATTATATATATATATATATATATATATATATGTGTGTGTGTGTGTGTGGTGTGTGTGTGTGTATGTATGTATGTGTGTGTGTGTGTGTGTGTATCTACACTTTATTCTCTATTCTATATCAGAAACCATTAAAATGAAACCAGTCTCATTAATTCCTAGACACAATAAGCAGTTTCTTCATTTTTGTGACAGAGGCTTTGGCTTCTTTCTTCTATAAATCAATTTATTTCAGCTATTTCTCTGAAATGTATTCAAGATTCGACAGGCCATGACCAACTAGCCGAAGGCAGTGTCAGTTGACAACTACCAACAATTTTTCCATCACTTGAAACTTAACATCTGCATCGGTCAAGACATTTTTAAGATGTTGGTTTCTCATTAATTGTATAAAAGAAAATTGTCTTTAAAAATACCGTTTAAGAATCTCACTGGAAATACTCGCTGTCTCCCTGTTTTTTTTCTTTTGGTATCAATGTATATCATCCGTTTTATTTACACCGAATTGAATGACTAATATATATATATATATATATATATATATATATATGGGAGTAAATATGGAAAATAATCCGACAATATTAAGAAATTTGAAAAAACAAGTGTTCCGAAAATAGGATGAATTTATTTATCGATGTTTAAACATTTCGGTTTCTTTAAACCTTCATCAGGATGTATCTTGGGGTGAAGAAATTGATGGATGTTTTATAGATGACAAATTATTCTTGTCCTTTCACACCAGCGCTGTTGTTACTACTGCCTGATTAAACGTTCGTGCTGCTTATATAGTAAGCAGCACGTGTTCACGCTTTTGCATGCGTGGTTCGGCGATCGTGATAAATGCAGACCATTGCGCACACCTGCCAACAGATGTCGAGAACAACTTCCGGCCACTGTCACGCTAAATTGTGGATGTTTTAGCGTTAGTTGACATCATTCCGTCTACGAGGGATGATGGAGTAGTGTCCAGGTTTTTTTAACTATGTAGCCTGGGTGGGTTCATATGGAGGATGAGCTGTTGCCCAAGCGGTAAATCCCACCTCTGTGATCCAAAGGAAAGGTAAGGAACCAATGCAGTTCGGCAGTGGTACTGTCACAGGAGTTGGTGGATATCCAGGATTTCAGCATCACACCACTTTAGGGACTCCAGCTCCTGATTTATTTTCGAGATTTACTCTCTTAGCCTTTCCTTGGGATGGATCAAAACCGCTAAGCAGAGGTCTTGTGTCGGACTTTTCCTTGACTTAGATGGGTTGCCGACCAAGGCCAAGGCACCTCTTCTAACCCATTTGGGGATTTATCTGAGTAGCACCCCAGCCCTACTACTGTTATAAAAATATTATATGAACTACAACAATTTTACGGGTAAATCTCAACTGACAAACGTCATTAGTGCAAACCGAAATTGAGGTTTAAGGACTGCCTCAAGGACACTCTGAAGAACAGTGCTATTTCTGTGGAGGACTGGGAGAAGTTAGCTTGTAATAGGCCTGACTGGAGAGCCACCATCTACCTTCCTGTGGAAGAATTTGAGTCCAACCGAATTAAACACCAAAAATTGAAGCGGGCTATTAGAAAGGGTAATTTTCAACCCAGAAACATTCAAAGTGGAGAAGTTCCAACATGTAATTTATTTGGAAGAATATGTCTCTCCTGGGCTGGCTGGCCTGGTGAGTCATCTGAGAAAACACAAGGATACAGTGTCAAATGCTACTGGCACCTAACTATGATGATAAAAAAAGACAAAAAAACAAACAAAAAAAAAGGAAATGGTCTTACTCGAACACGAGTTAACAGCCATTATATGAACTACATTATTAAAATGCTAGCAAGATACCCATCTATTAAAGTTATTTTTTCAATCCTTAGTTAAAAATCTTCATAGAATGCATAAGTCTGCTTAAGAAGTTTAAAGCTTTTATCTAAGCCCACAGCTTTGTGTATTGTTATCTATTCACTCTACTACTGACTATTGCTGTTTGGTTTTACATTTCCTTTTCGTAACCTTGACAAGATATACAAAATAACCGACGGGTTGACATGCCGTAAAATCTGACCCACGCACCAACTAGCCTAGAAGATTTGTTCGTTTGAAATATGTTAATAGTTCTTTAAAAAAATGTCCCAAATTCTGCCACAAATCTTTAATAGATTCTGTTTACCTGACGCTTGCAGACTAATTTATTCAAATAGTGATTGCGTGTACTTTTATGGCTATACATTTCTTTTGACAAGTTTCGCGTGTTCTTCTCTAGGCTAAAATTTCGCTGATATTTTCCCAATGATTTGCAAAATCGGATTAATAAAAACTTAGTAATAATTATTTCACTGGAGGAGAAGTTATTCTATTTAGGGAGGAAAATGTCGTGAGTTTTTTTCTTCTTTAACTATGAGAATAATAAAATATAATAAACTCATCGTTTCGAAAAACACGCAATATTGTCCATAAAAATATTTTGAATTCTAATATCAAATAAAGATTTATTTGATTAAAAATTTATTTCTTCTTTTCCAGCTTTCTCCTACTGGCTGAATAATTTGCTTAACAAAAAAAAAAAAAGATTAAATTTGGTCTATACAATTCAGTTATTTGATGTATTCATATATAAAAGTATATTCACGTATTGATTTTTGAAACATATAAAATATCCATGCTCAAAGGTAGTATAAGATAGGAAAACAAGATACCATATAACTGTAAATAATGTGCATTAAGAATAGTTATTTAAAGATATAATTACTTTAAAATAAGAATAGTTATTTAAAGCTATAATTACTACTTTATAACTATATAAGTTTTAATGTAATAAAATATTAAATTAAAAAGACTGATGAAACTAAATAAGAATGCAGATAAAAAGATTTGAAACAGAGTTATAATCAAAAAATAGAACAACTGACACTTGCTCTTTCTTTACTCCGCGTCTTTCACTGCAAAATTTTCCTAAGTTAACTATTTAGTTAAATTAGGAAGTAAAGAACAAAATGACAGTTATTTCTTCTTGTTATATAAATGTATAGATATATGTATATATATGTATGTAAATGTATATATATGAATAGATAAAGTAATGCATATATATGTATAGATAAAGTAGTATGATTAAAGCTATAATTATTTATCTGAATTTTTTAAATAAGACATGATAATTTATATCATTTGGATTTTTCGGACTGTTGTCCTCATCTTTATTGTTATCTGCAGAACATTTCGGCCGATATGTCCTCCGGCCGTCTTCAGGTATTTCTTGTCAGACTCGCGAAACTTCTAATCGACCTTTAGAACCTTCTCTTCGAACTATGGAACCTTCTAGTCGTAATTGGGAGTCTTCACGGAACCTCAAACCTAATCCGTTATTCAATCCACGGGGGTAGCCTGTTCGTACGTGGCATGGGTCTCTCCATGAAGACATGGGAGTACCAATAGGCACGCGTGTTAAACGGAGATATAACAGGCTGGTGAGCCATGACACCTCCATGGAGATATAGTATAGTAGGTATCACGTAAAAGTACACGTATAAGCCTATATTTGGGGTGGTAGAAAGACCCCAATTTATACGAACAGACACAACTAGCGCATGTCTTAAGAAGTATTTGATGTGTACCGGCTGCATTCCTGCATCCGACCCCATCAAATACGTTTATTCATGGAAAGTCGGTACAGGATACAGCCGAATACACATCTGGGCACAAGGCCCGAAGTTTTGTTTGAAGTGAGGAACGGGGTACAAAACTGGTCATGCCACTAGACTTGTAGACCTATCTTAGCTAGTCTCATTCACCTACCGATCCATATCAATACACAGAGCCGTTCATCGCCGTTCACTTCTGCTTTCACCAAAAAAGTTCACTGGCGCTCTATGCGTCAAGCCCTACTTAAACCCCGATGGTGATGAAACTAGATATATACACATTTTTTTATTTACAATTAAAAAAGATGACTATGATATGTAGTGGGAGTGGAAGGGCCAAAAAACATAAAAGTCCCCAACGAAAAACAAGAAACAAAACAAAACTTGGGCCATTTTGGTTCTCAAAGCAAGTCGATCAGTTCCGTTAAGAAGGGAGTGGGTGTCTTAATATGGTCAAGGAGAAAAAATGACGGTATGATGATGTGAGGGTATTGGGGTGGATTTAATCAAATAGTGTTGACTGTCCAAGAACAAAATACTAAGGGTTCTAGGGATTTGCCAAGAAAAAATTGTTGGTGGAAGTTATTGCCTGGGGTAATGGCCTCCTTGGATCCCGCTGATATTAATATCTTACCGGTCTAATAGCCGAAGCCACTGGACACCGGTCTCAGAAGAAACGCAGTAAGAATGTACATTTATTAACGACAAATTGAGAGAGAAAGAGAAAGGAAGATTAAAAAATAAAAAGAGGAACTGGATTAAGTCTTCACAAAGCAACTCAAATACTTCCATTAATAAAAGGTTCAATTTTGCCTTGTCACTGGTAACCTCCGCTTCCAAATATATTTGTAAACAAACACGATTTTAATCCAAAGTTTATAGATATGTACACATACGATAAATTAAATATAGTTAGTTCATGTTATTATTATTAAAATAGTTTTTTGGGTACAATTGCTTAATACCAATTCCTGGATATGTCCTAAGTGAAAAAATTGGGACATGTTTCCATTCATTCACCTAACTAAGAAGTCTAGAAGAAGTTCTAAAGTAGTGCATGTCTTAAGATCCTAGATGAGAAAGAGAGTTAGTTTTTCCCGGGCTGAGTTTAAATAGCGAGGTTGTAACGCTCTCTAGTGGCAAAATCCCAGTGGCAAGGGAAGATAACCCTTTTCATAATCTTAACCTCATCCCAACAATGGGAAGACAATCGCTACACCGAAATATCAAAACAATAAATCAAAGTTAAACGAACAACATCATAGTTACCTCGTTTCTCTTTACACTTGCATTAAGTTCACAGACACAGCCTACTTTTTCTGATCATACATTGTTTGACCATCTGACGTACGCCTGACGATCGCATGTCCATGAAGCTCTGTTTTTAAAGTAATTACTGATTAAAATTTTTAAAAAGCGAAACTTGTTCTTTGAAGTCAGATTCAATCTAGAAACAATGGTGACATTTTCCCTTTGGGCAAAGCAAACGTTATAATCCCGGTTACGAAAGCGATTATTATATAAAAAAATAAAATAAAATAAATAAAAAAAATAAAAAAACTCATTTTATGTTCGTTTGAATTAAAAAAGAAAACCTTTATATTGTTATCTTTTCTTTACAGTCTCAAACTTATGCCCCCCCCCCGCAGATGCATTCATTGAAAGGAAGGTTAGTTTTCCTGAAAAAGGAATCGAAACATGAGTTTTATTAAATAACTAGCAGCACCTGTGGATATAAGTAAGTAAAGTCGACGGGGCGGCCTAAAGTCGGTATCAGCCAGTCACCAAGGGAGGCTATCCCCTTTTCAATAGCGCTTGACCAAGAAGATTATTTTTTAGCATCTGAGGTGGTGCGCCACACCTACCATCAGCTCCTTACTTTACCGCACAGATCCCTGTGCTACTCATACGCTGAATTGGCGAGGACCGGTATCGAACTAGGATCCTTGTGGTTTCTAGCCGAACGTTCTACCGACTGAGCTATGTCAAAGCTATTATAATAGTTCAATATGTAAAAGGTATAATTTTTATTTAATTCTCTCACTTTTCTTTCTTTCTTTCCTTCTTTTCATCTTTTCATCATGTTCGATTGAAACAGATTGGCGTAATCGCTTCCGTGCGCCCACCCCTTCTATCTATATTTACCCTACTCTCTTTCATTCTTTCTTATTATATTTTTTCTTTGCAGCATGTCCTTTTCCTTACCTTTCTTTCTTTATTATAAAAAACGGAATGGTCCATTATTCAGCTGAGGTGACGGCACTCTTAAGAAATAAGAATTCGGCGGATAAGCAGCGCCAGATAATCAGGATTTACATTTTTGCATTTCATCTTGGGCGTTTTGGACGTTCTCATTTTTAACCAGAGGGTATTGCAAAATGATAACGATCGGAATATTAAGGGACACGAGTATTATTATATAGAAGCTTAGCATATCTCAAATTTAGCGGTTGGTTTAGCTTAGTCAGTTGAGTATTCGCTTAGGGATTGCAAAGTTCCGTGTTCAATACCGGTCCTCGTCAACTCAGCGCATGAATAGCACAGTATGGGTAATCATATCTGTGCAGTAAAACACTGGGAGCTAACGTTGCTGTGGCGCACCACCTTAGAAAAACAATGTCCCTGGTCGATTGCTGTTCCATACCTGTCCGCGTCAACTCAGTGCATGAGTAGCCTAGCTTCGATAATCTGATCTGTCTGTAAAGCACTGGGAGCTGGCGTTGGTGTGGCGCTCCACCTTATCAAAACAATGTCCCTGGTCGAGTTAGCAAATGAGTATATACAGCTTCGCTGTTCAATTCTGATCCTCTTCAACTCAGTGCTTGAGTAGTACAGTTTCGGTACCCTGATCTGTGCTGTAAAACACGGGTAGCTGACGTTGATGTAATGCTTTCTTACGCTGTTTGGCTGATACCGACAATAGGCTGCTCCGCAGAATTTAGTTTTACTTGTAAACAAGGTTCTTTAAAAACAAAGTTTACATCACATACAAAGAAAATTACGTTAAAAAATAGAAAAACTAGTTAGGATTGCTGTCTTTATTTCTGTGATGTGACGCGTGTGATAAATCTAAAAATCCCACAACAGAGGCCGGAACAGTCATACGCTTAGACCTTTACTAAAAATCTTTTGAATTCCAACCGTCACATTTCTTAATACCCATCCCCTTCCGTTTAAATTGTTTCGTCTTGTTGCCAACATCTCAAAAATCCGCTACATTTGGATGACAAAAAGTATACATATGAGACATGACCGACATATATATGGCGCGAATGCCCACGTTGGTGAATATTGTAACGTCTTTCGTTCCTTTTTTGCAGTATTAATGTTTTTTTGTTTTGTAAACTGATTTGACTTTCCTCTCCGACCCAAACAACTACGGGAGTGAATGAGCTCTGATGATGATTTTTGTAAAATCGAAATATTGATCAGATCAGCTATGATTATATTATAAATTGTTTTCTTCTTTAACAGCATTGTGTGATGTTTTCATTCCACCTTTTCTTACTCATATATATATATATATATATATATATATATATATAAAAGTAATTGGTAATTTGCCTGAAACATTATTAAGCATGTTATAATATATTAATGATTTGAAGGCAATTACAATGCGTATAAGAATATTATTAATGAGACATCTTTTCCTTCTGATAGTTGGAATAGTCTTCTTGATCGTAAATTCTGCCTCGCTCAGTCGGGGATAAAAGTAATTGGTAATTTGATTGAAGCATTGTTAAGTATGTTAAAATATATTAATGATTTGAAGGAAATTACAATGCGTATAAAAATATTATTAATGAGACATCTTTTCATTCTGATAGTTGGAATAGTCTTCTTGTGATCGCAAATTCTGCCTCTCTCGTAATTGCTTTCAAATCATTAATATATTATAATATACTTAACAATGCTTCAATCAAATTACCAATTAATTTTATCCCTACGCCTGAGCGAGGCAGAATTTGCGATCACAAGAAGACTATTCCAACTATCAGAAGGAAAAGATGTCTCATTAATAGTATTTTATACGCATTGTAATTGCCTTCAAATCATATATATATATATATATATATATATATATATATTGTGGAAAAAAGTGACTTACCGGTGAAAATGGTCACAGTGGTTTGTTGATTCAAGTTTCACAATGATAAGGCAGCGATATAACAAATATAAAGTGCTCAATACGTTAGTAGAGCAGTTGATTATAGGTCAGGGTCGGAAAAAAAAACGGACACGGTAATCGACTGCCATTGATTAATCCAGTGGATTTAACCCTGAAGACCCTTATCGTGAAACTCGAGTAGGTTATTACCGTGGTTCCTTTATGTTAATATATATTTATGTTTATAATATGTCTGTGTGTGTGTGTTGTTGTATATTTATGTTAGTGTGTGTGTGTGTGTGTTGTATATATATATATATATATATGTTAGGGTGTGTGTATATGTGTATATATGTGTGTGTATATATATATATATGTGTGTGTGTGTGTGTCATATATGTGTGTGGATATGTGTTTATATCTGTGTGTGTATGTGTGGGATTGAAAAGTGAAGGTGTTTGGATTGTTGTTTTTTCCTTTTTATACTTGCATACTGTCTGATTCATTTTCATTTTATATATATATATATATATAATATATATATATATATATATATATATATATATATATATATATATATGTGTGTTGTGTGTGTGTGTGTGTGTGTTTACTTTTCACTAAACAAAGAACACGCACTCTTTCACACACTGAAACTGATACAAACACACACACACACACACACACACACACACATATATATATATATATATATATATATATAATATATATATATATATATATATATATATCGCCAGCGCTGATAGACGAGCAGATGTCTGTTATTATTATTCTGTCCGTTCATTTTCCAATACTGGGGCGTACAGACATTTCTTACGGGATATCATGTCCGGTTGCCAATCCAGGTGTAAAAGCCGGAAATGACAATTCTTTATTTAGAATAAGATCGTGACTTTACAGAAGCGCCAAAGTCTGTGAAAAATTGATACAATTAGTTTTTCTTCTGCTCCAAAAATACTCGCCCCAGTGTGATCGCGCTCCAAAGCGCACGCACTGGTAGCCTTCATTCATGGCCCAGTTGACAAGTTGCAGAAGACAGAGAAAAAAAGAAGAACAAGAATTAGCTCCATGCAATGCCTCCATCCGTAACGCCAACCTGTGAAAGGGAAGTCGGGTGGATTTGATGGAAAGATGGAGGTAGAGATGACGTTGAGATTGAAACTAACGATAAGGGTGTTTGCGTTTGGTGTTTTTAGTAGTTAGATCTTCTGGCATATTTTTAACTAAAGCCCTAAAATGGCCACACGAATCGTAAGAAATTTGATTAAATGGATTGGTTTTAGGTTTTAATGTAATAAAATATTATATTAAATCAGAAAGACTATCGAAATAAAATATGGACGTATATAAAAAAGCCAGAATGTCTAACGGCAAAAATATTGTTACCTAAACTAGCAAGCATATGCAGCCACCAGATGCAAGTACTTAAGTTTTAATGTAATAAAATATTAAATCAGAAAAACTAACGAAATGAAATAAGAACACATATAAGAAGATTACACTCATTTTCATTCTATATAAATCATTAGCTATGCTTCGGTATTTTCCTTGAAAGGTTACTGGAAAAGATGGTTTAACATATTTCATACGGACAAATCCACTGGATTAATCAAAATATTAATTAATGGCAGTCGATTACACGTGTGTGTGTGTGTGTTTTTGTTTTTTTTGCAATAGACGGTTTATTATAGGTCCGCGGTCGCAAAAACACACACGTGTAATCGACTGCCATTAATCAATATCTTGATTAATCCATGGATTTAACCTGAAGATCATTATGGTAAATCTCGAGTAGGTTATTACCGTGTACCTTTATGTTAATATATACATATATATGTGTGTGTGTAAGGGTAAGTCAAAAGATTCTTGCATGCTGATTTCAGTGATTATTTTGTTTGTATAAGGTGTATTTATAACCATATATGTAACTTATATTTATAGACTGTTCCAAAATAGCGGTAGCTGAAACGGGCAATCAAAAACGCCCAAACAAGTATTTAATTTACTATTTAAAGGCGTTGATAAATTGTCCTAGAATTACTGACTGTTGAAGGACAGACCAACAGACGAAGAGTGTACATCTCTCTAAGAACGGATCAATGGACAAGGATTGAAACTGATACTACATATTTCCCAAGAAAGGATAAAACGTTATGCCTCCACTATAAAACTACTTTTTAACTAAAGCCCTAAAATGGCCACACGAATCGTAACAAATTTGATTAAATGGATTGGTTTTAGGTTTTAATGTAATAAAATATTATATTAAATCAGAAAGACTATCGAAATAAAATATGAACGTATATAAAAAGGCCAGAATGTCTAACAGCAAAATATTGTTACCTAAACTAGCAAGCATATGCAGCCACCAGACTCAAGTACTTAAGTGTTAATGTAATAAAATATTAAATCAGAAAAACTAACGAAATGAAATAAGAACACATATAAAAAGATTACACTCATTTTCATTCTATATAAATCATTAGCTATTTTATTCCGTTAAAATTATTTGAAACAGAGGAGTACATTCAAAGAATAGAAAGTTTGAACGCAAGCTCTTTCCATCAGTTCCCGCTTTTTTGCAAAATTTATATATGAATCAGACTTTAAAATCCTACACATTTGTCATTATTACAAAAAATATTCCCAAACTCAAAAACATTTGTTAAAAATTTTATTTTATTTTTAGTTAGGAATATGTTATAGCTGTATCGCAATCAGGTTAGTTGGGTGGTTGGTTTTATGGCATCGCAACTCTTGCTGCGGTATTTAAAACCAAAATCAGAGCGTTTTTATGTTGTTTTCAGCAAGACATCCTAAAGTTCAACAAAATTTCAACACAGTCACATGTTTCCAAGTATTCCTTTCAATTATAAAAGAAAGTATATTTTCATGATATTCTACTTTTATATATATATATATATATATATATATATATATATATATAATATATGTGTGTGTGTGTGTGTGTGTGTGTGTTTAAAAATGGAATTGGAAATGAATCCGACAATATGAGGAAGAATGAATAAAGAAAAGAAAGTACAAAATGGATAATAAAAGATGAATTTAATCAATATCACTTACACATGTGTTTCGGTCAGTTTATCTTTGTGTACACAATTCATAATTTTAATGATAATAATAGTTTGAATCGTGTACACAAAGATAAACTGACCGAAACACATGTGTAAGTGATATTGATTAAATTCATCTTTTATTATCCATTCTGTACTTTCTTTTCTTTATTCATTCTTCCTCATATATATATATATATATATATATATATATATATATATAATAGGTATTTTAAATGGTATCGAGATTTTTGTACTTTTTGACACACCGTGTATACTAAAAAAAATAACGCTCCATTTATCATTTTGTTTTCAGAATACAAAGTGTGTCGAATAAGTACCAAGTTTAAAGCTGTATTTACTGAGATAGAAATGAAGAATGAATGGAACATTATTTTTTCAGAATACAAGGTGTGTCAAAAAGTAGAAAAAATCTCGATACTTTTTTGACACATCTTGTATATAAAACACAATGGGCCAAATTTGAAAATATGATATTTGGAATGGAAACATACAAAGGGTTGACATGCCTTAAGATACAACTAAACAACTACCCATTACTGGGATAGCGTTACAACAGAGTTATTATAGACCGTAGTTAAAATCGATTTGTAAAATCGCAAGGTGAAGGTTCTTTTATGAAGAAAGGCATTTTAAAGATTTCTTTGATTTCAAATAAAAGAGAGATTATATGCGACAAAGGAAGCGACAAAAGGATCGTGTAATGTAACATATCCATTTGTTAAATGGGGATTCATTTCGTATTCAACTTTTTTTTTATCTGATTGTTTCATGATTTCTGAAGCTTAGAGATCGCGTGGAATCCAATCTCCAAGATGCTATCAAGGGTTTTGTTTCAAATTAGCTGTAAAATTTAATTAAATATTAGACTTTCATTTTTGTTAATGTTTATGAGACAATCCATTCTGTCCATTCTATTTCAAAGAGTTTCTTTGTGGATCGTTTATTTTGATCTTAAAGTCATTTGAGGTGAGCATTTGAGGCGAACATTTGGAGATCTTTTATCGATTTATGTCCCCGTGTTTTTATTATTTTAGTCATATTCTCCAACGTATTTATTTTTCTTTGTTGATTTTTTCCAATCTTTTTTTCAAGAATGAAGGCTTTTTTGAAGACTTTTCTTTTTTTTTAAAGCGATGACATGCCATTAAAAAAGCGATGGTGAAGTTGGCATCTTTTTTTTAAATTCTTCATCTTTTGAGAAGAAACGACGTCATATGGGGATTATTTTATTTTAGTTTATTTTTGTGTTTGTTGGGTGGGGGATGTTTTTATTCTTTATTTAAAGAATAAAAATCTACAGATTATTTAATCTATAGATTGGATTCTGTGAATGTTCAATAATGCTCAGAGAAAATGGTTTGAGCAACAAAAAATATAATGCGAGTCGAAGGGGTGGAGGCAATGAGACGGTGTTCTTCATTTTGTTTTTCTAAATATAATAAAAATATAAGGAAACATAAACCGGTTATAAGAGAAAATGCCTTTTCTTAACAAGATGTCTATCTATATAATAATACTCATGTTCCCTAATATTCCGACCATTATCATCTTGCAACCACCTCTGGTTAAAAATGAGACCGTTCAAATCGTCCTATATGAAATGCAAAAATGTAAGTCCTGATTATCGGGAGTTGCTTATTCTTATTTCTTATGAGTGTCGTCACCTCAGATTAAAAAATCCATTCTTATTATAAAGAAAGAAAGGGAAAGGAAAGGACCTGCTACATAGAAAAATATGATTGGAAACAAAGAGAGGGGGTCAGTACACGGAAGTGATAACGCTAATCTGTTTCAATCGAACATAATGAAAAGAAGGAAAGAAAGAAAAGAGTGAGAGTTAAATCAACATTATTATACTTTTTACATATTGAACTATTCCAATAGCTCTTATGTAAATATATCAAAGTTTGTACTAATTAAAAGACCATACTGTGGTATATCCACACGTCTTGTTAGTATATCAATATGCTTGTTTGTAATTATATAACTATCATTCACGTGCATCACATTTCCAAATACATATCTGGTGAACAAAGTATGAGGAGAAAGGAGAAGAGAGTATCAAAAAGAAAAGGGGGGAGGTAAGAAAAGAAAACTGGTGAGGAGAAGTAAGGGGAAAAGAAAGAGAAAACGCTAGGAAGGTGAGTATGAAGAAAGAGGGATTTAATTTATTAATATCGATCAAAATAGAAGAATTAAGTTATTGTCCTGATATTACTAAAAGACTATATCAACATTGTCTCTACTAATATAACTAGCAAGTATATACACCGTCTAGGTGCAAGTATTTAAGTTTTAATGTAATTAAATATCGTATTAAATTTGAAAGGCTAATAAAATTAAATAAGAATCCAGACATTTTAAATGAAGGGGGATATAATCGAAAATAGAACAACTAAACTTACTCTTTCATCACTTCCGTCTTTCATTGCTAAATTTTCTGATTTAACTATTTAGTTAAAATAGGAAGTGAATAATAAAATTACAGTTATTTCTTCTTTTAATGGATTTCTTTAATAATTAGCCACCAGATTTGTGCTCATATTCATTAAAATAAAACCAAACAATTAGAAATCAATAATACTAAGCACATATTTATTAAATCCATTTTTTAATATCAATATATAAATTAGCCTTTCCGTTCACACTGTAAACCCCTAATTTGTTTTATATATAAATACAATTGCATGTTATTAGTTTGTAGAAATAACCAACAATATTAATAATGTAAAACAATTTTATTAATAATTGATGTTTAGATAAAAATAAAATCATGGAGAATGTGATGTAAATAACTAGAGGAATTGTGACTTGAGTAGTAATATACTATATATATATAGGTTGCCGTGTAAGTACTACTGTATGCTTGCAACACTCATATTATTTTTTGCATTGTGCAATATTCAATATTCCTACTTCGCCCATAATATCCTCTTGTCTATTCGGATGGTAGTATTTTGTTAAAACAAAGAATCTAAGCACCATAGGACTGTCACAAGGAGGTGTGCGTACATTTATTTATTTTAAGTTATATCCCACTTCACAGAGCCGTATTTGAACACACTTTTGATTTAAGAAAACATGGATATCTATCTATCTATCTATCTATCTATCTATCTATCATCACACACACACACACACACACACATAGACACACAGATATATATATATATATATATATATATATATATATATATATATATATATATATATATATATATAGATATTCATGTATATATATATATATAATATATATATATATATATATATATATATATATATATATATATATATATATATATATATATATATTGGTTGTGCATAAGTAAATAATGTACATCTCTTGATTGGCAATCTATCTATCTATTTATATATATATATATATATATATATATATATATATATATATATATATATAAGTGTGTATGTATATATATGTTTATATATGCATGTATATACATGTATATATTTATTTATATGTATATGTATATATATATATATATGTATGTATATATATACGTGCATATATATGTATGTATATGTATATATATATGTATGTATATGTGTATACATATATATGTATGAGCCAGGGTGGCCTGATCAGTCACCAATTTGTGCATCGGCGGGATGGACTAATAAAATACCCTGTGCTCCCTGGAATTACCTGTAAATGTGGGAAGATGTGCAAGACTTTGGCTGGACTTAAGAGCCACTTTCTCGCATCGCATTGTTGAACTTTTTGAAACTCACCATTATATTTTTTGAACGGCTGAACTTCTTTTTTTTTGTCTTTATATCAAGCAATGACAATACTTGAACACGAGTTTGCTGCCATCATATATATATATATATATATATATATATATATATATATATATATATATATATTATATATATATATGTGTAATATTATGAAAAAATTGAAAAACATAAGTTCATAAACGAGTAATGTTTATTTCGCCTACGCTGCGGTGTTTCGATCTGTATATATATATATATATATATATATATATATATATATATATATATATATATATATAGGTAAATAATGTACATCTCTTAGGTTATTGATTACATTAAACGAGAAATGTTTATTTCGCCTACGCTGCGGTGTTTCGATCTGTGTGTATATATATATATATATATATATATATATATATATATATATATATATATATATGGTTGTGCATAGGTAAATAATGTACATCTCTTAGGTTATTGATTACATGGAAATTTGATCTCTGTGAGAAACCAAAATGGGAATTCCTCGAAGCTATCGCGGTCTCAATACACTTTTATGGATGCATCACCTGGATTATAACAAAACGGTTTGAAAAATAGATAGATGGGAACTACACAATGATGTTGCACACTCTTTTAAACAGATCCTTAAAGGAACACATAACAAAACTTGTACAACTATTTACCTCCCACATCGCAAACTAACAATGAAAGGCGACCAAGACATTCTGGTCACAATTGGATAAGTAAGGACAAATTAATGTTCTCTTATGAACTCTTACATATAATCACACATCAATGGTAGCTAAGCAGATATAACATACATTCAGCAGCTATGTATGGACACCGGATGCTGTCTAGAGGACTTTTTACGAGCAATGGTCTTGTGTCGATTGGTGTAATAGAATTCGCCGACTGGAAGTGTAGAGTGGAAAAAATGCACAGAATGGGGCCACCTGGTGGTCGTGAGTGATGATCTGTAGAGGTTAACGAGGGAATACTGGTTGGCGAGCAGTCCATGACATGCAACACTCCACTTTTGACCAAACTTAGGCTAGATCCTCTCCGATCAATCGACTAGTCACGTCAAGGTGGAACACTTATATGAAACTTATATGATTTCCCCGACTGAGAGCCTTGGCTCGCTGGGTATAACTTTAAGCTGCATCTAGTGGAGAGGTTCCAATTCCGGAGTACTCCGTCATTACCACTACTCCCAGGTCCACTCTGACCCGGATTGGTAGTACATTGGGCCAGTTTTATGGGTTAAATATATAAATAATCGAATTTAAAAAGAATTAAAAATATTTGAATACCCAACAAGAATGTATAAAAGAAAAATATATTCTTCATAAAATAATCCAATAAGGGTTGACATGCCGTAAAATCCAACCAACCAGCTAATTACAAATCATATCATTATTTACTATTGTTATAGGAACAATGCAATGAGTTCACATGTACTCTAGGGCATCTTATGGAACCTCAGGTTTGCACGTAATTGGAGAAAAAAAAACGTTGAAATGCATTGTAATGTGGAAGGCACTTAACTCTCTTATTAAGAATAAATACGCATGTATTTGGGCAAATATAAAAATATCTATTCCTATTGGTCCAGATTAAAGATTGGACTTCGAATTACCCTTACCGTGCTTTTAAATCGGACTACTACTCTTGTATGCGTAATAACAAAATCTAATATTAACTTTTGTTCTTATAGGATAATCCAATCATATCCTTTTATATTTGTCAAAACAGGCGTCATGTTTACTTTTTTTCCACTTGTGTAAGCATAACATAAAATATGTTTGACTCGTCACTGGTTGCACTCATATCTTCTTTTAATAAGATAACACTATAAAAGAAGAAAGAAAGAAAGAAAGAAAAAAAAAGTCTTTGAAAATCCTTTCGTAGTGATTTATTAAATCAGTTCGAGAGATTGGGGACATTTTTGCTGCATTTTAGCTGTCTATATAAACACGAATTTGATTAACGTTTCCGTGTTTTATTGGATTTTTCCTTGGATCTTTTTCCGAATTACTTTTTGTCTTCTAATCTGGTTTATATTGTGGGAAAACCTATTCCTGCCTCGTTCTGATTTCAACGTGAGTGGAGACTTTGGTTAATGGTGGAACGTCTCAATTCAATTAGGAATTAGAGAGAATATCCTGTAAATGCGCGGACAATTAAGTGACCGCAAGATGAACGTAATTCTTTAAAGAAAATAAGAATGGCAAACCGCTCTGTCGGTGCTGCTTAGAATATGCAGATTCGATGCCCTACTGAAGACGTTTCCTGGTTACCACACTAGCATTCATATAAAACCATACCACTTTATGAAAATAAGTGAATATTACCAAATAAAAGTAAAGTAAAGTCGTCGGGGTGGCCTAAACTCGGTATTAGCCAATCAGCGAGGGAGTCTATCCCTTTTTCAATAGCGCTACAGCTATGGGTAAAATAGGTTTTCGTGAATGAGCTACTTGGCTGATGATTTTATGGTAAAATACTGACAGTCACCAATCGCCGTTAAAACCTCAATATATATATATATATATATAAAGTAAAGTCGTCGGGGCGGCCTAAAGTCGGTATCAGCCAATCAGCGAGGGAGTCTATCCCCTTTTCAATAGCGCTAGACCAAGGAGATTGTTTTGGCGTCTGAGGTGGAGCCCCACACCTACCATCAGCTCCTTACTTTACAACCTGTGCTACTCATGCGCTGAGTTGGCGAGGACCGGTATCGAACTAGGAACCTTGTGGTTTCTAGCCGAACGCTCTACCGACTGAGCTAACCCGGCCCCTAAATAGAAATAGATAATTAAAATCATATAATTGCTTGTTTGTTTATTGATTTTAACGGCATTTAAACCCGTCTGGGGTTATGTCATGCCTAACGGTTAGGAAGTGTACATATCGTGTATTTATATTTATACTTTTTAGTAATTGGTTTTAACAATGTGTTAGCATTATTGGGGATTATGTTGTATGGTATTGATTTGTTTCATGTCTATATTCTATGGTATAATTTTATTTCCCTAAAAAAAGAGAATATCCTCCATGTTGACATTTTCAAATAGATCTTTCATATTGTTTGTTTTAAAATAACGGTTTCTGATGTGAGCAAAAAACCTACATTCCATGAATAAGTGTTTAACTATCAAATGTTTGACATGTTCCACATTGTGGTTGTTGTTCTGTTTGAGTATATAGGAGTGCGTTAGTCTTGTATGACCAACAGTATCAGATAGGCAAATTTGGAAAAAAAATATTGGAAGACAGGGATATTTGAAAAATAAATCCGAGTCATATCTTGGGTATCACACTAGCGTTCATTTGAAACAATACAACCGTTTGCAAATAAGAGAGTATTGACAAAGAGAAATATATATTTAAAACCATACAATTGTGTATAAATCATTAGTATTAGAGAGGGATATTGGAAAAATATGGGAGGTTGGGACGGTCTCATTTTTTAACCAGAGGGTTTTGCAAGATGGTAACCGTTGAGAGATCAAGGAATAATAATAATAATAATAATAATAATAATAATAATCCTGGGACTTGATGAAACTTGCTGTCCTCAGTCTCTACTGAACCAACATCTTAGGCAGGTGTGAAAAACAACAACAATAATAATAATAATAATACCTGGAAACCTGACTTGCTGTCACTCAGTCTCCACTGAACCAACATCTTAGGGGGTGTGAAAAACAACACAACAACAACAACAATAATACTAATAATAGTAATAATAATGATGATGATACTAATAATAATATCCCGGTCAGGAGACCAGGTTGATTAACAAGAAGAAGAGAACTTGTTATCTTGTGGATTTTGCCGTCCCGGTCAATCACCGAGTGAAAGTGAAAGAAAGTGAAAATATACACAAATACTTGGACCTTGCCAGAGAACTAAGAAAATTGTGAAACGTAAAAGTGAAGATTGTGCCAATTGTAAATGGTGGTCTTAGAACGGTCCCCAGGTGTCTGGAAAAGAGTCTGGATAAATTGGAAATCAGAGGAAGAATCGAAACGATCCAGACTAAATCCCTATTGAGATCGGTTAGAATACTCAGAAGAGTCCTGGAGACCTGAGAAGACTTGCTGTCACCTAGCCTCCAGTGAACTACCGGATAGGGCTTATGTGAAAAACTCGATCATAGTGAAATAATAATAATGATAATCGTAGTTTTCAGGTGGGTTAATAGAATTTTATTTTCATGCTTACATATCGGTATGAGTTCAGATCGTTTGTTACGTTGTTTGTTTTACGAGAAGGTGATTATGACTTTTCCGCGGCAAAGTTTACTGTTCTTTGAGATATTGTGTTAGGTGGTGTTATTTTTCTCCCTTTCCATATTTATTTTTGGTGTGATTAAGTCTATTGTTGTTAGTTCCCAAATGTGTCTAGAACGTGTTGTGTTTTAATTTTTATTATTAAATGACACCTTGTGTGTGTACCTCCTCTGTTTCGAGGGACTTTCTTATATATATATATATATATATATATATATATATATATATATATATTATATATACAGGGTAATTACAAGGTGCATATAGATTGTCGCACGCGCTATTCCTCGAGTTAGCTTGTCATGATCATTGTCAGTATCGAATTCTATACGATATACTGTAATGTAATGTAATTGCCTTCAAAAATATAAATAATAATATACTTTTTAACAATGCTTCAAAAGCAAATTATCAAATACTATTATATATACTAGCAAATATATGCACCCTCCGGGTGCAAGTATTTAAGTTTTAATATAATAAAATATCATATTAAATTAGAAAGGCTAATGAAACTGAATAAGAATACAGATTAAAAGATTTGGAACAGAGAGGGTATGATTGAAAAATAGAACAACTTTGAAACTAACTCTTCCATCATTTTTCGTTACTCCCGTCTTTCATTGGTAAATTTTCCTAATTTAACTATTTAGTTAAAATAGGAAGTAAAGATTAATATTACAGTTATTTCTTCTTCTTAAGGGATTTCTTTTAAGATTTATCCTGAGATTTTTGCTCATATTCAATAAGATAAAACCAAACAATTAGAAATCAATAATACTAAGCACATATTTATTAAAATCAATTTTTAAGATCAATATGCAAAATAGCCTACCCAATCACACTGTAAACTGCTATTTTGTTGTATATATAAATACAATTGCATGTTATTAGTATGTAGATATGATCAACAGTATTAATAATGTAACACAATTTTATTAATAACTGAGGTTTAAATAAAAAATAAAATCATGGAGAATGTGATGTAAATAACAAAAGGAATTGTGACTTGAGTAGTAATATAGTTTGGTTACAGACAGACAAACCCTCAATTTCCATTATAATATGATATATATATATATATATATATATATATATATATATATATATATATATAGTGTTTTTAAGATCTTTTGCTGGCTTGGCGTACAATGTTATTTTGTTGACTATTCGTGTACCGAGGAAAGTGAATTTGCCAGTGTGAGTAATATGTCGTAGTTAGATATTGTCTCATAACGTTAGTTTTTGAAAAGTAGTATATAAGGCGACGATTGGAGGCATTATGTCCAACTTAGGTATTTATTTTTAAAGAGCATTTTAGAATCACTCTAGAAATGGGCATGTGAATCTATGGCCAGTATATGTATGTTAGGGTATCTTTGACATGAAGTCAACGGCTCTTGATTTCTGACAGTTTCCCGCCTATGTGATTTTACACCAATAGTACACACACACACACACACACACACACACACACACACACACACACACATATATATATATATATATATATATATATATATATATATATATATATATATATATATGTTGGCTGCAGAATTAGTATTTCCTTAGTTTTATTAGTGTATTCGTCAAGTGCTCGGATTGTCGTACGTACACTATCTTCAATGTTGGCGAGACCCCTCCAACCTTCTTTTCTTGGCACATATAGTCTGTCTATGTCGTCTCTCGGGTGTAATGCCTTGTACATGGTCATGCGTTTCTTTGTTCTTTGGTCCATCTGTCGTAGCTCCTATCTGGTCAATTTCAGGAATGGTCCCGAGTATCTTAGGAAAGGGAAAGCCCAGGTGTATATTCCCATGATAAGGTTTCTGATACATAGCTTGGTTTCTAGGAGCTTTCTTCTTGTTCTTGTTCTTGTTCTTCTTGTTCTTGTTCTTCTTCTTCTTCTTATTATTATTATTGTTTACTCCTTTTGTGTTTTCACATCAGCATTAGCTGATGGTCTTTCAGTGGACTCTGAGTGACAGCAAGTCTCCTCAGTCTCCAGGACTCTTCTGAGTATTCTGGCAGATTGCAGCAGTGCAGTGTTCTGAATGGTTTCAATCCTTCCTCTGATTTCCAAACTTTCCAAACCCTTGTCCAATCCTTTTGGGACCGTTCCATGTGCACCAACTACAATTGGTATCACTTTTACTTTCATATTCCATAACTTTTTCAGTTCTCTGGCAAGGTCCAGATATTTGTTTATTTTTTCATTTTCCTTTAGCTTCACCCTGTGATCTGCTGGCACTACAAAATCCACCAGTTGGCAAGTTCTTTCTTTTTTGTTAATCAACACTAGGTCTGGTCATTATTATTATTATTATTATTATTATTATTATATACAAGTACATTGTTACCTTTACTTACGAGTGCCACAGTTTACCAGTTTTCCGTCTTATGGGGTGTCACTCGGTAGATTTTTATTTGCTATATCTTGAGATATATAATTTTAGCTACTAACGAGATTTGTATACATTTATGTTAATAAGTTCACTAAAAACATTTGAGTTTCCTAATTCAAAATTACACCAAAGAAAAAATATTATTCATAAAAAATAAACAATCAAACATATTGCACCACAAAATCCATTATGTCCTATTTTATTATTTTTTTACAATACGGTGCTAATTTTATTAATTGAAAATACGTAACAAAATAATAAGGGTGTTCGGAGGTTGTAATATCCTTTGAAAAAGCCAGGAATGCAAGAGAATACGTGTAGGTAAAATAGAAAGTTTTTGATGACCAAGCACTAGGCCATTTGTCGACTTCTGATTGGTTAAGTACATAGAGTGAATAGCGTGAGAGAAAGAGTGAGGAAAAAAGATCAGTTTAGAACAAAGCAGTGGCTGCATCAGACGCAAGTTGTGTGTCTGTCACCCAAGGCATTTTGACTTGGGGATGAAATAGAATATCTAATGTTGAAAAAATAGAACGCCTAGTGTTGTTATTAAGAACTATAAGTGGCACAAGGCAATATATCCTCAAGTTAATCATAAGTCGTTTCCATAATCAAACAGCAAAATAGCCAGCCAACTCAACATCAGCTCAACAACCAGGTTCCAGCCTCGAAAAAGTAGATCAGGAATATAAGATGAATGCATTATGATTTCTAGCATTAACTCGTCATAAGTCCTTTCCAAATGAGAACCGCCTCGTTAGAGGATTGCTAGAAAGGGTTAATGGGATTTCTCTTTATTACAATGGGGAAAATGGATTTGATATACGAGGAAATTGAGTTACGAGCGGAACGAATTAAACTCGTAAGTCAATGTATCACTGTATTTACCAACACCTCCGCACAAACAGGATGTGACACAAGGTCAATTTCTTAAGCGTATTTTTAATTCAGAGTTTTTCTTCTTCAATACTGGTTGTCATATCAAGGTTAATGAGCCCAGTCTGTCGTACTATTCACCTATAGCTGGAGGGAGAATAGTTGGATTCATACCTTTCCCAAGGGATTAGCACTATGTTAAATGCAAACAGATAGTGTATAAGAGAAAAATGTATTCATTTGTATATTGATACTCGTGTTCCTTAATCGTACGACCGTTATAATCTTGCAACACCCATCTGATTAAAATGGATTTGATATACAAGGAAATTGAGTTACGAATGGAACACATTAAACTCGTAAGTCAAGGTAGCACTGTATGATATTCTGTTTTCTATATGACAACCATAGACTGTTTATCTAGGTTAAATGAAAATCCAAGAACAGTGACTTCTATTTCAAAGCCTTATTGTCAACATCCTAGTAAAATCAACCTGCCGGCCATTATGAACCCTCGAAAATAGCAACTGATATAAATGGGTACATTGTTTTGGAAATAGGTTGGCCACATTCCACAAGAAAATTTGACAACTATATCGAATCTCTAACCTCCACTAAATCTCCCATCCTCATCTTAAAATTATTATTAGCCACGTCTTTCGTCCATTGAGCATAAAAGCGGAATAATACCTTAAAATAAATATGTGTGAACGCTTTATAAAATTTATGATATTTTATAATATTTATAATATATTTCGGTTATAATCAATTAATGATGGAGATTCGCTTCCGGTTTTTGTCTGTAACAAAAATTACGTCACTGCTCACGTCATATTACCCAAAATCGTCATAACATAGAATATATACACTCAAAATTTGAACATGCATCATTAGACAGTGCTCATTGTTTTTTAAAACAAGTTTTAATAAATACATGACTGATATTATATGTCTATATATAGTTTGTTTTATTTAATACATATTTAAAGTTTACATTTCAAATTGTTTTATTTTTTAATCCTTTAATGAATTTGATGATTTTACTTACTGGGGGTACAAACTCGCTGACATTGAATTTTCTACTCCTACCCCTCAAGCAATATGTTTCAAAATCTATTTTTACATCGCCCGGAGGACGTTTTTTATTTTGCTAGTATTATTAATGGAGATTTGCTTCCGGTTTTTGTCTGTAACAAAAAATACGTCACTGCTTACGTCACACTGCCTAAAATCGTCATAAATAGAATACACTCAAAATTTGAGCATGCAATGTTAGACAGTCCTCATTGGTTTTTTAAACAAGTTTTAATAAATACATACCTGGTATTATCTAGCTATATATAGTTTGTTTTATTTTATTATATATTTAAAGTTATCAGAACTAAGTTTACATTTCAATTTTTTTGTATTTTTCCTCCTTTAATAAATGTATCTTATTTTTTACTCCTTTAATAAATTCGATGATTTTACTTTACTTATGATACAAACTCTCTGATATTAAATTTTCAACTCCCATCCCCCCAGGCAATATTTATTTTACGTCACCCAGAGGTCTGGTCTTCTTGCTGGGTTAAGGTGATCCGTTTTTATTTCAAAGTTCCAGAGAATCTTATGTGTTTCGTTCTCAAGAACAGATTCTGGTTTATTCGTATACCACTTATGGTCAAAATTTAATTTTTTGCATAATTCCCAGTGGATCACCTTCCCAACTCAGTCGTGTCTAGTTCTGTATTCCCGTTGTGCTAGTTTGCTACATTCGCATAGTACAAGGTTAACAGTCTCATCTCTGTCACCGCCTAGTCAACATCTACTATTTTGTTGGGTCTTATCAATTTTTGCTTTGGTATAGTTTGTCCTTATGGCATTATTTTGTGCAGCAATTATTAGTGATTCAGTTTCTCTCTTGAGGTTTCCTTTTATTATTATTATTATTATTATTATTATTATTATTATTATTATTATTATTATTATTATTATTTACTCCTTTTGAGTTTTCACATCAGTGTTAGCTGATGGTCTTTCACTGGAGCCTGAGTGACAGCAAGTCTCCTCAGGTCTCCAGGACTCTTCTGAGTACTCTGGCAGATTGCAGCAGTGCAGTGTTCTGAATGGTTTCAATCCTTCCTCTGATATCCAAACTTTCCAAACCCTTTTCTAATCCTTTTGGACTGTTCCAAGTGCACCAACTACAATTGGTATCACTTTGACTTTCATATTCCATAACTTTTTCAGTTCTCTGGCAAGGTCCAGATATTTGTCCATTTTTCATTTTCCTTTAGCTTCACCCTGTGATCCGCTGGCACTGCAAAATCTACCAGTTGACAAGTTCTTTCTTTTTTGTTTATCAACACTAGGTCTGGTCTTCTTGCTGGGATAAGGTGATCTGTTTTTATTTCAAAGTCCCAGAGAATTTTATGCGTTTTGTTCTCAAGAACTGATTCTGGTTTATGCATATACCATTTTGTTGTGTGGTCAAAATGTAATTTTTTGCATAATTCCCAGTGGATCACCTTCCCAACCCAGTCATGTCTAGTTTTGTATTCTCGTTGTGCTAGTTTGCTACATTCGCAGAGTATATGGTTAACAGTCTCATCTCTATTACCGCAAAGTCTACATTTACTATTTTGTTGGGTCTTATCAATTTTTGCTTTGGTATAGTTTGTCCTTATGGCATTATTTTGTGCAGCAATTATTAGTGATTCAATTTCTCTCTTGAGGTTTCCTTTTATTATTATTATTATTATTATTATTATTATTATTATTATTATTATTATTTACTCCTTTTGAGTTTTCACATCAGTGTTAGCTGATGGTCTTTCACTGGAGCCTGAGTGACAGCAAGTCTCCTCAGGTCTCCAGGACTCTTCTGAGTACTCTGGCAGATTGCAGCAGTGCAGTGTTCTGAATGGTTTCAATCCTTCCTCTGATATCCAAACTTTCCAAGCCCTTTTCCAATCCTTTTGGGACTGTTCCAAGTGCACCAACTACAATTGGTATCACTTTGACTTTCATATTCCATAACTTTTTCAGTTCTCTGGCAAGGTCCAGATATTTGTCCATTTTTTCATTTTCCTTTAGCTTCACCCTGTGATCCGCTGGCACTGCAAAATCTACCAGTTGACAAGTTCTTTCTTTTTTGTTTATCAACACTAGGTCTGGTCTTCTTGCTGGGATAAGGTGATCTGTTTTTATTTCAAAGTCCCAGAGAATTTTATGCGTTTTGTTCTCAAGAACTGATTCTGGTTTATGCATATACCATTTTGTTGTGTGGTCAAAATGTAATTTTTTGCATAATTCCCAGTGGATCACCTTCCCAACCCAGTCATGTCTAGTTTTGTATTCTCGTTGTGCTAGTTTGCTACATTCGCAGAGTATATGGTTAACAGTCTCATCTCTATTACCGCAAAGTCTACATTTACTATTTTGTTGGGTCTTATCAATTTTTGCTTTGGTATAGTTTGTCCTTATGGCATTATTTTGTGCAGCAATTATTAGTGATTCAATTTCTCTCTTGAGGTTTCCTTTTATTATTATTATTATTATTATTATTATATTATTATTATTATTATTATTTTTACTCCTTTTGAGTTTTCACATCAGTGTTAGCTGATGGTCTTTCACTGGAGCCTGAGTGACAGCAAGTCTCCTCAGGTCTCCAGGACTCTTCTGAGTACTCTGGCAGATTGCAGCAGTGCAGTGTTCTGAATGGTTTCAATCCTTCCTCTGATATCCAAACTTTCCAAGCCCTTTTCCAATCCTTTTGGGACTGTTCCAAGTGCACCAACTACAATTGGTATCACTTTGACTTTCATATTCCATAACTTTTTCAGTTCTCTGGCAAGGTCCAGATATTTGTCCATTTTTCATTTTCCTTTAGCTTCACCCTGTGATCCGCTGGCACTGCAAAATCTACCAGTTGACAAGTTCTTTCTTTTTGTTTATCAACACTAGGTCTGGTCTTCTTGCTGGGATAAGGTGATCTGTTTTTATTTCAAAGTCCCAGAGAATTTTATGCGTTTTGTTCTCAAGAACTGATTCTGGTTTATGCATATACCATTTTGTTGTGTGGTCAAAATGTAATTTTTTGCATAATTCCCAGTGGATCACCTTCCCAACCCAGTCATGTCTAGTTTTGTATTCTCGTTGTGCTAGTTTGCTACATTCGCAGAGTATATGGTTAACAGTCTCATCTCTATTACCGCAAAGTCTACATTTACTATTTTGTTGGGTCTTATCAATTTTTGCTTTGGTATAGTTTGTCCTTATGGCATTATTTTGTGCAGCAATTATTAGTGATTCAATTTCTCTCTTGAGGTTTCCTTTTATTATTATTATTATTATTATTATTATTATTATTATTATTATTATATGTTTTTGCTTTTTGTTTCTTCTTTATTATAATGAAGATTAGTTGTCTCTCTGTCTGTAACCGAAACTACGTCACAATCAGTTATGTATGATATATTCTCAATGGCTATTGAATAATTATTATTCAAGCTTAATTATCATCTTATTTATTAACAATGCGTCTATTAAGGTCTATTTATTATTATTATTATTATTATTATTATTATTATTATTATTATTATTATTATTAGTAGTAGTAGTAGTAGTAGTAGTAGTAGTATTAATACCAACATCTTTCTTTCTTTCATTATCAAGTAATCAATTACTGTTTAAATGGGCACCTCTCTGTCTTTCTCTATCTTTGGCTTTGCCTCTGTCATTCTGGTTATTATTGTTTTCAATTAATGTTTGTCGATGATTTTCAAAAATCTGTCTATGCATCGATGACTCTTTAACAAAATGTTTTTATTAAACAATTTCTTGTTTTGCACATGAAGTGTTTTTCATTAACTGGAAAAAATATTCTCTCAACGTTTGTTCGAACAGTTTTGCTGACGGCGGTGGTTAAATCATATTATGTTTCTATTTCTTTGTGAGCTCGTCGTTTTAGAAAATCGATTAGTTTAATATTCCGGTATATTTTTAGAGATGTTTCATATACAAGATGTGTCAAAAAGTATCGAGATTTTTTGTACTTTTTGACACATCTGATAAAAATTAGCGTTCCTTTCCTTGGTCATATCTATTTTGGTAAATAAAGCCTTCAAACTCGGCACTTTTATGACACACCTTGCATTCAGAAAAAATAACGTTCCATTCATTGTTCATTTCTATCTAAGGTTTATCATAAAAGTTTTGTGTACACTTTTATAACTATTTCCCCAAGGAA
>CM042153.1:13920074-13945074 GCA_023376005.1 Doryteuthis pealeii | reverse complement strand
TCACTCACTTACTCACTCATCCAGTCTTTGACTCCCTCATTCAATCACTCTTTCTTTCTTTCACTCACCAATATACTTCCTTTTTCTTTCATTAATTCACTTTTCAAACTGGCATTTTAATGACCAACTTTAGTTTATTTTACATTACTATCTACACTTTAATTATAATTAGTAATAGTTTTTAACATTTTGTTAGTGGCACATTATTATCATCTTTTTTTTTTAAGAACATTCAAACATAATTTCTCTCTAGCCTCATCTGATTCTAAACTTAACCAAGCCAGGGCCATATATGTATATTTATACAACACCATGTAAATATATAATTGTTACAATTTTTGTGCACGTGCTTAGGCTTCAAGTGAGAGCACTCCCCAGCGGAGATCCCTTGTGTTAAGCAGAGTGCGATCCTTACTAAAGAAACCTTTGGTTGCTCCTTGGTGCCCTATAATGTTGGGTATGATCCTTTGGTTGTCCTTTGGTGTCACTTTATACTTACCTACCCCACCCGGGGTGTTCAGTGTGCTTGGGCCACTGGAACGGTAAAGTACAAATAATAGCGTCGATCCCAGGCGGCATTCCCCCCAGGCAATACTTGCCCCTTTAGGTTTATTGATCAGCGCCTGAGGCGACCCCTTGTGGGGGAATGCCGAGGAGATCGAAGCAATTTTTGTTATTTCCCACCCATGAGCTCTGACTTGTGGGTGGGCCCACATTAAAACGAGGCCTTGTGCCCAGCCCATACAAGTGGGGTATGAGGCAAATATCCCCCCTGGTGTCCCTTTGTGTTGTGTATGGTCCTTTGATTGTTCCTTGGTGTCTCTTAGTGTTTGGTATGATACTTTGGTTGTTCCTTGGTGTCCCTTAGTGTTGGGTAAAGTCCTTACATTCAGCAAAGTCCCTCGTTGCGGGTCCGTTCGTCAATTTCGAATTATGTGCAAATGAACGGCAGTCCATATCGGTGATTAAATAGTTAACTAACCACGTATTCGAGGTGTTGATTGGCTGTGGTCTAACCCACGTGACCGTACCGAGTCTATAAGTTTAAGTTGTAGATAACAGCACGCCTTATATTCACAAACTAATCCAACAATAATCGTCAGCACTGTCGGCTGGAGCTTTAGAATACACCGAGTGCACCTCTGCAGAGGGGTAAGACTCCCCCATTGCGGACACCGTTTGGCCGTGTGTGGCAACTTGTGATGCTTAAGAGTGGAACCCAGGTGGATGAGCAATCCATTGAGACCCTCTCCGATCAATCGGCTGGTCACGTCAAGCCCTAGCACCTATATGATTGTCTCGGCCATATTGCCCTTTTGATAACCCCAACCATTTTTATCCTATGGGTGCTAGAAAGCGATCACTGAGGATCTTCCTGTACAGGGTATGACGTTAAACTCTAATTGATGCTGAGATTCCAGTTCTGGAGGTTTGGGGAATGTGGAGCGCCCCTTCATCACCATTGCTCCCTGGTCCACTCTGACTCCAAGTGAAACTACCTGCTAGGGTCATATCTATGGGTTAAATAGTAAAATGTATTTATAAAAAAGAATTGATTATCCATTAAGAATGAATTTATTTCAACACTTTGTTGGCATTAAATGACCCACTGAGGTCGATATGCCGTAAAACAAAACAAACCACACCAAACATATAATCGTACGTATCAAATGTAGATTTCGATCAAGTCTTAATTCTTTTATCTGGCGATTAACCCTGTAAGCCTCTTTCTGCTTAAGACATTAACGTATAGAATTATTTTTTTGTGCGTAGGAATTGCTTTGTACCTGGCAGTCTGCATTAACTAGGCGCTGTTAGAATGTTTGCAGGTGCAAAAGACGACTTTCAACAATTCTCGACACGTTGCGGATGAATATCGTCCGGAATAATAGAAAATCAGTTTTACGGTTGTGGGAGATCGTTAACCTTGGCGTCAATCAGCAGTCCGGCTTTGGGCAATCTTCCATTCAGGACATATCATTTTCTTTGAGTAGGCAAGGCGCTGTTTCCTCAGAAATTATAATTGAATTTTACGGTGCAAAGGATTTTTACTGAAAGGCAACAAATGATGAAGTAGAAAAGAGTTAATAACGTGACAGGACATCAATGTAAAAATGCACACAAAAAAGAAACAAAAAAAAAAACAACAAAAAAACAAACAAAACAAACAAAAGAAATGAATTAAGAGCTAATCTAATTCTTTTAAAACCTGAGTCGTCAGGTGAAAATTTAATTAATTCTGGAAAATCAATCAAATGATTTTAACTGTATTTCATACCGAGATGTTAAGAAACTACATTCATTATATATATAATATATATATTATAATATATGTGTTGTGTGTGTGTGTGTGTGTGTGTGTGTGTGAAATAAAATTGGAACTTAATCCGACAGTGTAAATATGATATATTGAAAAAACAAAGGATGTTTACAAATGCATGGGCTCATCAGGAGAGAATGTGCAAACCGTTTCGGGGCCTACCTCTCTACGGTTTGAAAAGCAACACCGGCCCTCCTCACTGATGATGTGAGGACCCAGATATTGCGAGGGTCCTCACATCATCAGTGAGGAGGGCCGGTGTTGCTTTTCATTATAATTAGAGAGAGAGAGAGCTAAATCAAGATTATCATAATTTTTACATATTGAACTATTTAGCAATAACTCTGAAGTAAACATATCAAACGTTGTAATAATTGAATTATCATACTGTGGTATATCCACAGTTCCGGCTAGTTCGATATTATTATAATATCACTCCTTCCGAGTTTTTTCTCCTAGCCTTAGCTGATGGTCTTTTACTGGAGACCGAGTGGAATCAAGTCTCCGCTGGTATCTTGCAATATTCTCAGTACTGTAGCTGTTCTTAATTCTGTGGCCTGGATGGTTCCGGTTCATCTTTTAAGTTCCAATTCATCCAGTCTTTTTTCCAAACAGTTGGGTTGGTTTGGTTTGTTTTGTTTTACGGCATATCAACCTCAGTGGGTCATTTAATGCCGATAAAGTTTTGAAATAAATCAATTCTTAATGGATAATAGAATTTTGTTTATCAACACATGTTTTTCTATTTAACCCATAGATGGGACCCTAACAGGTACTACCACTCCGGGTCAGAGTGGACCAGGGAGCAATGGTGATGAAGGTGTGCTCCACATTCCCCAAACCTCCAAAACTGGAACCTCACCATCAGATAGAGTTTAACGTCATTCCCAGGACATGTAGACCCGCAGCCACCGCCTTCTAGCACCCATGTGATAAAAAAGGGGTCGGGGCTTGCCATAAGGACAATAGGGTTGGGAAAATCATATAGGTGCTAGGGCTTGACGAGACCAGCTGATTGATCGGAGGGGGCCTCTCCGACCGCCCGTCTAGCCCAAGATAGGGCCAAAGTGGAGTATTGCATGTCATGAGCTGCTCATCCACCTGGGCTCTATCCTTAAGCATCATGGGTCGCCACCCACGGCTAACAGGTGGCCCCATTGGGGGAGTCTTGCCCCTCTGCAGAGGTGCAGTCGGTGCATTCTAACACCCCAGCTTCCCCTTCATGTACTATTGTTATTTCATGCTAGGTAAAATTATCTGTCTATCTTTTCTTCTTTTCTTTTTTTTTTCAGTTTCCTTCTGTGGTCAGTCGGAACGGCAAAATGCGCTTGTTAATTAACATTAGATCTTATCTTCTGAAACTACAGAGCTATAACACTTACTGGCATAGCTGCTGAGGTTTATAATGTCCTTCTTCTTAATTGCATCCAACCTGAAGTAGAGAAAATCCTTACATAAAAAAAACGGGTTTCGTAAAAATCTATCCGCAACTTCTCAGTTCCCAATTAGTCGTCGATTGTTAAAAGGGTTTTACGCAAAAAGAATCCCGTGGCAACAATAGTGTTGGTAGATTTCTCCAGGGCATTCGACTCTATACACGAGTTCAAATCCTGGACGTGGTAATTGCACTTCACTTAGCGCTAATACCCTTGGGAAAAGTATGAATCCTATTCTCCCTCCAGCTATGAGTAAATAGTAGGGCAGGCCGGGCTCTTTAACGTTGGTTAGGCAACCGGTCTAGGAGAAGGAAAACTCTGAATACCTGTTGAACTCTGCTTAAGAAATTGACCTTGTCTCACATCCTGCTCGTGCGGAGGGGTTGGTAAATATATATATACACAGAGAAAAAGATGGAGCAACTGCCATTGATCTTATGTCGTCCCGCCCTTCCGCCTTAATTTACCAGCCGGCGTCAGGCGAATTTCCGTCCCGACCTAGATATTTTCCAAGTTATGTTTTTGTCGGCAAATTAATGTAGCGATTTTAAACGTCTCCTCGCAGATGTTTATCGCCAAATTAATGTAGACATTTTACAACCCCTTTTTAATAATGGGTAAATATAGCATATAGTTACACCAAAGAAACTGTTGCTGATATACTGATACTCTGCAAAGACACGAAAGCAATGGTCAGTTCTGCTGATTTAGTATTCCTTTTGTGGTTTCTTTTTTCCCCTTTTTCATGACGAGCATTGTCCACTTTTCTGATTCCAAATTGCATACCTCTGTATTGGAGGTATATTATTATGGTTTTTACCATGGTTCCATTGTAAAAACAATATATATGGATAATTTCATGTCAAATCATCCAGGCCATGTCACCCATCCGTGCAATTTTTCTGAAATTTTGTCTAAGTGTGGACGATCGTAAAGTTAGACAAACCTCAAAATTTGAGCTTTCAATTCCAAGAACTGGCGGAGTTATGTCGATTTTTAGCTTACAAAATTTGATTTAGAAAAATTGATTTATAAATACATTTTTATCTAAGGAATCCAAAAATGCTACAAAAAAGTCTTAAAGTTAACCAATTTTAAGTTATTAATGATTCTGATTTGCAAAATTTTAACTGATGTTATAGCTTCGGTTCTGAGCAAAATCCAAATTATCTTTATGGTAAAAATCATGTTCAATGTATGTCAAACAATAAGAAAAAACAAATTTGTCATAGATTTAGTGCCAGTTCGGAAGCTCAAATTTTGGGGAGTGTCTGACTTTAACATACTCCACACATGGACAACATTTCAGAAAAATTGAAAGGGTGGGTGACAATTTAACTTTTTTCTGGATTTGACCCATATATATATATATATATATATATATATATATATATATGAGATTTACAATGGATTCCAAGGGGGCGGTAGAGCACCCGGCTCAGAATCGCAAGTTCGACAACGGTCCCCGCCAACTCAGCTCATGAGTAGCACAGCTTTGGTAATCTGATCTGTGCGAAAAAGTTAGGAGCTGCCGGTAGGTGTGGCACTCCTCATCAACAAAAATTAATCACCCTGGTCTAGTGAATAGTGGATATACTCCCTCGCTGTCCAAGTGATACCGATAATAGACCCCTCCGCCAACTTTACTTTTACTTTTACTTACTTTTTTTTACAATGGTTTCCAGTTCTCTTTAATTTCTGGCAAAAATGTTCATGCATTCAATGCACACAAGGTGTTGTATCGTCGAAGTGAAAATATACACAGAACGAATTAAGTGCTTAAATGATACACAGAGGGAATTCAGTGCTTAATATATTTATTCAGCACCAGTATCCGGTGCTAACGGATACATGCAAAAAAAAAAATATAATACAGAACAGTAAGTTGTTGGCATCCTTCTGTCTACAAGAGACGATAGAGTGGTGTCCATTTTCTGTGGAACTACGTAGCCTGAGCGGTTTGGTATGTAGGATGAGCTGTTGCCCAGACAGCAAATCCCCCATCTCCACACTGCCGCTGTGATCCAAAGGAAAAGTAAGGAACCAATGCAGTTTGGCAGTGGTAGTGTCACAGGAGTTGCTGGGTTGCACTGGATTTCAGCGTCACACCATCTTAGGGATTCCGGCTCCGGGTTTGTTTTTCGGGGTTTACTCCCATAATCCAAGTCTGTAGTGAGTTGGTAATCCTAATCTGATGGGTTTTCTATGGTGTTAATCGAAAAGATACGTCTTCCTGGCAGAAATATTAACTAGCAACAGATCTAAGCAACAGTTGTAAACAATCGTAACTGCTTCCTGCCTTCGTCTCTCCAAAAGAAAAATCAACAATTTTCAGCCTCACCTTCTTGCAGACAAGACTACAGAACAAGAACAGTAAGTTACAAAATAATTAACAAGACAACTTACAAGAAACATATAAGTGTCAAAAAGTAGGAAGCGGGTGGTGTAATGGTTAAAGTCATGGGAAATGGACTCGTCGCCCCGAGTTCAAATCCTGGATGTTTAAAGAAATTCCCAGTGCAGGCAGACCCTCAGCCGCCGCCTTCTAGCACGCATATGATAAAAAGGGTTGGAGGCTGCCATAAGGGGAATAGGGTTGGAGCAATCATATAGGTGCTAGGGCTTGACGTGGCCAGCCGATTGATCGGAGAGGGCCTCACCGACCGCCCGTCTAGCCCAAGAAAAGCCTAAAGTGGAATATTGCAAGCCATGGACTGCTCAGCCACCTGGGTTCTATCCTTAAGCATCACGAATTAAAAATTCACCCATGGCCAACAGGTGGCCCCATTGAGGGAGTCTTACATTCTTGCATTCTAACGCCCCACCGACAGGGCGGATCTAACCGCATTGAGAATTGCTGATGCATATGTACTAGCTCATCTGTGCCTCTTGTGACCTTGTAGCATCCATCCGGAAATATTCCGCGACATACATACATGTAATATGGAGGTGTATGGTGTAATGGTTATAGTTCTAGGAAATGGACTCGTCGACACAAGTTCAAATAATGGTCAAGGGTGTTTGCATTTTACATAGCGCTAAGAACTTTGGGAAAGGGATGAATCCATATATTTTCCTTTCATCTATGGGTACATAGTAGGGCAGACTATGGTCTTTAAGCTTGTATAAGTAACCAGGTTAGAAGTAAAACTCTGAATTAAAACCTGTTAAACTTTGCTTACGTAATTAACCTTGTGTCGCATTTTGTTCGTGTGGAGGAGTTGGCAAATATATACATACGGGTAAGGCGCGTGGTCTGATGGTTCGAGTCGTAGGAAATGGACTCGTCAACGCGAGTTCAATACCTGTTGGCATTGCACATGGCGCTAATACCCTTGGAAAGGTATGGATCCAATTCTTCCTATAGCTATGAGTAAATAGCAGGGTAGATTGGGCCTTTTAACCATGGTTAGTTAATCAGTCTAGAAGAAAAACTCTGAATGCAAACCTGTTTAACTTTTAAAAATTGACCTAGTGTCACATCCTGCTCGTGCGGAGGGGTTGACAAATATATACATACGTCTGAGATATTTTTCCTTTTATATTGTACGGTAATATTTTTCTCATCATAATTAGACTGGTTAAATAGCTGCCAGGGATTGTCCCATTTTGTGGAGTCTTTTTTTTTGGGGGGGGTCTTAGTGATTTTTCCCTTCCTTATCCTTTCGTGTATGCTTGCTTCTTGTAGGCATTTACTCAGTCAATTTCTTGTGGATGGATGTGAGTTTTGTAAAAACCCGAATCCATATACAACATGGTGTTTTGTAATTTCCGCATTGTTGTTCTAAGTGACACCATGTGTATGTTAGCCTCGGGCCTTTCTTTAAGTCAATGCAATTCTTTTTTTCATGTTATTTATCCATTCGACCTTTTTGTAATCTTTTGTCTTTCCTCATATCTTGCTTCAAAAAGTTTTGTCTGCTTTAGATTTAAGTATTCGTTTGTGTTCATGTTTTCATCAATGACTTGCTGATAAAAGTTTCTTTCGTTATTTTTGGAAGGTTCTGATTTGTTTGTATTGCTTGGCTCTGTCCTGCCGTCTTTTGAATCTTCTTTTATTCACCAATATATTTGGTTTATTTCTTCCAGTTGTATTGTCAGTATTGTTGTCCTTTTTCAATATTTTCCTTTTATTGTGCCCTTGTGTTTTTTCCCATTCCTTAGGGCTTGCAATTGTTGTCTTAGTCTCTGAATTTGCCTTTTCTTCTTGCCTCATTTCCCATCCAAGTTTTGTGTTTCTGTTCCATTTCCGCAGGGGGAATACCAATTTTTTCTCGCATCAATTATGTACTTTATTTCGGTGATGTTCGCTGTAGGGATATCAGGTTATATCTTACTAGCAAAAGTATGCGCCCAGTGTTGAAGTTTTAATGTAATATTATACAAATTAGAAAGACTAACGAAACTAAATACGATCGAATATACTTTTATAATTTTAATTATAATGTTGGTGAGAACCCTCCACTCTCTTTCCTTGGCACATAGAATCTGTCTGTGTCGTCTCTCGGTTGAAATGGTCATCAGGTTGTCATTCTGGTCAAACTGTCGGAGTTCCTCTCTTGTCCATTTTACGAGAGGGACCGCCCATATGTTTATTCCCTTGATAAGGTTTCTGCTACATAGCTGGGTTTTAAGGAGCTTTTTTGTTCTTCTGAACTATTCATTTCTTACTTTTTCTTTCATTTATATATGTTTGATGGCGTCTGCTTCTAATATTCCCAGATATCTATAGTTCTCTTTTTCTCTAAATGTCCTAATTTCTTCTCGGTTCGGTAGTTCTATTCTGTGGGTTGTTTCGATTTTTCCTTTTTCATCACTAACATGGCGCACTTGTCGATGCCGGACTCCATCCCTATATCTTGGCTGTATATTCTTATAGTTTGTATAAGGGTTTCTAATTCTTGTCATTCTTGGCAAAAACCTTGATATCGTCCATGTACATTAGATGATTTATTTTTTTCCTGTGATTTACTAAATTTGTATCCCGATGTACATTTCTTAAGTATATGGTTGAGACACATCATTGCTATGACAAATAGCAGTGGTGATAGGGAGTCTCACTGGAAGATGCCTCTTTGTATTTTCACCTCTGCTAAGGTTTGTTCTCCCGCTGTCAATTCTACTTACCAATTTTCAATTGTTTTGTTGATGAATTTTATTATTTTGTCTGATATTTTATAAATCTTTAGGCACTCGATTATCCAAGTTTGTGGGACTATGCCGTAGGCTTTTTTGTAGTCCGTCCCTTGGCTAAATCTTTTTTCTTGTTTTTACTTCTTTAAGGATGCTCTGATCTATGTATAGTAGGTCATTTGTTCTTCTTGTTTCCTTGTAACATCCCTTTTGTTCTTCCGGGAACAGTCCGCGGCTATCAAGTGAGTAGTAGATCTCTTCTCTTATTTGAACGGTCAGTATTTTCCACTTCACAGGTAAACGTGTTATTGGCCTATAGTTGCGGGGACGGTTTCTTTTTGGGGGTCTTTCTGGATCAGGGTAGTCTTTCCTTTTGTCATCCATTCCGGTACGTTTCCTTCTTATATGCATTTATTCATCTGTTTGGCCAATCATTCGTGGATGGATGTAAATTTTTTGAACCAGTATACATAAATTCTATCGTGACCCGATGTTTTCCAGTTTGGTATTTTCTTAAGATGTGATCTTAGCGAGTCCAGGTGTATGATTGACTCAGTCTTTCTTTGAGTCATTCCAGTTCCTTTATTATTTTATATATCCATTCAGCCCTTCTATTATGGTCTCTCTTTTTCCATATTTTGCTCCATAATTCTTTTGTTTCCTTCGCATTCGGGTATTTGTTTGTCTTGGTGCTTTGTCCATCGACTTGCTGGTAACATTTCCCTTCGTTATTTTGGAAAGACTTGTTTTGATTATATTGTTTCGTTCTGTTCCGGTATCATTTTAGTCTACCTTCTCTCGCCAGTATTTTTTAGTTGATTGCCTCCATCTGTATAGTCGGATTTTCATTCCTTTGTGTCGTTGTGTTGTTTGCCTTTCTTAGAACTTTCGTTTGTTGTTTAGTTTCTTTATTTGTCTTTCTATTCTCATTTCCCATCCAGCTTTTGTGTTTCTGTTAGATTTTCGTTGTGGTATGCCAATTTCTTCGCTAACTATTTTTGCTCCGGCATATATTAGGTCGTTTAATTCAGTGATGTTTTCTGTTGGGATGTTTTTTAGTATTTTATTTATCTTTTCGGTTTCGCGCTGGACTTTTTCCCCTGTCCTGGTAGGGTATTCTTGCTTTCGGTCATGATTTGTTTTATTATTTCTAGATCGTATTTTTCGTCTTGTGTTATGTTTGAAGTTGTGTTGTCTTGTTCTGTGGTGTTTTGATCGTCTTCGGCTTGATTTTCATCTATTATAGGTCTTATGTCTTGGGCATATTTTTCTTGTTTTTCTTGTCCACATATTTCTATTAATTCGAGATCAGAGAAAATTGTTTTTTTTTAATATCATCCTTGCTTGATCTACTAGTCTGTGGCTGGTTGTACTGAAATTATTCCCGTCATTCCAAATTTGTATCATACTTTTCCGATAGCCTCTTTGTGTTGGGTTTCTTTTAAAGTAACATTGGAGTACGTGATCGTTGTCTTTTCTACTCCACATTTTTCTTTGCCGTCTCCCGGCTGCTGGCAGTTGTTGGGGTGTCTCCCGGCTATCATACTTTTCCTATAGCCTCTTTGTGTTGGGTTTCTTTTAAAGTAACATTGGAGTACGTGAACGTTGTCTTTTCTACTCCACATTTTTCTTTGCCGTCTCCCGGCTGCTGGGCAGTTGTTGGGGTGTCTCCCGGCTATCATACTTTTCCTATAGCCTCTTTGTGTTGGGTTTCTTTTAAAGTAACATTGGAGTACGTGAACGTTGTCTTTTCTACTCCACATTTTTCTTTGCCGTCTCCCGGCTGCTGGGCAGTTGTTGGGGTGTCTCCCGGCTATCATACTTTTCCTATAGCCTCTTTGTGTTGGGTTTCTTTTAAAGTAACATTGGAGTACGTGAACGTTGTCTTTTCTACTCCACATTTTTCTTTGCCGTCTCCCGCCTGCTGGGCAGTTGTTGGGGTGTCTCCCGTCTGCTGGGGTGTTGTTGAGCTGTCTCTTTGCTTCTGGTTTGTTTCTAGGCTGTCTCCCGGCTTCTGAGCTATTGCAATCCTCGTCATTTGCATATCTGAGAGAAAAATTAGAGCCCAGCAGCATGAATTCAAAATAGTCCGTCTAGGTTCTCCGTGTTGACTATGAAGCGAGTTCTGGTCGTTTTCCCCCTGATATTCAGAGGGCTTTTTTCCTTGGGTTGTGTACCTGAAAGCGAATTATTATTACTATTATTTGAGTTTTCACATCAGTGTTAGCTGATGGTCTTTCACTGGAGTCTGAGTGACAGCAAGTCTCCTCAGGTCTCCAGGACTCTTCTGAGTATTCTGGCAGATTGCAGCAGTGCAGTGTTCTGAATGGTTTCAATCCTTCCTCTGATATCCAAACTTTCCAAACCCTTTTCTAATGCTTTTGGGATTGTTCCAAGTGCACCAACTACAATTGGTATAACTTTCACTTTCATATTCCATAACTTTTTCAGTTCTCTGGCAAGGTCCAGATATTTGTCAATTTTTTCATTTTCCTTTAACTTCACCCTGTGATCCGCTGGCACTGCAAAATCCACCAGTTGACAAGTTCTTTCTTTTTTGTTAATCAACACTAGGTCTGGTCTTCTTGCTGGGATAAGGTGATCCGTTTTAATTTCAAAGTCCCAGAGATTATTATTATTATTATTATTATTATTATTATTATTATTATTATTATTATTATTATTATTATTATTATTATTATTATTATTATTTCACTCTTTTTTGAGTTTTTCACATCAGCGTTAGCTGGTATTTCACTGGAGTCTGAGTGACAACAAGCTCCTCAGGTCTCCAGGACTCTTCTGAGTATTCTAGCCGATTGCAGCAGTGCAGTAGTCTGGATGGTCTCAATTCTTCCTCTGATTTCTAGATCCTCCTGTCTTTTTCCCAAGTTTATTGGTAACGTTCCAAGTCCATTAACTACAATTGATATCACTTTCACTCTCATATTCCACATCTTTTTCAATTCTCTGGCAAGGTCTAGGTATTATCCATCTTTTCATTTTCCTTCTCCCTCACCCTGTGATTTGTGGAATCCACCAGTTTATTATTATTATTATTATTATTATTATTATTATTATTCACACCCGCCTTAGCCAATGTTTCACTGGAGGTTGAGGGACAGTAATGCTGTAGTCTAGATGCTGTCGATTCTTCCTCTGATTTGCGTTCACTCAGAATCTTTTCAAGACCTTGGGACCGTTTCAAGGGCACCAATTATAATTGACACGACATCCGTCTTCATGTTCGACAGTTTATTATTATTATTATTATTATTATTATTATTTATTATTATTATTATTATTATTATTGCTGTTGTTGTCGCCGATGTTGTTATTGTTGTGTATGTTCATAATGACAGAGCTGTATTTTCTTCAGTTTATCATGTTCATTATTTCACTCTATCTTCCCTCTCTTTATATATATATTGTTATAATGGAATACTCCACATTCTCTATCAACCATGTGTTTTTTTTTCCTTGGGTTGTGTACCTGAAAGCGAATAAATATCACTTACTTATTCACACCCGCCTTAGCCAATCTTTTGACACACACACATACACACACATATGTAATACAATGAAAAATTTGAAAAAATACAGGTTCAAATTAAGTGAGTGATATTTATTCAGCCAACGCTGTAGTGTTTCAATCTGTTTAGTAGATCTTCTTCAGGGCTTTTGTTGATACAAGGAAAAGTAAAATTTATCACTGAATAATAAGGAGACTGTAATAGTTTTTGTTGATCAGTTTGTTTTTAAAATGTTTTGAATGGAAAATTAGCGCTCTTAGAATAGTTTGAAATTTATGAAACGCTGGGATAAACGGTTTTGAAAGGTGACATCGAACATTATCTTACGTTGTATGTGTGTGTGTGAGAGAGAGAGAGAAAGAGAGAGAGAGAGAGAAAAAAGAGAGAGAGGGGGAGAGAGAAAGAGAGAGAGAGGGATGGAAAGGGAGATAGAGAGGGGGAAGAGAGAGCGCGTATGAAAATGTCAGTAGATTATTCGTTAGTGTGTTTATACAGAGAATTGTGCTGGTGGTTGATAGTAATAAAAAACCCAAGAAATTAATCAATAACAACAACATAGTATTTAAACAAAATCCTTGATGTTTATTTTCTTACAGGTGAGAGAAAAGGTCAAAGTTGAGAGTTAACCCTCATAAGAGGATGAAGCAATAATATCCTTTCTTGCGGGCTACGTGATATATATGTTTCTTTTTTCCTTATGTTTTCTCGACTCTGATTTCATGAGAGCGACAACACTACACAAATACGTACTAATACATACCTAGCCTTATGTGTACAGTTGCTTAGAGACGTCAGCTCTCACTCTAGTTACATGTTACTAGTCAGTCTTCGCTCATCGCAAGTGGGTGTATGCATGCACATAAAAAAATTAAAAGTAGTTATTTGCTCAATTGCTTCACTGGGTTATAACGCAACGAAATTGCTAAAAAATATTTGAGCAGAAGAATCAATACATATAGGTCAGAAACTGCTTGACTTATTTTTTGGCTAGCAAGAATATGCACCCTCCAGGCAAAAGTATTCAAAGTTTAGTGTCATCATCATCATCATGTCGCGCATGCAGCACGGGTATCCATGACAATCTTTCGCCAACCTTCCCTATCATTCATTGCATTGCACCTGGGAACTCCTCTGCGGAGCAGCCAGCATCTTCACATAGCTGGTCAATGTAGGTCCTTGCTGGGCGCCCCACACTTGCATGTCCATGTGTTGGCTTCCACAGGAGAACGTCACTTATGAGTTCATCCTTGCTTCTCCAGCAGTGTCCTGCATGCCTTGTCCGTTTCACTCGGATAGTTTGTGAGATGGGAGGGGGCAGGTGACCGTACAGCTGTTTCCTTGTGGGGTGCTGTTTCCACGACTTATTCAAGACTGCACGCAGCATTCTTGTGCAGCTCCTATCTAGCTTATTCTCAATACGCTTTATTAGGGTCCAGGTGGTGCAGCCATATAGCAGCACCGACACAAACACAGCCTGGAAGAACTGTCGCTTCAGCTTGTCAGGGAGATCGGACAGTGTAAGAAAATATATCAAATTAGAAAGATTAACGAAATTAAATAAGAATGCATATAAAAAGATTTCCGGATCCATATTCCGGAATTGTCAAATAAATAATATAAGAACATAGATTTCCTCAAAAAAAGAAAAAACATATGAGAGGTACGGGTTAGCTCAGTCGGTAGAGCGTTCGTCTAGAAACCACAAGATTCCTAGGTCGATACCGGTCCTCGCCAACTCAGCGTATGAGTAGCACAGATATCTGTGCGGTAAAGTAACGATCTGAGTAAGACGGAGAAGACGCTGTTGGAGAAGCAAGGACGAACTCATAAGCGACGTCCTTCTGTGGAAGCCTGCACATGGGCACGCCAGCGTGGGCCGACCAGCAAAGACGTACATTGACCAGCTCTGCACGGATACAGGATGCTGCATAGAGGACCTCCTGAGAATGATGAGCGATAGGGACGGATGGAGAGAGATTGTCATGGATATCCGTGCGACATGATGATGATGATGATGATGATATATAAGGTAATATTCAACGAGTTGGTTCCGGTTCTAAATGTTGGTGACTTTTATACTAACTCAATTCTTCCCAGTTGGAACTGACGGTGTTTCTAATCTTTTTTCTCTGAATAAATTCCAAATAAATCGGATATCGTACAAGCAGACAATCTGAAGGAATATCATCTGAAGAAGTCTCACGTGATTTCCAATTTTTCATTCTGGTGTGAATGCAAAGAATATGTTAATCTCTTTACCGGAAGCATCGTCAGATACAATTCAAAGCATCCTTAATTAATACCCTTGGGTTTTTGTATAATCGCATCAGATTAAGCGCCCTCAATCACATTATAAATTACCTGTTAAAGTTGGTGCTGTCGTATGGAAAGCAAAGGAAGAAATGGCATTTCACTGGTACAACACACACACACATATATATATATATACACACACACACACACACACACACATATATATATATATACATATGTATATATATATATATATATATATATATAAGATTTCGGATGTTTGTTTGTTTATAGAAGCATTGTTGAATAAATTATTATTTATATTTTGCTTGAAGGCAATTATAATGCATGTATCGCATAAAATTCGATAATTATAGAAAATAATCTTGACAAGTGAATCCCGGCAAAGGATGGCTCGCTATGCAGAACACCGTACAGACTGGTCTCTGACTATGCCTGTGAAGTCCCGGTTTCGATTCCTGTCGGAGGGGAGTCGTTAGTATACATCGCTGAAGAGACTTAATAAAGTCGAAACAGTCTGTACGGTGTTCTGCATAGCGAGCCATCCTTTGCCGGGATTCACTTGTCAAGATTATTTTCTATAATTATCGAATTTTATGTGATACATGCATTATAATTGCCTTCAAGCAATATATATATATATAATATATATATATATATATATATATAATATATATATATATACACAAGGTATCCATTTATTTACAATATTCGTAAATATAAAATATATACGCAAATATTTATATGTACATTCGAGTTCTCAATTTTGCCAGAATCCTATCAAGGAAGCACTCGATAGCATCCAGCTATCTATCTATCTATCTATCTATCTATCTCTCTTTCTCTCTCCTCTCATATATTATTACATAATTATTCAACATGTATTCGGTAATTTTATACATATGATAACGTTTCATTCTTGCTTAATTTTTGTTAAGTTACATTTTATAAATACTGTCAAATTAATCGAACTTTTTATTGTTGATACTGTGTGGGCGTGCGTTTGACTCTGTGAGTGTGTATGTTTTTTTTTTTTTTTTTGTGTGTGTGTGTGTGTGGTGTTGTGTGTGTGTGTGTGTGTGTGTGAGAGAGAGAGAGAGAGAGAGAGAAGAGAGAGAGAGAGAGAGAGAGAGAGAGAGAGTTTCCCTAAAGATTTTTTCGGTTGAATTCTTCTTTTCTGATTATGTTCTCTAACGGGTTCTGCGTATTTTATATATTAAAAATAATTTTCCAATGCTTTTTTTATAATCAAAATCATAGCCAGTGCATTTTATATTAAAATCATAGACCAATGCATTTTTTTAGAAAATAACCATTTTCAATGCATTTCATCGTAAAAAATCATTTTTTAATATTAAAAGGCATTGGCCCATTCAATTTTAAAGTTAAAATCAATTCCCAATGCTCTTTATGGTTATCAAATAGGTAGTTGGTTCAATATTTTTTTTGGGAATAAACTGGTAGAAAATAATTTTATTAACTTCATGCATATTAATAAACTGGTAGAAATAATGTTATTACCTAATAATGCATATTAATAAACAGTAGAAATAATTTTATTAACTTCAGCATATTAATAAACTGGTAGAACTTTTCTATTAACTTCATGCATATTAATAAACTGGTAAAACAATTTTATTAACTCCATGCATTAATAAAACAGGTAGAAAATAATTTCATTAACTCATGCATATTAATAAACTGGTAGAAATAATCTTATTAAACGTCATGCATATTGATAAACTGGTAGAACTTTTCTATTAACTTCATGCATATAATATAACTGGTAGAAATATTTTTTTAAACTTCATGCATATTAATAAACTGGTAGAAATAATTTTGTTTAATTTCATGCATATTAATAAACTGGTAGAAATAATTTTTATTATTAACTTCATGCATATCAATAAACTGGTAGAAATAATTTTATTAAGTTCATGCATATTAATAAACTGGTAGGAATATTTATCATTTTATATTCATCATTAACTTGTAATCAGATCCATAGTTCAGATCCTAACAGGGACTACTACGACCCTGGAGCAATGACAATGAAGAGGTAATCCGCACACCCCAGAGCTTAAGTATTTGAACTTCGGGAAAAGTGAGGAGCTGATGGTAGGTGTGGCGCTCCACCTCAGATGCTCAAATAATCTCCTTAGTCTAGCGCTAGTGAAAAGAGGATAGACTCCCTCGCTGATTGGCTGATACGACATTAGGCCGCCCCGACGATTTACTTACTAGATGCAGTTAGCTCATATCGAGGACATGAAATTAATAGAACTAGTCTTTTATGTGTTAGACGTTTCATTAACTCTATGAGTACCAGCAAATTGGTAGAAATAATTTTCATTAACTTCATGTATCATTAAATTTCAACCGTTTTTGGGTCATTTAATGCCGAAATCAAGTCATTTTGATATTTAGTTTCTCACAGTACCTGTTGTTACTTAAATAGTCACCCATCTAAGTATGGAACAGGTTCATTGCTGCTTAACTTTGGTGATCTAGCGGAAACCAGCGTTTTTAACGTGACTTAAGCGTAAGCCTAATAAATAGTACCCAAACAGATACTATATGTCCTGATAAAAGTGTACTTGGGAGTAATGGCAATGAAGGGGTAATCCATATTCTTCAGCATCTTACTGAACGCGAATAATTTTTAACAGATCTATTTGACTCATAGATAGCACCCTAACAGGTACTGCCACGCCGGGTTTGCGTAGATCTGGGTGTAGTTTAAAATATTTTTATTTGGTTTTAAAAACTGTAAGAAAATAATTTCATTGACGTCATGTGTAAACTGGTGGTTACCTCAGTCACCGCGCGTGGTTCTTAATGGTTAGAGTTGTAAGAAATGGATTCGCCGACCCGTGTTCGATTCCTCAACGAAGCTTTTGGATTTCACATTGCACTAATGCCTTGGGAAGGTATGAGGTCCAATTCTTCTGTAGCTAACTCCACTTAAGAAAATGATCTTGTATTCCATGCTGCTCGTACGAAGGATTAGTATATAATATATATATATATATATATTATATATGGTTATATGTGGGTGTGTGTGGTGTGTGTGGGTAAGGTATCCAAATGACTGGTAGTAAGGGATGATTCCACCCGGGATCCTCAAAATCTCACTGTATAACCATACTGTATTGCTCCTGTAGGTGCAAACATATATTCATACAAGGATTTTTATAAATCCCTAAAAAGAGCTCAATGTATAATAATCAATAAATTACATTAAATACAGAGCAATATTTAATTTTCAAAGAAGGAAAAAACTTAACAAACCGTCATTCAGTAATAAATTCATTTCGACCAAAAGATTAAAAGGCTTTTTTTTACAAAATTTTAAAAAAATCCTTGAGAGACTGGCCTCTTCAGACGAAAATTATACAAAAAATCCTATATATTATATATATATATATATATTATATATTTGGGAAATATGTGCTTAATTGAAGTCGAACCTAATTTTTATGAAAGTTAATTCATTAATTAATTAATTAGCGGAATTTACTATTTTAAATGTAAGGCTAAACAAATCGAGAAAAATCAATCTCTGTATGTACATTTCGGCCTATTAGGTCTCATCAGCAGAGCTATAGATACGAAATACCGCCCGTGTGTGACTCGAAACCCGTCTGTTAAATCGACAAGCAAGCGTCTTACCTCCACACCAAACGGACTTTAGCAAGATTTTTTTCGTTTTGTAGTAGTAGGTGTTTATATTCCTCTTAGTGACCTCTACACGAACTTACGAGAAGTAAACAAACAGACGATGTTGTGATATGGCTATATTCAGCCGACAATATTTGGGAGAATATGTGCTTAATTGAAGTGCTTACATTTAAAATAGGTAAATCCCGCCTAATTAATAATTAATGAATTAACTTTCAAAATTAGGTTCGACTTCAATTTAAGCACATATTCTCCCAAATATTGTCGGCTGAAAATAGCCATATCACAAACATCGTCTGTTTGTTTACTTCTCATATATATATATATATATATATTATTATATATATATATATATATATGATAAAAGGGGTTGGGTGCTGGGGAAAATGGTGACTGTTCATTAAAATTAAAGCGAATGCGTGTGTGACTGTTTTTACCGACTCCATTCTTTACAACTGACTGTTGTAAACGTCAATTGTTTTGATGTCAATTATATATACATACACACGCTCGGTCATAAAATCAACTTGATTTATTTATGATGATATATTTTATGTTTTATTATTATATATAATATATTTTTAAATTACATGTTATATTTTACAATGATAAATTGTATATATTCCAATTATATATGGTATATTTCCAGTAGATTTATTTTACAATGATACATGACATATATTCAAACACCACACACACACACACACACACACATATATATATATTATATTATATTATATATATATATATATATTTAATATACCAAACATGTTGGTAAATCCTCGCGGTGAGAAAAAACCCAGCAAATAGTTTGATTGTAAAAATATACTACCAAACATCAACCGGGAAGAAAAAAAAAATTGTAAAAAAGAAAAGACCAAGATAATCGTACCAACAAAAAATAATCTATTAGTACAATATTTTGGCCAAAAGAAAAAGCAATTTATATGCGTATACATATATAATATATATATATTCATACAAAACCGCTAGGAGACTAAAGCTAATAAGTAAAAAGTGCTCAATACCTAAGTAGAGCAAATGATAAAGATAAATCTAATGAGTCAGACGAACCAACTAAAAGTTTCGCTTAATGCTCTTCAGGGCTAAGATCTGACTCTAATATAATATACCAAACTTGTTGGTAAATCCTCACGGTGAGAAAAAACCCAGCAAATAGTTTGATTGTAAAAATATACTACCAAACATCAACCGGGAAGAAAAAAATTTTTGTAAAAAAGAAAAGACCAAGATAATCGTACCACCAAAACGTAATCTATTAGTACAATATTTTGGCCAAAAGAAAAACAATTTATATGCATATATATATAAGATATATATATTCATATAAAACCGCCATATATATATATATATATATAATATATATATATATATAATTTTCAAAGGGAAAACTTAGCAAAGCGTCTTTCATTTTTCTTCTTTTCTTTCTTTTCTTTTTCTTTTCCTTCTTTAAATGTTAAATATTGCTCTGTATATGATTTAGTTTATTGATTATTATACATTGAGCTCTTTTCAGGGATTTATACAAATCTTTGTACGAGTATATATGTTTTCATATATATTTTGTGATCCCAAATAGAATCCCCCCTTACTTTCTAGTCATTAGGATTACCTTACACACTCACACACACAGATATATATATATCGCTCTTATTAATAAAAATTCTTTGAAAAGACAAAAAACACCCAGAGTGAGGCCACTTCCTGACCTAATCTCTTGTAATATACACCACCCCCTAAAATGTTTAGGAGAACTGTAATCGAAACCTTTCAGGATTTACCAGAAAAGAATTCCTATAATACCACATAATTTTTCCATTTACCATTTCTAATAATGTTAGCGGTTTAATGATAGTTATAGTTATTACACTGATACATTGTGGGTAGAAATAGGATCTATAACCACAAAATGACGATTGTTAGCTTTTGTTTACTATATATATAATATATATATATATATATATATATATATATATATATATAGTAAAAGTAAGTCAGGACACGGGATGTTATGGAAACTGGATGTTTATTGTCAGTTTACATAAACATCCCGTGTTTGCCTGCTTTTTTCCACACACACACCACACACACACACACACAACACATATATATATTATATATATAATATATATTATATATATAGTGTGTCATAAAATTATCGAGATTAAAGCTGTATTTACCAAGATAGAGAAATGAACAATGAATGGAAATTTTTTTTTTTCAGAACACAAGGTATGTCATAAAGGTGCAGTTTGAAGCTATACTTACCAACATAGGAATGAGAATGAATGGAACGTTAATTTTTTTCAGAATACGAAGTGTGTCAAAAAGTACTAAAAATCTCGATACTTGTGTGTGTGTGTGTGTGTGTGTGGGTGTGTGTGTGTGTGTGTGGTGTGTGTTATTAAAGAGAAAAAAAAGACGAAAAGTCGATCGTATCCCTTTTATCACATCACAATTGGGCGGGAAGTACGTACATTATTTCTCATTAGTCGCCTGAAGCCTCAAAGATCAATTCTGCCACCATTTTTTTTTTCGATTTTTGTTGTTGGTAACTGAATGTTATTGTGTGCTTGGTAAACATTTGCTTCAGGATCCGCCTGGCGAATAATGTTGTTCTCAGTTGGAATCGCTTGGGTGAACAAGTTATGATGCTGGAATCCCAAACCTTGTTATGACCCCAGGTCAATAACACAACAGATAAGGCGACCTAGTGCATCCTTTGTGTTATATGATAACAAATATGCTTATATTATAACAATGATATAATACATTCTACAATGGACAATCTTATATTTTACAATATTTTTAAAGATAATCTCAGGTATTTTGCCCACGGTTTCATTTTGTTTATACAATCTTTTTTTTAGTTTATACTTATATAATACTAGCAAATATATGCACCCTCCAGGTGCAAGTATTTTTGTTGAAATTTTAGTAATAAAAAAATACATATTAAATTAGAAAGGCTAATGAAACTGAATAGAATGTAGTATAAAAAGATTTTGAACAGAGGGGGTATGATTGAAAAATAGAACAACTTTGAACTACGTCTTCCATCATTTTCCGTTACTCCCCGTCTTTCATTGGTAAATTTTTCCTAATTAAACTGTTTAGTTAAAATAGGAAGTTAAGAATAATATTACAGTTATTTCTTCTTGTTAAGGGATTATTTTAAGATTTTATTGAAGAGATTTTTGCTCATATTCAATAAGATAAACCAAACAATTAGAAATCATAATACTAAGCATATATTTATTAAATCAATTTTTTAAGATCAATATGCAAATTAGCCTTCCCATTCACACTGTGAACCTCTTATTTGTTGTATATATAAATACAATTGCATGTTATTAGTATGTAGATATGGCCAACAGTGTAGTAATGTAAAACAATTTTATTAATAATTGAGGGGTTTAAATAAAAATAAAATCATGAAGAATATGATGTAAATAACTAAAGGAATTGGTGACTTGTATATGTAAGTATAGTTTCGGTTACAGACAGACACACCCACAATCTCCATTATAATAAGATTATATTATATATATATATATATATTTATATATATCTGCAAATAATTTGCCCACAGTTTTTATGGTTTCAAGTATTCTTATCTAATACTAATTATGTATATGATTTCAAGTAATTATTTCTATTAATAATACTCATTTGTTCGCACACATTTATTATGGTTTCAAGTAACTAATAATTATAACCTATAGTAAATAATATAAGTAAATATAATTTTAAAAATACTATTTTGGAATAAGTCCTACTCCATGAGCAACCCCCCCCCCCCACCAAAGCGGAAGTGTTCATATTTGAAACTACAACATAAGATTATTTTTTGCAACATCAAGGCGTTTGTTTGGAATTCATATCACAGGACCTATAAAATTTTGAAAAATTATAATAATAAAAAAATAAAAAACTGTTTTCAAATGCCTTTAAAGTAATAAAGAATTCATCATTCGCATCTGATGAGTCGGGAGAGTTAGACACTTTGTCTAAGCTCCTTGAAATAGACTATAATGCTAATCCTCTAAGTCTTTTGTTATTTCTTTACTTATACTAGCAAATATATACACCCTCCGGGTGCAAGTATTTAAGTTTTAATGTAATGAAATATCGTATTAAATTAGAGGCAGACAAAAAGATATGTAACAGAGTGGGGTATAATAGAAAAAATAGAAATGAAACTTACTCTTACATCATTTCCCGTCTTTCATTGCTGAATTTTACTTATTTAATAATTTAGTTAAATTAGGAAATAAAGAAATAAAATGACAGTTATTTTTTCTTGGATTTCATTTAAGATTCATTTGAAGAGTTTTTGCTTATATTCATTAAAATAAAACCAAACAGTTTAGAAATCAATAATACTAAGCACATATTTAATAAAATCACATTTTTATATCAATATGCAAATAAGCCTTCACATTCACACTGCAAACCGCTATTTTTTTGTATATATAAATACATTGCATGTTATTTGTATGTAGATATGGTCAACAGTGGCTTCGGCCTCTGGACCCATTGCTATAATTAACAGCGTCGATCCCAGGGGCCATCCCCCCAGGCAAACACCTGCCCCCTCGATTTAAAGGGGCAGGGTTGGGTTTATTGCCCGGCGCCTGAGGCGCCCCCCTTGAGGGGATGCCGACGGGATCGACGCAATTTTTCACCTGCCACTCCATGAGCTTCGGCTTGTGGGTGTCCCACGTTAATAGGGACTTTGTGCCTGACCCGTACAAGTGGGGTACGCGGTAAATATCATGTAGATATGGACAACAGTGGCTTCGGCCTCTGGACCATTGATATAATTACAGCGTCGATCCCAGGGGGCCATCCCCCCAGGCAACACCTGCCCCTTGATTTAAGGGGCAGGGCTGGGTTTATTGCCCAGTGCCTGAGGCGCCCCCTTGAGGGGGAATGCCGACGGGATCGACGCAATTTTCACCTGCCACTCCATGAGCTTCGGTTTGTGGGTGGTCCCACGTTTAATAGGGACTTTGTGCCTGACCCGTACAAGTGGGGTACGCCGGTAAATATCATGTAGATATGGACAACACTAATAAAAAAGGTGAAGAAATTTTATTAATAATTGAGGTTTAAATATAAATAAAATCATGAAGAATGTGATGTTAAATAACTATGTTAATTGTGACTCGATTAGTAATATAGTTTCGGTTACACGACAGAAAAAACACAATCTCCATTATAATAGATATATATATATATATATATATATATATCCAAAAGTTCGGAGAAGAAAATCTTCCTTACGACATAGGAGTTTTTTTAAAAACACCTGTCGTAGTTTGCAGAGCTTCAAAGTGTGCTCTTATTGTTAGAGTCACAGAGCAAATTTATAAGTAAAAATATAACAAAAGACTTAGAATCTTTGCATTATAGTCTATTTCAGGAAGCTTAGAAGAAGTGTCAAAGTGTCTAACTCTCCCAAATCGCATCTGATGAGTCGGGAGAGTTAGACACTTTGTTTAAGCTCCCTGAAATAGACTATAATGCAAAATTCTAAGTCTTTTGTTATATTTTTACTTATATATATATATATATTATATATATTATATATATATATATATATTTTAAGAAGTTTGTTTTCATCCCGTTGATTTGACAAGAAAGATACGGACTCAAATTGTTCCACGGTGTATATGTGATTGTTTTGTGTATCTGAGTGTGTCTATTATGTGGTGAGGGTGTGTATGGTGTTGTGTTATTTCCTGTCTGGTGTTATTGTATCTCTCTGGAATAAAAACTTACTGCCAGTTTTGGAATACCTTACATACACACACACACACACCACACACACACACACACACACACACACATATGTAATACAGTGAAAAATTTGGAAAAAACCAGGTTCAACCTTAAATGAGTGATATTTATTTAGCAAACGCTGCAGTGTTTCAATCTTGTTGTGTAGATCTTCTTCAGGGCTTTTGTTGATATAAGGAAAAGTACAATTTATCACAGAATAATAAGGAGACTGCGATTAGTCTTTGTTGATCAGTTTGTTGAAAAAATTTTGAACGAAAATTAGCGCTCTTAGAAAAATAGTTCGAAATTTATGAAACGCTGGGGGTAAACAATTTTGAAAGATGACATGAACATTATCTTACGTTGTATGTTGTGTGTGTGTGTGTGTGTGTGTGTGAGAGAGAGAGAGAGAGAGAGAGAGAGAGAGAAGGTATTAAACCATAAGTCATGAGTATCCGACTCTAAGATAAGTACATAAAATGAATTAGCTCCAGATGAATAGCTTCTGACAAAGGATCTCTTACTATACCAAAATATTGAGAACAAATCAAGGTAAACGAAGAGCACCATAGTTACTTTCATTTTTCTTAACACTTGCATTATGAATAGCCTTCAAAACCAAACCACCAAACAAATTACTAATACTATAAATACGGAATATAAGTCATCCACAGACACGTTGTTTCGCATTTCATTGCCTCTTAAGTGTAGCTAACATGAACTAATCCCTTGGGTAGGGTCGAACTTCGACTGACGCGGTCAGTCCGATATCTCATCCCCTTCGCCCACTGACAACTATGCGGATCTTCTCTCCT
>CM042153.1:13845265-13919974 GCA_023376005.1 Doryteuthis pealeii | reverse complement strand
CACCACCACCGAGAGCGATATCACGGCTATTCTCGAGTTAGTGTCATGATATTGTCGTTATCGAATTCTATACGATTATATGTAATGTATGTTAATTGCTTCAAAATATAAATATAATATCTTTATTAACATGGCTTCAAAGCAAATTATCAATACTATTAATATTATAGAATATTGCACCTCCGGGTGTAAGTATTTAAGTTTTTAATATAAAAAATATATATAATTAGAAGGCTAATGAAGCTGAATAGAATAACAGATAAAAGATTTGAAACAGAGGGGTTTATGATGAAAAATAGACAACTTTTGAAATAATCTTTCATCATTTTTTCGTTACTCCGTATTTCATTGGTAAATTTTCCTAATTAACTATTTAGTTAAAATAGTGAGTAAGATAATATTACAGTCTTTCTTCTTGTTAATGATTTTTTTAAGATTTATCCGAGATTTTTGGCTCAATATTCAATAAGATAAAGACATTAGAATCATAATACTAAGAACATATTTATTAATCAAAATTTTTAAGATGAATATGCAAAATAGGCCTACCAATCCCATGTAACCGTATTTTGTTGTATATATAAATACAATTGCTGTTATTAGTATGTAGATATGATCAACAGTATTAATAATGTAAAAATTTTATTAATAACTGAGGTTTAAATAAAATAAAATCATGGGAATGTGATGTAAATAACAAAGGATTGTGATTAGTGTAATATAGTTTTTCGGTTAGCAGAGCGACAAACCCACATTTCATTATAATATAATATATATATATATTTATATATATATATATTGTGTTTTAAGATCTTTTTGCTGCTTGGCGTACAATGTTATTTTTGTTTTGACTATTCGTGTACCGAGGAAAGTGAATTTGCCCAGTGGTGAGTAATATGTCGTAGTTAGATATTGTCTCATAACGTTAGTTTTTGAAAGTAGTATATAAGGCGACGATTGAGGGCATTATGTCCAACTTGGTATTTATTTTTAAAGAAGCATTTTAGAATTCATCTAGAAATGGGATGTAAATCTATGGCCAGTATATATATGTTAGGGTATCTTTGGACATGAAGTCAACGGCTCTTGATTTCTGAGCGTTTTCCTGCCTATGTGATTTTTACACATAGTACAACACACACACCACACAAATATATATATTATATATTATATATATTATATATATATATATATATATTATATATATGTGTGTGTGTGTGTGTGTTGTGTGTGTGTTTTGGCTGCAGAAATTAGTATTTCCTTAGTTTTATTAGTGTATTCGTCAAGTGCTCGGATTGTCGTACGTTACATATCTTCAATGTGGGAGACCCTCCAACTCTTTTCTTGCACATATAGTCTGTCTATGTCGTCTCTCGGGTGTAATGCTTGTAATGGTCATGCGTTTCTTTATTCTTTGGTCATCCGTCGTAGCTCTATCTTGTCAATTTCAGGAATGGTCCCGAGGGTTTACATTTAGGAAAAGGGAAAGCCCAGGTAATATTCCATGATAAGGTTTCTGATACATAGCTTGGTTTTCTAGGAGCTTTCTCTTTTTCTTTCTTCTTTTCTTCTTTTTCTTCTTCTTCTTCTTCTTCTTTTCTTATTATTATTATTATATTATTTAATTATATTATTATTATTGTTTTTACTTCCTTTTGTGTTTTCACATCAGCATTAGCTGATGGTCTTTCAGTGGACTCTGAGTGACAGCAAGTCTCCTCAAGTTCCAGGACTTTCTGAGTATTCTGGCAGATTGCAGCAGTGCAGTGTTCTGAATGGTTTATCCTTCCTCTTTTCCAACTTTTCCAAACCTTGTCCAATCCTTTTGGGACCGTTCCATGTGCACCAACTAAATTGGGTATCACTTTTATTTCATATTCCATAACTTTTTTCAGTTCTCTGGCAAGGTCCAGAATATTTGTTTTATTTTTCATTTTCCTCTAGCTTCACCCTGTGATCTGTGGCACTACAAAATCCACCAGTTGGCAAGTTCTTTCTTTTTTGTTAATCAACACTAGGTCTGGTCATTATTATTATTATTATTATTATTATTATTATTATTATATACAAGTACCTTGTTACCTTTACTTACGAGTGCCACAGTTTACGAGTTTTCCGTGTTCTTGGGTGTCACTCGGTCGATTTTTATTTGCTCTATCTTGAGAGATATAATTATAGCTACTAACGAGATTCGTATACACTTATGTTAATAAGTTCACTAAAAACATTTGAGTTTTCTAATTCATTACACCAAAGAAAATATATTATTCATAAAAAATAAACAATCAAACATATTGCACCACAAAATCCATTATGAACTATTTTATTATTTTTTTTTACAATACGGTGCTATTTTTATTTATTAAAATTCGTAACAACTTAATTAGGGTGTTTGGAGGTTGTAATATGTTTTGAAAAAGCCAGAAATGCAAAAGAATACGTGTAGGTAAAATTGTAAGTTTTTGATGACCAAGCACTAGGCCATTTGATTGGTTAAGTACATAGAGTGAATAGCGTGAGAGAAAGAGTGAGGACAAAGATCAGTTTGGAAAAAGCAGTGGCTGCATCAGACGCAAGTTGTGTGGTCTGTCACCCAAGCATTTTGACTTGGGAGTAAATAGAATATCTAATGTTGAAAAAATAGAACGCTCTGTTGTTATAAGAACTATAAGTGGCCAAGGCAAGATATCTCAGTCAATCATAAGTCGTTTTCCAGACTCAAACAGCAAAATAGCCAGCCAACTCAACATCAGCCCACAAACCAGGTTCCAGCCTCGAAAAAATAGATCAGGAATATAAGATGAATACATTATGATTTTCTAGCATTAACTCGTCATAAGTCCTTTGCAAATGAGAACCGCCTCGTTAGAGGATTGCTAGAAAGGGTTAATGGGATTTCTCTTTATTACAATGGGGAAAATGGATTTGATATACGAGGAAATTGAGTTACAAGTGGAACGATTAAACTCGTAAGTCAATGTATCACTGTATTTACCAACACTCCGCACAAACAGGATGTGACACAAGGTCAATTTCTTAAGCTATTCAGAGTTTTTCTTCTTCAATACTGGTTGTCATATCAAGGTTTAATGAGCCAGTCTGTCCTACTATTCACTATAGCTGGAGGGAGAATAGTTGGATTCATACCTTTCCCAAGGGATTAGCGTATGTTAAATGCAACAGATAGTGTATAAAGAAAAATGTATTCTTTTTGTATATTGATACTCGTGTTCCTTAATCGTACGACCGTTATATCTTGCAAAACCCATCTGATTAAAATGGATTTGATATACAAGGAAATTGAGTTAACGAATGGAACAAATTAAACTCGTAAGTCAAGGTAGCACTGTATGATATTCTGTTTTCTATATGACAACCATAGACTGTTTATCTAGGTTAAATGAAAATCCAAGAACAGTGACTTCTATTTCAACATCTAGTAAAATCTACCTGCCGGCCATTATGAATCTCGAAATAGCAACTGATATAAATGGGGTACATTGTTTTGGAAATAGGTTGGCCACATTCCACAAGAAAATTTGACAACTATATAGAATCTCAACGCCACTAAATCTCCCATCCTTATCTTAAAATTATTATTAGCCACGTCTTTCGTCATTGAGCATAAAAGCGGAATGACACCTTAAATAATATGTGGGAACGCTTTAAAATTTATAATATTTTATATATTTATAAATATATTTTGGTTATAATCAATTAATGATGGAGATTCGCTTCGGTTTTTGTCTGTAACAAAAATTACGTCACTGTAGTCATTTACCCCAAATCGTCATAACATAGAATAAATACACTCAAATTTGAACATGCCACATTAGACAGTCTCATTGTTTTGCAAGTTTTAATAAATAATAATGGTATTATATGTTCTATATATAGTTGTTTTTTTTAATACATATCTAAAGTTTACATTTCAAATTGTTTATTTTTTAATCATTTGATGAATTTAATGATTTTACTTACTTAGGGTACAAACTCGCTGACATTGAATTTTCTACTCCTACCCCTCAAGCAATATGTTTCAAAAACTATTTTTACATCGCCCGGAGGACGTTTTTTATTTTGCTAGTATTATTAATGGAGATTTGCTTCCGGTTTTTGTCTGTAACAAAAATTACGTCGCTGCTTACGTCACACTGCCTAAAATCGTCATAAATAGAATACACTCAAAATTTGAGCATGCAATGTTAGACAGTCCTCATTGGGTTTTTTAAACAAGTTTTAATAAATACATACCTGGTATTATCTAGCTATATATAGTTTGTTTTATTTTATTATATATTTAAAGTTATCAGAACTAAGTTTACATTTAATTTTTTTAATATTTTTCCTCCTTTAATAAATGTATCTTATTTTTTACTCCCAAAATAAATTCGATGATTTTACTTTACTTATGATACAAACTCTCTGATATTAAATTTTCAACTCCCATCCCCCCAGGCAATATTTATTTTACGTCACTCAGAGGTCTGGTCTTCTTGCTGGGTTAAGGTGATCCGTTTTTATTTCAAAGTTCCAGAGAATTTTATGTGTTTCGTTCTCAAGAACAGATTCTGGTTTATTCGTATACCACTTATGGTCAAAATTTAATTTTTTGCATAATTCCCAGTGGATCACCTTCCCCACTCAGTCGTGTCTAGTTCTGTACTCCCGTTGTGCTAGCTTGCTACATTCGCATAGTACAAGGTTTACAGTCTCATCTCTGTCACCGCCTAGTCTACATCTACTATTTTGTTGGGTCTTATCAATTTTTGCTTTGGTATAGTTTGTCCTTATGGCATTATTTTGTGCAGCAATTATTAGTGATTCAGTTTCTCTCTTGAGGTTTCCTTTTATTATTATTATTATTATTATTACTTGAGTTTTCACATCAGTGTTAGCTGATGGTCTTTCACTGGAGTCTGAGTGACAGCAAGTCTCCTCAGGTCTCCAGGACTCTTCTGAGTATTCTGGCAGATTGCAGCAGTGCAGTGTTCTGAATGGTTTCAATCCTTCCTCTGATATCCAAACTTTCCAAGCCTTTTCCAATCCTTTTGGGACTGTTCCAAGTGCACCAACTACAATTGGTATCACTTTGACTTTCATATTCCATAACTTTTTCAGTTCTCTGGCAAGGTCCAGATATTTGTCCATTTTTTCATTTTCTTTAGCTTCACCCTGTGATCCGCTGGCACTGCAAAATCTACCAGTTGACAATTCTTTCTTTTTTGTTATCAACACTAGGTCTGGTCTTCTTGCTGGGATAAGGTGATCTGTTTTTTATTTCAAAGTCCCAGAGAATTTTATGCGTTTTGTTCTCAAGAACTGATTCTGGTTTATGCATATACCATTTTGTTGTGTGGTCAAATGTAATTTTTTGCATAATTCCCGTGGATCACCTTCCCAACCCAGTCATGTCTAGTTTTGTATTCTCGTTGTGCTAGTTTGCTACATTCGCAGAGTATATGGTTAACAGTCTCATCTCTATTACCGCAAAGTCTACATTTACTATTTGTTGGGTCTTATCAATTTTTGCTTTGGTATAGTTTGTCCTTATGCATTATTTTGTGCAGCAATTATTAGTGATTCAATTTCTCTCTTGAGTTTCCTTTTATTATTATTATTATTATTATTATTATTATTATTATTATTATATGTTTTTGCTTTTTTGTTTCTTCTTTATTATAATGAAGATTAGTTGTCTCTCTGTCTGTAACCGAAACTACGTCACAATCAGTTGTATGATATATTCTCAATGGCTATTGAATAATTATTATTCAAGCTTAATTATATCTTATTTATTAACAATGCGTCTATTAAGGTCTATTTATTATTATTATTATTATTATTATTATTATAGTAGTAGTAGTAGTAGTAGTAGTAGTAGTAGTATTAATACCAACATCTTCTTTCTTTCATTATCAAGTAATCATTACTGTTTAAATGGGCACCCTCTGTCTTTCTCTATCTTTGGCTTTGCCTCTGTCATTCTGGTTATTATTGTTTTCAATTAATGTTTTGTCGATGATTTTCAAAAATCTGTCTATGCATCGATGACTCTTTAACAAAATGTTTTTTATTAAACAATTTCTTGTTTTGCACATGAATGTTTTTCATTAACTGGAAAAAATATTCTCTCAACGTTTGTTCGAACAGTTTTGCTGACGGCGGTGGTTAATCATATTATGTTTCTATTTCTTTGTGAGCTCGTCCTTTTAGAAAATCGATTTGTTTAATATTCCGGTATATTTTTAGAGATGTTTCATATACAAGATGTGTCAAAAAGTATCGAGATTTGTTGTACTTTTTGACACATCTGATAAAAATTAACGTTCCCTTTCCTTGGTCATATCTATTGGTAAATAAAGCCTTCAAACTCGGCACTTTTATGACACACTTGCATTCAGAAAAAATAACGTTCCATTCATTGTTCATTTCTATCTAAGTTTTATCATAAAAGTTTTGTGTACACTTTTACAACTATTTCCCCAAGGAATCGGTCCCCCATCTAAGCCACACCTCATCCAAAGCATAGACCTCCCCGCCTCATTCAAAGAAACTAATCCTGCCCATTTCAAACTAAGACACCAAACCATCCCCAAATTGATAGATTTTAAAAGGGATGTTACTTTGGGAAATTCTCAGTAAGAGTCATTTCTTGTGATTACCTGAAGATGCCGTATTAATACGGTTGAATAAATTATTGTAATGAAGCAAGTTTAGAGTTTTTATCTTCATTTACTTATATATATATATATATATATTATATTATAGAGAGAGAGAGAGAGAGAGAGATAGATAGATAGATAGATAGATAGATAGATAGACACGCATACTCACACATGCACACACACAGAGACACACACACGCATATATATGTATATATACAGACATATAAATATATGAAACATATTAAATATATATTTTTAAAGGTGTTTCAAATATATATAATACACAGAAATACCTACATCAAGAAATATTTATACAGTAAGAAGTTATATATATATATATATATATATATATATATATATATATATATATATATATATATATAGTTAGAGTAGCGTAACATAAAATCAGTGGCGTTTCGTAACTGACAGTTTCTTGCCTATGCTTTTCACATGTGTTTGAAGAACGCATAGACGTGACACTGACGTATAGCAATAGCATAATCTTCACAGATCATTGCCGTCCCTCACAATCCCATAACTCCCCTACCAGACCCCTTCCTTGAATGATCCGTCAATTGACTCATCAAACCCGCTGCAGATCCACAAAGTTTGACACAAATATGAGATAGAAACGACGTCCTTCCCGTTGAATCAGATGAATCAGATGATAAAATTTGATGCTTATGCACCACCATATATCTCTTAAGAAGCTGACTTACAGGCTTTGTTACAGATTGCACAAGACACTTTGTTTTTTCCCTGGGGTTTGCATGAATTGACCCTGGTTAGATTTCCTATGATTCACATATCTAGCCTTAGAAATCAGAATTCGACCACATGTCTAACATTTCCAACCCTCCATGTTCTCTCCAATATAACAAGTATATCCCTTTCGAAGTTGACGCCCGGTGCAGCCATCACCCACCCAAAAGAATTCTCCAGTCAGCTCTCTCAAATTCTAGCTTTTTCCAGTTGTCAGGATTTATTTTCATTTTTAAAAGGTTGTTTTTAATCAATAATTTAAAATCAATAAAAAAGGAAATGCATAACTAGACTGCTTCAGTTTCCAGCGATCTTTTGAAAAGAGATATTATCTCGAAAATTCAAGAATTAAATACAGGTTAACACACAATATCATTGTTACCGTATTATTTTTTTTTCTTTACAACTGCATTGTGATAGCTTCTAAATCAACCTCCTAACCATATATATATATATATATTATATATATATATTATAATATTATATGTGTGGTGTGTGTGTGTGTGTGTGTGTGTGTGTTAATAGATTTTTTGATCGTGAACAAGAAGATATTTTGTCGTTTCCATTTAGCCAAAAATTCATATATGTATATATCACTCCACACACACACACACACACACACACACACACACACACATATATATATATATATATGTGTGTGTGTGTGTGTGTGTGTGTGTGTAAGTTGAAAAATGGAAATGAATCCGACAATATGTTGAAAGGATAAATAAACAAAGGAAAATGTTGAATTGATAACATTTGTTATGCATTCAACATTTTCTTTTCTTTATTTATTTAGCCTTTTAACACACACACACACACACACACACACACACACACAACACACATATATATATATATATATATATATATATATATATATATTAATAAGTCATCCACAGATACGTGTTTTTGCGTTTCACGCCTCTTCAGTGTGGCTAGACTCAACAACTATCTTTCGCTAGGGTTGAACTCAGACTGACTGTTTGCCTGTCTGATATATATATATATATATATATATATATATATATATATATATATATATATAGAGAGAGAGAGAGAGAGAGAGAGATTGATTGATTGATTGATTAATATGATATAGTTTTATGTACATCGTGCGACTATCATTGACGGAGCATATGTATCTATGGTTGGGTGACGTGAACAAGACATTGACGACACTTGGTAACTGACTGTTTCTCGCCTTTGTGATTTTCAAACATAGTTTTTATCTCTTGGACTCTTCTACATATTCTAGTTAAGTGCTGTGGTTGAAAGAGTCACAATTTATCATCTAATCTTGAGTTTCCTTAGTCTCAAGTTCATGCCTTCTTCAGCTTTCTGGAAAAATTCAAGTATTTATATATATTTTCACTCACTCCTTCACTCTTCAACTCACTCACTCACTCACTCACTCACTCTTCAATTCACTCACTCAGTTACTCACTCTTCAATTCACTCTCATCTTCATCTCTCACTCACTCTCACTCACTCTTCAATTCATTCTCTCACTCTCTTAATTCACTCTCACTCTTCAACTCACTCACTCACTCTTCAATTCATTCTCATACTCACTCATCCAGTCTTTGACTCCCTCATTCAATCACTCTTTCTTTCTTTCTTTCTTTCTTTCACTCACCAATATACTTCCTTTTTCTTACATTAATTCACTTTTCAAACTGGCATTTTAATGACCAACTTTAGTTTATTTTACATTACTATCTACACTTTAATTATAATTAGTAATAGTTTTTTAACATTTTGTTAGTGGCACATTATTATCATCTTTGTTTTTAAGAACATTCAAACATAATTTCTCTCTAGCCTCAACTGATTCTAAACTTAACCAAGTCAGGGCCATACATGTATATTTATACAACACCATGTAAATATATAATTGTTAAAATTTTTGTGCACATGCTAGGGCTTCAAGTGAGAGCACTCCCCAGCGGAGATCCCTTGTGTTAAGCAGAGTGCGATCCTTACTAAAGAAACCTTTGGTTGCTCCTTGGTGCCCTATAATGTTGGGTATGATCCTTTGGTTGTCCCTTAGTGTCCCTTTATACTTACCTGCCCCACCCGGGGGGTTCAGTGTGCTTGGGTTACTGGACCGGGAAAGTACAAATAATAGCATCGATCCCAGGCGGCATTCCCCCAGGCAATACTTGCCCCTTTGGGTTTATTGACCAGCGCCTGAGGCGACCCCTTGTGGGTCGACGGAATTTGTGTTCTTTCCCACCCATGAGCTCCGGCTTGTGGGTGGGCCCACATTAAAACGAGGCCTTGTGCTCAGCCCATACAAGTGGGGTATGAGGCAAATATCCCCCCTGGTGTCCCTTTGTGTTGTCTATGGTCCTTTGGTTGTTCCTTGGTGTCCCTTAGTGTTTGGTATGATATTTTGGTTGTTCCTTGGTGTCCCTTAGTGTTGGGTAAAGTCCTTACAGGCAGCAAAGTCACTCGTTGCAGGTCCGTTGCAGGTCAATTTCGAATTATGTGCAAATGAACGGCAGTCCATATCGGTGATTAAATAGTTAACTAACCACGTATTCGAGTTGTTGATTGGCTGTGGTAGATTACAGCACGCCTTATATTCACAAAATAATCCAACAATAATCGTCAGCACTGTCGGCTGGAGCTTTAGAATACACCGAGTGCACCTCTGCAGAGGGGTAAGACTCCCCCATTGCGGACACCGTTTGGCCGTGTGTGGCAACTCGTGATGCTTAAGAGTTGAACCCAGGAGGACGAGCAATCCATTGAGACCCTCTCCGATCAATCGGCTGGTCACGTCAAGCCGTAGCACCTATATGATCGTCTCGGCCCTATTGCCATTTTGATAACCCCAACCCCTTTTTATCCTATGGGTGCTAGAAAGCGATCGCTGAGGGTCTTCCTGTACAGGGTATGACGTTAAACTCTAATTAATGCTGAGATTCCAGTTCTGGAGGTTTGGGGAATGTGGAGCGCCCCTTCATCACCATTGCTCCCTGGTCCACTCTGACTCCAAGTGAAACTACCTGCTAGGGTCATATCTATGGGTTAAATAGTAAAATGTGTTTATAAAAAAGAATTGATTATCCATTAAGAATGAATTTATTTCAACACTTTGTTGGCATTAAATGACCCACTGAGGTCAATATGCCGTAAAACAAAACAAACCACACCAAACATTTAATCGTACGTATCAAATTTAGATTTCGATCCAGTCTTAACTCTTTTATCTAGCGATTTACCCAGAAAGCCTCTTTCTGCTTAAGACATTAACGTATAGATTTATTTTTTTGTGCGTAGGAATTGCTTTGTACCTGGCAGTCTGCATTAACTAGGCGCTGTTAGAATGTTTGCAGGTGCAAAAGACGACTTTCAACAATTCTCGACACGTTGCGGATGAATATCGTCCGGAATAATAGAAAATCAGTTTTACGGTTGTGGGAGATCGTTAACCTTGGCGTCAATCAGCAGTCCGGCTTTGGGCAATCTTCCATTCAGGACATATCATTTTCTTTGAGTAGGCAAGGCGCTGTTTCCTCAGAAATTATAATTGAATTTTACGGTGCAAAGGATTTTTACTGAAAGGCAACAAATGATGAAGTAGAAAAGAGTTAATAAACGTGACAGGACATCAATGTAAAAAATGCACACAAAAAAGAAACAAAAAAACCCCCCAAAAAACAAACAAAACAAACAAAAGAAATGAATTAAGAGCTAATCTAATTCTTTTAAAACCTGAGTCGTCGGGTGAAAATTTAATTAATTCTGGAAAATCAATCAAATGATTTTAACTGTATTTCATACCGAGATGTTAAGAACTACATTCATTATATATATATATATATATATATATATATTATATATATATATATATATATATATATATTGTGTGTGTGTGTGTGTGTGTGTCTGTGTGAAAAAAAATTGGAACTTAATCCGACAGTGTAAATATGATATATTGAAAAAACAAAGGATGTTTACAAATGCATGGGCTCATCAGGAGAGAATGTGCAAACCGTTTCGGGGCCTTCCTCTCTACGGTTTGAAAAGCAACACCGGCCCTCCTCACTGATGATGTGAGGACCCTAACAGTCATTTCTTCCCGTCTTATTTTTGTTGAAGACCAATCCACGTGCGGTCGATGCAGATATTGCGAGGGTCCCTACATCATCAGTGAGGAGGGCCGGTGTTGCTTTTTAAACCGTAGAGAGGAAGGCCCCGAAACAGTTTGCACATTCTCTCCTGATGAGCCCATGCATTTGTAAACATCCTATGTTTTTTCAATATATATATATATATAATATATATATATATATATATATATATATATATATATATATATATATATATATATTGTTATGGGTCCAACGGGAGATAATTAAATATCTAAGGTCCGCAAAATGGATTATATTTAAACAAAATTATTATTATTTTTCCATTTGCGACATGTGTTTCAGATCTGCTATCTTCTTCAGGCGATAATTAACCACATATATATATATATATATATATATATATATTATATATATATATATATGACAGACAGACAGACAGAGTGAGAGAGAGAACCGGTATAACTCGTATAACCGGTATAAATAAATAATTAAATGAAGCCTGGTATTTAGTAATTATTTAACACTATTTAACTAGAAACGGAGATATAATAAATAATACATGTCAGTTATTAAGGATCTTCCAATTCCATGTAAAGATTGCGACAAAAAATACATTGGGGAAACAGCAAGAACTCTCAAGAAGCGTTTATATGAGCACAAACGCGATATTAAATTGGGCAATTTTCAGAACACCCTCCTCCAACATATGTCTGAAACTAATCATAACTTCAATTTCAATGATGCCACAATATTAGCCCATATTCACAACAAAAGACTACGACAGATTTTTGGAGCCTGTGCAATTTCGCATTTGCCCTCTCTTAATAATCGACATGTTTTTTTCAATATATCTCCGTTTTTAGCTAAAATAGTGTTAAACAATTACAAAATACCAGGCTTCATTTAATTATTTATTTAGTTATCATTCCCACTTTGTTCCCTTAATAACCGACATGTATTGTTTATTATATCTCCGTTTCTAGTTAAATAGTGTTAAATAATTACTAAATACCAGGCTTCATTTAGTTATTTATTTAGTTATCATTCCCACTTTGTTCCCTTAATAACCGACATGTATTATTTATTATATCTCCGTTTCTAGTTAAATAGTGTTAAATAATTACTAAATACCAGGCTTCATTTAATTATTTATTTAGTTATCATTCCCACTTTGTTTCCCTATGTTCTCTTAAAAATAATCAGTCCATTAATACTTTTTCTCGTCTTTTGCATTTCTTCGAGTGGCGTCACGCGTCATGACACCTTCGCGTGAGTAGATCGCGACTTGCCTTTCAAAAATTAAAACGCTGATCAAATACAGTTACATAACTAAAAAGATTTTCATCTCCTGTCACATATAAAAGCATCCATCATTTTCTTCACCCCAAGAGACATCCTGATGAAGGTTCAATGTAACCGAAATGTTTTAAACATCGATTATTAAATTCATCCCAATTTCGGAATGCTTGTTTTTTCAAATTTTCTTTATATATATATATATATATATATATATATATATATATATATATATATATATATATATATATATATATATCGTGTACAAAGAGCACATCTGGGAATATAAAGAAAATTGTTGGGAAAATAGAGAGGTTAAATGGTCCGTCCTAAAAAGAGCATATGCTTGTAATGAGGTTTCAGAAAATTGTAAATTGTGCTTGGAAGAAAAATACCTGGTAATAAGTTACCCAGATTTGAATAGTTTGCTGAATAAAAATTAATAATCTAATTGAAACCGATGCTTTGAGAGTGACTTGACCGTAATTACATTTTTGTGTAGTCTTTCTTGAGAATTTTGTTGCACACGTGTCTTATTGGATACAAATAATCTTTAAACAAATCTATCTGATCCAAGAATGGAAACCTCACAAGTGCACCTACAACGTATTCTAAGCCCCGTCGGCAGGTCGAGCATCTAATCAAAAGTTTCGGAATATATTTGGTGTAATTGATCTTATGTCGTCCCGCCCTTCCGCCTTAATTTACCAGCCGGTGTCAGGCGAATTTCTGTTCCGACCTAGATATTTTCCGACTCATGTTTTTGTCGGCAAATTAATGTAGCGACTTTAAACGTCTCCCCACAGATGTGTATCGGCAAATTAATGTAAACATTTTACAACCTCCTTTTAATAAAGAGATAGAAAGAGAGTGAGTGAGTGTGTGTGTGTGTGTGTGTGTGTGTGTGAGAGAGAGAGAGAGAGAGAGAGAGAGAGAGAGAGAGAGAGAGAGAGCTAAATCAAGATTATCATAATTTTTACATACTGAACTATTTAGCAATAACTCTGAAGTAAACATATCAAACGTTGTAATAATTGAATTATCATACTGTGGTATATCCACAGTTCCGGCTAGTTCGATATTATTATAATATCACTCCTTCCGAGTTTTTTCTCCTAGTCTTAGCTGATGGTCTTTTACTGGAGACCGAGTGGAATCAAGTCTCCGCTGGTCTCTTGAAATATTCTGAGTACTGTAGCTGTTCTTAATTCTGTCGTCTGGATGGTCCCGGTTCATCTTTTAAGTTCCAATTCATCCAGTCTTTTTTCCAAACAATTGGGTTGGTTTGGGGTTTTTTTGTTTTACGGCATATCAACCTCAGTGGGTCATTTAATGCCGATAAAGTTTTGAAATAAATCAATTCTTAATGGATAATACAATTTTTTTTATAAATACATTTTTGTATTTAACCCATAGATGGGACCCTAACAGGTACTATCACTCCGGGTCAGAGTGAACCAGGGAGCAATGGTGATGAAGGGGTGCTCCACATTCCCCAAACCTCCAAAACTGGAACCTCACCATCAGATAGAGTTTAACGTCATTCCCAGGCCATGTAGACCCGCAACCACCGCCTTCTAGCACCCATATGATAAAAAGGGGTTGGGGCTTGCCATAAGGGCAATAGGGTTGGGAAAATCATATAGGTGCTAGGGCTTGACGAGACCAGCCGATTGATCGGAGGGGGCCTCTCCGACCGCCCGTCTAGCCCGAGATAGGGCCAAAGTGGAGTATTGCATGTCATGAGCTGCTCATCCACCTGGGCTCTATCCTTAAGCATCATGGGTCGCCACCCACGGCTAACAGGTGGCCCCATTGGGGGAGTCTTGCCCCTCTGCAGAGGTGCAGTCGGTGCATTCTAACACCCCAGCCGACAGGGCGGAAACAATTGGGGACCATCCCAAGGGCACGGACTACAACTATTGTCACCTTCCCCTTCATGTACTATTGTTATTTCATGCTAGGTAAAATTATTTGTCTATCTTTTTCTCTTCTTTTTTTTTCAGTTTCCTTCTGTGGTCAGTCGGAACGGCAAAATGCACTTGTTAATTAACATTAGATCTTATCTTCTGAAATTACAGAGCTATAAGACTTACTGGCATAGCTGCTGAGGTTTATAATGTCCTTCTTCTTAATTGCATCCAACCTGAAGTAGAGAAAATCCTTACATAAAAAAAACGGGTTTCGTAAAAATCTATCCGCAACTTCTTAACTCCTAATTAGTCGTCGATTGTTAAAAGGGTTTTACGCAAAAAGAATCCCGTGGCAAAAATAGTGTTTGTAGATTTCTCCGAGGCATTCGACCCTATACACGAGTTCAAATCCTGGACGTGGTAATTGCACTTCACTTAGCGCTAATACCCTTGGGAAAAGTATGAATCTTATTCTCCCTCCAGCTATGGGTAAATAGAAGGAGAGACCGGGGTCTTTAACGCTGGTTAGACAACCGGTCTAGGAGAAGGAAAACTCTGAATACCTGTTGAACTCTGCTTAAGAAATTGACCTTGTCTCACATCCTGCTCGTGCGGAGGGGTTGGTAAATATATATATACACAGAGAAAAAGATGGAGCAACTGCCATTGATCTTATGTCGTCCCGCCCTTCCACCTTAATTTACCAGCCGGCGTCAGGCGAATTTCCGTCCCGACCTAGATATTTTCCGAGTCATCTTTTTGTCGGCAATTAATGTAGCGATTTTAAACGTCTCCGTACAGATGTGTATCGGCAAATAATGTAAACATTTTACAACCTCCTTTTAATAAAGAGATAGAAAGAGAGTGAGTGAGTGTGTGTGTGTGTGTGTGTGTGTGTGTGTGTGTGTGTGAGAGAGAGGAGAGAGAGATAGAGAGAGAGAGAGAGAGAGAGCGAGCTAAATCAAGATTATCATAATTTTTACATACTGAACTATTTAGCAATAACTCTGAAGTAAACATATCAAACGTTGTAATAATTGAATTATCATACTGTGGTATATCCACAGGTCCGGCTAGTTTGATATTATTATAATATCACTCCTTCCGAGTTTTTTCTCCTAGTCTTAGATGATGGTCTTTTACTGGAGACCGAGTGGAATCAAGTCTCCGCTGGTCTCTTGCAATATTCTCAGTACTGTAGCTGTTCTTAATTCTGTGGACTGGATGGTCCCGGTTCATCTTTTAAGTTCCAATTCATCCAGTCTTTTTTCCAAACAATTGGGTTGGTTTGGTTTCTTTTGTTTTACGGCATATCAACCTCAGTGGGTCATTTAATGCCGATAAAGTTTTCAAATAAATCAATTCTTAATGGATAATACAATTTTTTTATAAATACATTTTTCTATTTAACCCATAGATGGGACCCTAACAGGTACTACCACTCCGGGTCAGAGTGGACCAGGGAGCAATGGTGATGAAGGGGTGCTCCACATTCCCCAAACCTCCAAAACTGGAACCTCACCATCAGATAGAGTTTAACGTCATTCCTAGGACATGTAGACACGCAGCCACCGCCTTCTAGCACCCATATGATAAAAAGGGGTTGGGGCTTGCCATAAGGGCAATAGGGTTGGGAAAATCATATAGGTGCTAGGGCTTGACGAGACCAGCCGATTGATCGGAGGGGGCCTCTCCGACCGCCCGTCTAGCCCAAGATAGGGCCAAAGTGGAGTATTGCATGTCATGAACTGTTCACCCACCTGGGCTCTATCCTTAAGCATCATGGGTCGCCACCCACGGCCAATAGGTGGCCCCATTGGGGGAGTCTTGCCCCTCTGCAGAGGTGCAGTCGGTGCATTCTAACACCCCAGCTTCCCCTTCATGTACTATTGTTATTTCATGCTAGGTAAAATTATCTGTCTATCTTTTTCTTTTCTTTTTTTTTTCAGTTTCCTTCTGTGGTCAGTCGGAACGGCAAAATGCACTTGTTAATTAACATTAGATCTTATCATCTGAAACTACAGAGCTATAACACTTACTGGCATAGCTGCTGAGGTTTATAATGTCCTTCTTCTTAATTGCATCCAACCTGAAGTAGAGAAAATCCTTACATAAAAAAACGGGTTTCGTAAAAATCTATCCGCAACTTCTTAGCTCCTAATTAGTCGTCGATTGTTAAAAGGGTTTTACGCAAAAAGAATCTCGTGGCAACAATAGTGTTGGTAGATTTCTCCAGGGCATTCGACTCTATACACGAGTTCAAATCCTGGACGTGGTAATTGCACTTCACTTAGCGCTAATACCCTTGGGAAAAGTATGAATCTTATTCTCGCTCCAGCTATGGGTAAATAGTAGGGCAGACCGGGCTCTTTAACCTTGGTTAGACAACCGGTCTAGGAGAAGGAAAACTCTGAATACCTGTTGAACTCAGCTTAAGAAATTGACCTTGTGTTACATCCTGCTCGTGCGGAGGCTTGGTAAATATATATATACACAGAGAAAAAGATGGAGCAACTATCATTGATCTTATGTCGTCCCGCCCTTCCGCCTTAATTTACCAGTCGGCGTCAGGCGAATTTCCGTCCCGACCTAGATATTTTCCAAGTTATGTTTTTGTCGGCAAATTAATGTAGGGATTTTAAACGTCTCCTCGCAGATGTTTATCGCCAAATTAATGTAGACATTTTACAACCCCTTTTTAATAATGGGTGAATATAGCATATAGTTACACCAAAGAAACTGTTGCTGATCTACTGATACTCTGCAAAGACACGAAAGCAATGGTCAGTTCAACTGATTTAGTATTCCTTTTGTGGTTTCTTTTTTCCCCTTTTTCATGACCAGCATTGTCCACTTTTCTGATTCCAAATTGCATACCTTTGTATTGGATATATATTATCATGGTTTTTACAATGGTTCCATTGTAAAAACAATGTATATGGATAATTTCATGTCAAATCATCCAGGCCATGTCACCCATCCCTTTAATTTTTCTGAAATTTTGTCTAAGTGTGGACGATCGTAAAGTTAGACAAACCTCAAAATTTGAGCTTTCAATTCCAAGAACTGGCGGAGTTATGTCGATTTTTAGCTTACAAAATTTGATTTAGAAAAATTGATTTATAAATACATTTTTATCTAAGGAATTCAAAAATGCTACAAAAAAGTCTTAAAGTTAACCAATTTTAAGTTATTAATGATTTCTGATTTGCAAAATTTTAACTGATGTTGGAGCTTCGGTTCTGAGCAAAATCCAAATTATCTTTATGGTACAAATCATGTTCAATGTATGTCAAACAATAAGAGAAAACAAATTTGTCATAGATGTCATAGATGCCATCTCGGAAGCTCAAATTTTGGGGAGTGTCTGACTTTAACATACTCCACACATGGACAAAATTTCAGAAAAATTGAAAGGGTGGGTGACAATTTAACTTTTTCTGGATTTGACCCATATATATATATATATATATATTTATATATATATATATATATATATATATGAGATTTACAATGGATTCCAAGGGGGCGGTAGAGCACCCGGCTCAGAAATCGCAAGTTCGACAACGGTCCCCGCCAACTCAGCTCATGAGTAGCACAGCTTTGGTAATCTGATCTGTGCGAAAAAGTTAGGAGCTGCCGGTAGGTGTGGCACTCCTCATCAACAAAAAATTAATCACCCTGGTCTAGTGAATAGTGGATATACTCCCTCGCTGTCCAAGTGATACCGATAATAGACCCCTCCGCCAACTTTACTTTACTTTTACTTTTACTTACTTTTTTTTACAATGGTTTCCAGTTCTCTTTAATTTCTGGCAAAAATGTTCATGCCTTCAATGCACACAAGGTGTTGTATCGTCGAGGTAAAAATATACACAGAACGAATTAAGTGCTTAAATGATACACAGAGGAAATTCAGTGCTTAATATATTTATTTAGCACCAGTATCCGGTACTAACGGATACATGCAAAAAAAAAAATACAGAACAGTAAGTTGTTGGCATCCTTCCGTCTACAAGAGACGATAGAGTGGTGTCCATTTTCTGAGCGGTTTGGTATGGAGGATGAGCTGTTGCCCAGACAGCAAATCCCCCATCTCCACACTACCGCTGTGATCCAAAGGAAAGGTAAGGAACCAATGCAGTTTGGCAGTGGTAGTGTCGCAGGAGTTGCTGGGTTGCACTGGATTTCAGCGTCACACCACCTTAGGGATTTCGGCTCCGGGTTTGTTTTTCGGGGTTTACTCCCATAATCCAAGTCTGTAGGGAGTTGGTAATCCTAATCTGATGGGTTTTCTATGGTGTTGATCGAAAAGATACGTCTTCCTGGCAGAAATATTAACTAGCAACAGATCTAAGCAACAGTTGTAAACAATCGTAACTGCTTCCTGCCTTCGTCTCTCCAAAAGAAAAATCAACAATGTTCAGCCTCACCTTCTTGCAGACAAGACTACAGAACAAGAACAGTAAGTTACAAAACAATTAACAAGACAACTTACAAGAAACATATAAGTGTCAAAAAGTAGGCAGCGGGTGGTGTAATGGTTAAAATCATGGGAAATGGACTCGTCGCCCCGAGTTCAAATCCTGGATGTTTAAAGAAATTCCCAGTGCAGGCAGACCCTCAGCCACCGCCTTCTAGCACGCATATGATAAAAAGGGTTGGAGGCTGCCATAAGGGCAATAGGGTTGGGTCAATCATATAGGTGCTAGGGCTTGACGTGGCCAGCCGATTGATCGGAGAGGGCCTCGCCGACCGCCCGTCTAGCCCAAGAAAAGCCTAAAGTGGAATATTGCAAGCCATGGACTGCTCAGCCACCTGGGTTCTATCCTTAAGCATCACGAATTAAAAATTCACCCATGGCCAACAGGTGGCCCCATTGGGGGAGTCTTACATTCTTGCATTCTAACGCCCCACCGACAGGGCGGATCTAACCTCATTGAGAATTGCTGATGTATTTGTAGTAGCTCATCTGTGCCTCTTGTGACCTTGTAGCATCCTTCCGGAAATATTCCGCGACATACATACATGTAATATGGAGGTGTGTTGTGTAATGGTTATAGTTCTGGGAAATGGACTCGTCGACACAAGTTCAAATAATGGTCAAGAATGTTTGCATTTTACATAGCACTAAAACCTTTGGGAAAGGGATGAATCCATATATTCTCCTTTCATCTATGGGTACATAGTAGGGCAGACTATGGTCTTTAAGCTTGTATAAGTAACCAGGTTAGAAGTAAAACTCTGAATTAAAACCTGTTAAACTTCGCTTACGTAATTAACCTTGTGTCACATTTTGTTCGTGTGGAGGAGTTGGCAAATATATACATACGTGTGAGGCGCGTGGTCTGATGGTTCGAGTCGTAGGAAATGGACTCGTCAACGCGAGTTCAATACCTGGACGAAGCTGTTGGCATTGCACATGGCGCTAATACCCTTGGAAAGGTATGAATCCAATTCTTCCTATAGCTATGAGTAAATAGCAGGGTAGATTGGGCCTTTTAACCATGGTTAGTTAATCAGTCTAGGAGAAGAAAAACTCTGAATTCAAACCTGTTTAACTTTTAAAAATTGACCTTGTGTCACATCCTGCTCGTGCGGAGGGGTTGACAAATATATACATACGTCTGCGATATTTTTTCTTTTATATTGTTCGGTAAGATTTTCCTCATCATAATTAGACTGGTTTAATAGCTGCCGGGGATTGTTCCATCTTGTGGAGTCTTTTTTTTGGGGGGAGGGTCTTAGTGATTTTTCCTTTATCCTTTCATGTATGCTTGCTTCTTGTAGGCATTTACTCAGTCAATTTCTTGTGGATGGATGTGAATTTTGTAAAAACCCGAATCCATATATAACATGGTGTTTTGTAATTTCCGCATTGTTGTTCTAAGTGACACCATGTGTATGTTAGCCTCGGGCCCTTCTTTAAGTCAATGCAATTCTTTTTTTCATGTTATTTATCCATTCGACCTTTTTGTAATCTTTTGTCTTTCCTCATATCTTGCTTAAAAAAGTTTTGTCTGCTTTAGATTTAAGTATTCGTTTGTGTTCATGTTTTCATCAATGACTTGCTGATAAAAGTTTCTTTCGTTATTTTTGGAAGGTTCTGATTTGTTTGTATTGCTTGGCTCTGTCCTGCCGTTTTTGAATCTTCTTTTATTCACCAATATATTTGGTTTATTTCTCCAGTTGTATTGTCAGTATTGTTGTCCTTTTTCAATATTTCCTTTTATGTGCCCTGTGTTTTTCCATTCTTAGGGCTTGCAATTGTTGTCTTAGTCTCTGAATTTGCCTTTTCTTCTTGCCTCATTTCCCATCCAAGTTTGTGTTTCTGTTCCATTTCCGCAGGGGAATACCAATTTTTCTCGCATCAATATGTACTTTATTTCGGTGATGTTCGCTCTAGGGATATCAGGTTATATCTTACTAGCAAAAGTATGCGCCCAGTGTTTAAGTTTTAATGTAAGATTATATCAAATTAGAAAGACTAACGAAACTAAATACGATCGAATATACTTTTATAATTTTAATTATAATGTTGGCGAGACCCCTTCCACCCTCTCTCCTTGGCACATAGAATATGTCTGTGTCGTCTCTCGGGTGAAATGGTCATTAGTTTCCTTGTCCTTTTGGTCCAATTGTCGGAGCTCCTCTCTCCCGAGTATCTTACGAGAGGGACCGCCATATGTTTATTCCCTTGATAAGGTTTCTGCTACATAGCTTGGTTTCTAGGAGCTTTTTGGTTCTTCTGAACTATTCCTTTCTTACTTTTTCTTTAATTTCTATATGTTTGGTGGAAGCCACCAAACATATAGAAATGAAAGGAAACATTTCCCAGATATCTATAGTTCTCTTTTTCTCTAAATGTCCTAATTTCTTCTTGGTTCGGTAGTTCTATTCTGTGGGTTGCTTCGATTTTTCCTTTTTTCATCACTAACATGGCGCACTTGTCGATGCCGGACTCCATCCCTATATCTTAGCTGTATATTCTTATAGTTTGTATAAGTGTTTTTAATTCTTCTTTATTCTTGGCAAAAATCTTGATATCGTCCACGTACATTAGATGATTTATTTTTTTCCTGTGATTTACTAAATTTGTATCCCGATGTATATTTCTTAAGTATATGGTTGAGTCATATCATTGCTATGACAAATAGTAGTGGTGATAGGGAGTCTCACTGGAAGATGCCTCTTTGTATTTTCACCGCTGCTAAGGTTTGTTCTCCCGCTGTCAATTCTACTTTCCAATTTTCAATTGTTTTGTTTGATGAATTTATTATTTGTCTGATATTTTATAAATCTTTAGGCACTCGATTATCCAAGTTTAGTGGACTATGCCGTAGGCTTTTTTGTAGTCCGTGCCCTTGGCTAAATCTTTTTTCTTGTTTTTACTTCTTTAAGGATGCTCTTATCTATGTATAGTAGGTCATTTGTTCTTCTTGTTTCCTTGTAACATCCTTTTGTTCTTCCGGGAACAGTCCGCGGCTATCAAGTGAGTAGTAGATCTCTTCTCTTATTTGAACGGTCAGTATTTTCCACTTCACAGGTAAACGTGTTATTGGCCTATAGTTGCGGGGACGGGTTTCTTTTTGGGGGTCTTTCTGGATCAGGGTAGTCTTTCCTTTTGTCATCCATTCCGGTACGTTTCCTTCTTATATGCATTTATTCATCTGTTTGGCCAATCATTCGTGGATGGATGTAAATTTTTTAAACCAGTATACATAAATTCTATCGTGACCCGATGTTTTCCAGTTTGGTATTTTCTTAAGATGTGCTCTTAGCGAGTCCAGGTGTATGCTTGCCTCAGTCTTTCTTTGAGTCATTCCAGTTCCTTTATTATTTTATATATCCATTCAGCCCTTCTATTATGGTCTCTCTTTTTCCATATTTTGCTCCATAATTCTTTTGTTTCCTTCGCATTCGGGTATTTGTTTGTCTTGGTGCTTTGTCTATCGATTTGCTGGTAACATTTCCCTTCGTTATTTTGGAAAGTCTTGTTTTGATTATATTGTTTCGTTCTGTTCCGGTATCATTTTAGTCTACCTTCTCTCGCCAGTATTTTTTAGTTGATTACCCCCGTCTGTATAGTCGGATTTTCATTCCTTTGTGTCGTTGTGTGTTTGCCTTTCTTAGAACTTTCGTTTGTTGTCTTGTTCTTTATTTGTCTTTCTATTCTCATTTCCCATCCAGCTTTTTGTGTTTCTGTTAGATTTTCGTTGTGGTATGCCAATTTCTTCGCTAAACTTTTTTGCTCCGGCATATATTAGGTCGTTTAATTCAGTGATGTTTTCTGTTGGGTGTTTTTAGTATTTTATTTATCTTTCGGTTTCGCGCTGGACTTTTCCCCTGTCCTGGTAGGGTATTCTTGCTTTCGGTCATGATTTGTTTTATTATTTCTAGATCGTATTTTTCGTCTTGTGTATGTTTGAAGTTGTGTTGCTTGTTCTGTGGTGTTTTGATCGTCTTCGGCTTGATTTTCATCTATTATAGGTCTTATGTCTTGGGCATATTCTTCTTGTTTTTCTTGTCCACATATTTCTATTAATTCGAGATCAGATAAAATTTTCTTTTTTAATATCATCCTTGCTTGATCTACTAGTCTCTGGCTGGTTGTACTGAAATTATTCCCGTCTTTCCAAATTTGTATCATACTTTTCCTATAGCCTCTTTGTTGGGGTTCTTTTAAAGTAACATTGGAGTACGTGAACGTTGTCTTTTCTACTCCACATTTTCTTTGCCGTCTCCCGCTGCTGGGCAGTTGTTGGTGTCTCCCGGCTATCATACTTTTCCTATAGCTCTTTGTGTTGGGTTCTTTTAAAGTAACATTGGAGTACGTGAACGTTGTCTTTTCTACTCCACATTTTTCTTTGCCGTCCCGGCTGCTGGGCAGTTGTTGGGGTGTCTCCCGGCTATCATACTTTTCCTATAGCCTTCTTGTGTTGGGTTTCTTTTAAAGTAACATTGGAGTACGTGAACGTTGTCTTTTCTACTCCACATTTTTCTTTGCCGTCTCCCGGCTGCTGGGCAGTTGTTGGGGTGTCTCCCGGCTATCATACTTTTCCTATAGCCTCTTTGTGTTGGGGTCTTTTAAAGTAACATTGGAGTACGTGAACGTGTCTTTTCTACTCCACATTTTTCTTTGCCCGTCTCCGGCTGCTGGGCAGTTGTTGGGTGTCTCCCGGCTGCTGGGCTGTTGTTGAGCTGTCTCTTTGCTTCTGGCTGTTTCTGGGCTGTCTCCGGCTTCGGAGCTATTGCAATCCTCGTCATTTGCATATCTGAGAGAAAAATTAGAGCACCAGCAGCATGAATTCAAAATAGTCCGGCTAGGTTCTCCGTGTTGACCATGAAGCGAGTTCTGGTCGTTTTATCCCCTGATATTCAGAGGCTTTTTTTCCTTGGTTGTGTACCTGAAAGCGAATTATTATTATTATTATTTGAGTTTTCACATCAGTGTTAGCTGATGGTCTTTCACTGGAGTCTGAGTGACAGCAAGTCTCCTCAGGTCTCCAGGACTCTTCTGAGTATTCTGGCAGATTGCAGCAGTGCAGTGTTCTGAATGGGTTTCAATCCTTCTCTGATATCCAAACTTTCCAAACCCTTTCTAATGCTTTTGGGATTGTTCCAAGTGCACCAACTACAATTGGTATAACTTTCACTTCATATTCCATAACTTTTTCAGTTTCTGGCAAGGTCCAGATATTTGTCAATTTTTTCATTTTCCTTTAACTTCACCCTGTGATCCGCTGGCACTGCAAAATCCACCAGTTGACAAGTTCTTTCTTTTTTGTTAATCAAACACTAGGTCTGGTCTTCTTGCTGGATAAGGTGATCCGTTTTAATTTCAAAGTCCCAGAGATTATTATTATTATTATTATTATTATTATTATTATTATTATTATTATTATTATTATTATTATTATTTTCACTCTTTTTGAGTTTTTCACATCAGCGTTAGCTGGTATTTCACTGGAGTCTGAGTGACAACAAGTCTCCCCAGGTCTCCAGGACTCTTCTGAGTATTCTAGCCGATTGCAGCAGTGCAGTAGTCTGGATGGTCTCAATTCTTCCTCTGATTTCTAGATCCTCCAGTCTTTTTCCCAAGTTTATTGGTACCGTTCCAAGTCCATTAACTACAATTGGTATCACTTTCACTCTCATATTCCACATCTTTTTCAATTCTCTGGCAAGGTCTAGGTATTTATCCATCTTTTCATTTTCCTTCTCCCTCACCCTGTGATTTGTGGAATCCACCAGTTTATTATTATATTATTATTATTTTATATTATTATTATTATTATTATTATTCACACCCGCCTTAGCCAATGTTTCACTGGAGGTTGAGGACAGTAATGCTGTAGTCTAGATGCTGTCGATTCTTCCTCTGATTTGCTGTTCACTCAGAATCTTTCAAGACCTTGGGACCGTTTCAAGGGCCCAATATAATTGACACGACATCCGTCTTCATGTTCGACAGTTTATTATTATTATTATTATTATTATTTATTATTATTATTATTATTATTATTATTATTATTATCATTATTATTATTATTATTGCTGTTGTTGTCGCCGTTGTTGTTATTGTTGTGTATGTTCATAATGACAGAGCTGTATTTTCTTCAGTTTATCATGTTCATTATTTCACTCTATCTTCCCTCTCTTTATATATATATTGTTATAATGGAATACTCCACATTCTCTATCAACCATGTGTTTTTTTCCTTGGGTTGTGTACCTGAAAGCGAATAAATATCACTTACTTATTCACACTCCCGCCCTAGCCAATCTTTTGACACACACACATACACACACATATGTAATACAATGAAAAATTTGAAAAAATACAGGTTCAAATTAAGTGAGTGATATTTATTCAGCCAACGCTGTAGTGTTTCAATCTGTTTAGTAGATCTTCTTCAGGGCTTTTGTTGATACAAGGAAAAGTAAAATTTATCACTGAATAATAAGGAGACTGTAATAGTTTTTGTTGATCAGTTTGTTTTTAAAATGTTTTGAATGGAAAATTAGCGCTCTTAGAATAGTTCGAAATTTATGAAACGCTGGGGTAAATGGTTTTAAAAGGTGACATCGAACATTATCTTACGTTGTATGTGTGTGTGTGTGTGAGAGAGAGAGAAAGAGAGAGAGAGAGAGAAAAGAGAGAGAGAGGGAGAGAGAAAGAGAGAGAGGGATGGAGAGGGAGATAGAGAGGGGGGGAGAGAGCGTGTATGGAAATGTGAGTAGATTATTCGTTAGTGTGTTATACAGAGAATTGTGGTGGTGTTGATAGTAATAAAAACCCAAGAATTAATCAATAACAACAACATAGTATTTAAACAAAATCCTTGATGTTTATTTTCTTACAGGTGAGAGAAAAGGTCAAAGTTGAGAGTTAACCCTCATAAAGAGGATGAAGCAATAATATCCTTCTTTCGGGGCTACGTGATATATATGTTTCTTTTTTCTTATGTTTCTCGACTCTGATTTCATGAGAGCGACAACACTACAACAAATACGTACTAATACATACCTAGCCTTATGTGTACAGTTGCTTAGAGACGTCAGCTCTCACTCTAGTTACATTTTACTAGTCAGTCTTCGCTCATCGCAAGTGGGTGTATGCATGCACATAAAAAAAAAATTAAAAGTAGTTATTTGCTCAATTGCTTCACTGGGTTATAACGCAACGAAATTGCTAAAAAATATTTGAGCAGAAGAATCAATACATATAGGTCAGAAATTGCTTCTCTTTTTTTTCTTTTTTTTTGGGGCTAGCAAGAATATGCACCCTCCAGGAAAAAGTATTCAAAGTTTAGTGTCATTATCATCATGTCGCGCATGCAGCACGGGTATCCATGACGATCTTTCGCCAACCTTCCCTACCATTCATTACATCTGGGAGCTCCTCTGCGGAGCAGCCAGCATCTTCACATAACTGGTCAATGTAGGTCCTTGCTGGGCGCCCTACACTTGCATGTCCATGTGTTGCTTATGAGTTCATCCTTGCTTCTCCAGCATGCCTTGTACGTCTCATTCGGATAGTTTGTGAGTTGGAGGGGGGGGCAGGTGACCGTACAGCTGTTTCCTTGTGGGGTGCTGTTTCCACGACTTATTCAAGACTGCATGCAGCATTCTTGTGCAGCTCCTATCTAGCTTATTCTCAAGAGGCTTTATTAGGGTCCAGTGGTGCAGCCATATAGCAGCACCGACACAAACACAGCCTGGAAGAACTGTCGCTTCAGCTTGTCAGGGAGATCGGACAGTGTAAGAAAATATATCAAAATAGAAAGATTAATGAAATTAAATAAGAATTCATATAAAAAGATTTCCGGATCCATATTCTGGAATTGTCAAATAAATAATATAAGAACATAGATTTCAAAAAAAAGAAAAAAATCTGTGAGGTACGGGTTAGGTCAGGCGGTAGATCGTTCGTCTAGAAACCACAAGATTCCTAGGTCGATACCGGTCCTCGCCAACTCAGCGTATGAGTAGCACAGATATCTGTGCGGTAAAGTAACGATCTGAGTAAGACGGAGAAGACGCTGTTGGAGAAGCAAGAACGAACTCATAAGCGACGTCCTTCTGTGGAAGCCATCACATGGGCACGCCAGCGTGGGCCGACCAGCAAAGACATACATTGACCAGCTCTGCACGGATACAGGATGCTGCATAGAGGACCTCCTGAGAATGATGAGCGATAGGGACGGATGGAGAGAGATTGTCATGGATATCCGTGCGACATGATGATGATGATGATGATGATATATAAGGTAATATTCAACGAGTTGGTTCCGGTTCTAAATGTTGGTGACTTTTATACTAACTCAATTCTTCCCAGTTGGAACTGACGGTGTTTCTAATCTTTTTTCTCTGAATAAATTCCAAATAAATCGGATATCGTACAAGCAGACAATCTGAAGGAATATCATCTGAAGAAGTCTCACATGATTTCCAATTTTTCATTCTGGTATGAATGCAAAGAATATGTTAATCTCTTTACCGGAAGCATCGTCAGATACAATTCAAAGCATCCTTAATTAATACCCTTGGGTTTTTGTATAATCGCATCAGATTAAGCGCCCTCAATCACATTATAAATTACCTGTTAAATTTGGTGCTGTCGTATGGAAAGCAAAGGAAGAAATGGCATTTCACTGGTACAACACACACACACACACACACATATATATATATACATACACACACACACACACACACACATATATATATACATATGTATATATATATATATATATATATATATATATAATATTTTTGGATGTTTGTTTGTTTATAGAAGCATTGTTGAATAAATTATTATTTATATTTTGCTTGAAGGCAATTATAATGCATGTATCGCATAAAATTCGATAATTATAGAAAATAATCTTGACAAGTGAATCCCGGCAAAGGATGGCTCGCTATGCAGAACACCGTACAGACTGGTCTCTGACTATGCCTGTGAAGTCCCGGTTTCGATTCCTGTAGGAGGGGAGTCGTTAGTATACATCGCTGAAGAGACTTAATAAAGTCGAAACAGTCTGTACGGTGTTCTGCATAGCGAGCCATCCTTTGCCGGGATTCACTTGTCAAGATTATTTTCTATAATTATCGAATTTTATGCGATAACATTCATTATAATTGCCTTCAAGCAATATATATATATATATAATATATATATATATAATATATATATATATATATACACCAAGGTATCCATTTATTTACAATACTTCGTAAATATAAACATATATACGCAAATATTTATATGTACATTCGAGTTTCTCAATTTTGCCAGAATCCTATCAAGGAAGCACTCGATAGCATCCAGCTATCTATCTATCTATCTATCTATCTATCTATCTATATATATATATATATATATATATATATATATATATATATATATATATATATATATATATATATACATAATTATTCAACATGTATTCGGTAGTTTTTATACATATGATAACGTTTCATTCTTGCTTAATTTTTGTTAAGTTACATTTTTATAAAATACTGTCAAATTAATGGAACTTTTTTATTGTTGATACTGTGTGGGCGTGCGTTTGGCTCTGTGAGTGTGTATGTTTTTGTGTGTGTGGTGTGTGTGTGTGTGAGAGAGAGAGAGAGAGAGAGAGAGAGAGAGAGAGAGAGAGAGAGAGAGAGAGAGAGAGAGAGAGAGAGAGAGAGAGAGAGGGGTGAGTTTCCCTAAAGATTTTTTCGGTTGAATTCTTCTTTTCTGATTATGTTCTCTAAACGGGTTCTGCGTATTTTATATTAAAAATAATTTCCAAAGCTTTTTTTATAATCAAAATCATAGCCCAGTGCATTTTTATATTACAATCATAGACCAATGCATTTTTTTTTAGAAATAACCATTTTCAATGCATTTCATCGTAAAAAATCATTTTTTTAATATTAAAAGGCATTGGCCCATTCAATTTTAAAGTTAAAATCATTTCCAATGCTCTTTATGGTTATCAAATAGGTAGTTGGTAAATATTTATTTTGGGAATAAACTGGTAGAAATAATTTTATTAACTTCATGCATATTAATAAACTGGTAGAAATAATGTTATTAACTTAATGCATATTAATAAACAGGTAGAAATAATTTTATTAACTTCATGCATATTAATAAACTGGTAGAACTTTTCTATTAACTTCATGCATATTAATAAACTGGTAGAAACAATTTTATTAACTCCATGCATATTAATAAACAGGTAGAAATAATTTCATTAACTCCATGCATATTAATAAACTGGTAGAAATAATCTTATTAACGTCATGCATATTGATAAACTGGTAGAACTTTTCTATTAACTTCATGCATATTAATAAACTGGTAGAAATAATTTTGTTAACTTCATGCATAAACTGGTAGAAATAATTTTATTAACTTCATGCATATCAATAAACTGGTAGAAATAATTTTATTAACTTCATGCATATTAATAAACTGGTAGAAATAATTTTATTAACTTCATGCATATTAATAAACTGGTTGGAATATTTATCATTTTAGATTCATCATTAACGTCTTCAGGTGTATCACCCGAAAGAAAGTATTATACTTAACTTGTAATCAGATCCATAGTTAGGACCCTAACAGGGACTACTACGACCCTGGAACAATGACAATGAAGAGGTAATCCGCACACCCCAGAGCTTAAGTATTTGAACTTCGGTAAAGTGAGGAGCTGATGATAGGTGTGGCGCTCCACCTCAGATGCTCAAATAATCTCCTTAGTCTAGCGCTAGTGAAAAGAGGATAGACTCCCTCGCTGATTGGCTGATACCGACATTAGGCCACCCTGACGACTTACTTACTTGATGCAGTTTAGCCTCATATCGAGGACATGAAATTAATAGAACTAGTCTTTATGTTAGATGTTTCATTAACTCTATGAGTACCAGCAAATTGGTAGAAATAATTTTCATTAACTTCACGTATCATTAAATTCCAACACTTTTTGGGTCATTTAATGCCGAAATCAAGTCATTTTGATATTTAGTTTTCTCAGAGTACCTGTTGTTACTTAAATAGTCACCCATCTAAGAATGAAACTGGCTCATTGCTGCTTAACTTTGGTGATCTAGCGGGAACCAGCGTTTTTAACGTGACTTAAGCGTAAGCCTAATAAATAGTACCCAAACAGATACTATATGTCCTGATAAAAGTGTACCTGGGAGTAATGACAATGAAGGGGTAATCCATACTTTCCCGCATCTTACTGAACATGAATAATTTTTAACAGATCTATTTGACTCATGGATAGCACCCTAACAGGTACTACCAAGCCGTGTTTGCGTAGACCTGGGCGTAGTTAAATATTTTCATTTGGTTTTAAAAACTGTAAGAAATAATTTTCATTGACTTCATGTTTAAAGAGGTGGTTAACACTCAGTCACCGCGCGTGGTCTAACGGTTAGAGTCATAAGAAATTGATTCGCCGACCCATGCTCAATTCCTGAACGAAGCTTTTTGCATTTCCCATTGCACTAATACCTTTTGGAAAGGTATGAATCCAATTCTTCCTCCAGCTATGGATAAAAAACAGGACAAACTGGGCTCTTTAACAATGGGAAGGTAACCAGGCTAGGAAAAAGAAAACTCTGAATTCAAACCAGTTAAACTCCACGTAAGAAATTGATCTTGTATTCCATGCTGCTTGTACGGAAGTATTAGTATATATATATATATATATATATATATATATATATATATGTGTGTGTGTGTGTGTGTGTGTGTGTGTAAGGTATCCAAATGACTGGTAGTAAGGGATGATTCTCACCCGGGATCCTCAAAATCTCACTGTATAACCATACTGTATGCTCCTGTAGGTGCAAACATATATTCATACAAGGATTTTTATAAATCCCTAAAAAGAACTCAATATATAATAATCAATAAAATACAGAGGAGTACTTTACTTTCAAAGAAAGAAAAAACTTAACAAACCGTCATTCCGTAATAAATTTATTTCGACCAAAAGATTAAAAGACTTCTTAAACTTTTTACAAAATTTTTAAAAATTCTTGAGAGACTGGCCTCTTCAGACGAAAATCACACAAAAAATGTTATATATATATATATATATATATATATTTGGGAGAATATGTGCTTAATTGAAGTCGAACCTAATTTTATGAAAGTTAATTCATTAATAATTAATTAGGCGGGATTTACCTATTTTAAATGTAAAGCTAAACAAATCGAGAAAAATCAAACTCTGTATGTACATTTCGGCCTATTAGGTCTCATCAGCAGAGCTATAGATACGAAGACCGCCCCGTGTGTGACTCGAAACCCGTCTGTTAAATCGACAAGCAAGCGTCTTACCTCCACACCAAACGGACTTAGGAAGATTTCTTCGTTTTGTTAAGTAGTAGGTGTTTATATTCCTCTTAAGTGACCTCTACACGAACTTACGAGAAGTAAACAAACAGACGATGTTTGTGATATGGCTATATTCAGCCGACAATATTTGGGAGAATATGTGCTTAATTGAAGTGCTTACATTTAAAATAGGTAAATCCCGCCTAATTAATAATTAATGAATTAACTTTCAAAATTAGGTTCGACTTCAATTAAGCACATATTCTCCCAAATATTGTCGGCTGAAAATAGCCATATCACAAACATCGTCTGTTTGTTTACTTCTCATATATATATATATATATATATATATATATATATATATATATATATATATGATAAAAAGGGTTGGGTGCTGGGAAAATGGTGACTGTTCATATAAATTAAAGCGAATGCGTGTGTGACAGTATTCCCGCCTCCATTCTTTACAACTGACTATTGTAAACGGCAATTGTTTTGATGTCAATTATATATACATACACACGCTCGGTCATAAAATCAACTTGATTTATTTATGATGATATATTTTATGTTTTATTATTATATAATATATTCTAAAATTACATGTTATATTTTACAATAATAAATTATATTTCAATTATATATTGTATATTTTCTAGTATGCTTTATTTTACAATGATACATGACATATATCAAATACACACACACACACATATACATATATATATATATATATATATATATATATATATATCTTATTATAATGGAGATTGTGGGTTTGTATGTCTGTAACCGAAACTATATTACTATTCAAGTCACAATCCCCTTTGTTATTTACATCACATTCTCCATGATTTCATTTTTATTTAAACCTCAATTATTAATAAAATTGTTTTACATCATTAAGACCGTTGACCATATCTACATACTAATACTAATGTATTTATATATACAAGAAAATAGCGGTTTACAGTGTGAATTGGAAGGCTAATTTGCATATTGATCTTAAAAATTGGATTTTAATAAATATATGCTTAGTATTATTGATTTCTAATTGTTTGGTTTTATATTAATGAATATGAGCAAAAATCTCGGGGATAAATCTTAAAAGAAATCCATTAACAAGAAGCAATAACTGTAATATTATTCTTTACTTCCTATTTTAACTAAATAGTTAAATTAGGAAAATTTACCAATGAAAGATGGGTGTAAGGGAAAATGATGGAAGAGTTAGTTTCAAAGTTGTTCTATTTTTCAATCATACTCCCTCTGTTCCAAATATTTTTATCTGAATTCTTATTCAGTTTCATTAGCCTTTCTAATTTAACATGATATTTTATTATATTAAAACTTAAATACTTGCACCCGGAGGGTGCATATATTTGCTAGTATATATAACTTACAAAGAAGGAAAAACTTAACAAAGCGCCTTTCATTTTCTTTCTTTCTTTTCTTTCTTTTCTTTTTCTAAAATGTTAAATATTGCTCTGTATATGATTTAGTTTATTGATTATTATACATTGAGCTCTTTTCAGGGATTTACAAAAATCTTTGTACGAGTATATATGTTTTCATATATATTTTGTGATCCCAAATAGAATACCCCCTTACTTTCTTGTTATTAGGATTACCTTACACACTCACACACACAGGTATATATATATATATATCGCTCTTATTAATAAAAATTCATTGAAGAGACAAAAACCACCCAGAGTGAGGCCACCTGCTGGCCTAATCCCTTGTCATATACATCACCCCCTAAAATGTTTATTAGAACTGTAATCGAAACCTTTCAGGATCTACCAGAAAAATTGTATAATTTTTCCATTTACCATTTCTAATAATGTCAGCGATCTAATGATACTCATAGTATCTGGAGGGAGAATAGTTGGATGCATATGATATTTGCGCTATTTGAATTCAATCTGCCGAATATATCCTAATTTGTGAGGCCGATCAAATAAAATCTAAACAATACAAATATAATGTGAATTAATTTGTAATGTAACCCTTTAATTTACACAGTGTCCATTCAATTTTCATTTTAACCCTTAAAACCTAATGCTTGAAGCATAATTTTGTATATCCAAAACATGAAATAGAAAAATAAAAAATAGTAGTGTAAGTGTTGAAGATGGAGTTTATCTGTTAAACTGCTAGCAGAAAAAAGATTTTTTATGTATTGTATTTTTTATTTATTTATTTTAATTTTAATCAAACCTGATACTTTCGGGTAAAAATAGATCTATAACCACAAAATGACCGATTGTTAAGCTTTTTTTTATCATATATATATATATATAATATATATATATATATATATATATATATATATAGTGTGTCATAAAAGTATCGAGATTAAAGCTGTATTTACCAAGATAGAAATGAACAATGAATGGAAATTTTTTTTCAGAATACAAGGTATGTCATAAAGGTGCCGAGTTTGTCGCTATACTTACCAAGATAGGAATGAAGAATGAATGGAACAATTATTATTTTCAGAATACGAAGTCTGTCAAAAAGAACTTTTGTGTGTGTGTGTGTGTTATAAAAAAAGAAAAAGACGAAAAGTCGATCGTTCCCCTTTTATCACATCACAATTGGGCGGGAAGTGACGTACATTATTTCTCATTAGTCGCCTGAAGCCTCAAAGATCAATTCTGCACCATTTTTTTTTCGATTTTTGTTGTTGGTATGCTTAATGTTATTGTGTGCTTGGTAAACATTTGCTTCAGGATCGCCTGGCGGAATAATTGTTGTTCCAGTTGAATCGCTTGGGTAAACAAGTATGATGCTGGAATCCCAAACCTTGTTATGACCCCAGGTCAATAACACAACAGATAAGGCGACCCAGTGCATCCTTTGTGGTATATGATAACAAATATGCTATATATAACAATGGTATATAATACATTCTACAATGACATCTTATATTTACAATATTTTTAAAGATAATCTCAGGTATTTTGCCCACTGTTTCATTTTGTTCATACAATCTTGTTTTAGTTTTTCTACTTTATTTAATTATTGAGTTGTTTGCTAATGCCCTTTGCAAAGGCATGAATCCAACTATCCTTAATCTGAGTAAATAGTTGTTATAACCTAACAAAGGTTACTAAATGAGAAATAACCAAACGGAGGTTGGAAATGAAATGGGATCTTTATATATATATATATATACCAACCCCTCCGCACGAGCAGGATGTGACACAAGGTCAATTTCTTAAGCGGAGTTTAACAGGTTTGAATACAGAGTTTTCCTTCTCCTAGACCGGTTGCCTAACCAAGGTTAAAGAGCCCTGTCTGCCCTACTATTTATCCATAGCTGGGGGGAGAGTAGAATTCATACCTTTCCCAAGGGTATTAGCGCTAAGTGAAATGCAATTACCACATACAGGAATCGAACTCGGGGCGACGAGTCCATTTCCTATGACTTTAACCATTACACCACGCGCTTCCAATGGGATCTTTATGACATTAACAAAATGCAATACTCGCCAGCGGCGTGAAGAAGGTAAACCACTGCTAGTTGTATAAGATTAGCCAGTCTGCATAATATTCCCGTATCTCTGAGGATTGGGACATACCAATAAATATTCATTGGTTGGGTATATGAGGATTGGGACATAACCCATTAATGTCCATAGGGGATATAACAATGGTAGATAAGGCTGAACTTTTGAAACATTGGTATGGCATCCTATCTAAAAGAAGGAAAACTTGAATTAAAACCTGTTAAACTCCACATAAAAACTAACCTTGTGACCCATCCTGATCGTGCGGATGGTTTAGGTATATATATATATATATATATATATATATATATATATATATATATATATATATATATATATATATATAATGCAAATAATTTACCCACAGTTTTATGGTTTCAAGTATTCTTATCTAATACTAATATTTATATGATTTCAAGTAATTATTTCTATTTAATAATACTCATTTGTTCGCACACATTTATATGGTTTCAAGTAACTAATAATTATGACCTTTAGTAAATAAATATAAGTAAATATAATTTAAAAAATACTATTTTGGAATAAGTCCTACTCCATGAGCACCCCCCACCCCCACCAAAGCGGAAGTGCTCATATTTGAAACTACAACATAAGATTATTTTTTGCAACATCAAGGCGTTTGTTTGGAATTCATATCACAGGACTATAAAATTTAAAAAAATTATAATAATAAAAAATTAAAAATCTGTTTTCAACTGCCTTTAAAGTAATAAAGAATTCATCATTCGCATCTGATGAGTCGGGAGAGTTAGACACTTTGTCTAAGTTCCTTTTGTTATTTCTTTACTTATATATATATATATATATATATATATATATATATATATATATATAATCCAAAAGTTCGGAGAAGAAATCTTCCTTACGACATAGGAGTTTTTTTTAAAAACCTGTCGTAGTTTGCAGAGCTGAAAGTGTGCTCTTATTGTTAGAGTCACAGAGCAAATTTATAAGTAAAAATATAACAAAAGACTTAGAATCTTTGCTTATAGTCTATTTCAGGAAGCTTAGAAGAAGCGTCAAAGTGTCTAACTCTCCCAAATCGCATCTGATGATTTGGGAGAGTTAGACACTTTGTTTAAGCTTCCTGAAATAGACTATAATGCAAAAATTCTAAGTCTTTTGTTATATTTTTACTTATATATATATATATATATATATATATATATATATATAAGAATTTGTCATCCCGTTGATTTAGCAGGAACGACTCAAACTGCTTCCACGGTGTATATGTGATTTTTTTGTGTATGTGAGTTTGTGTATTTATGTGTGAGGGTGTGTATGTGTGTGTGTTATTCCTGTCTGTGTTATTGTATCTCTCTGGAATAAAACTTACTGCCAGTTTTGGATACCTTACACACACACACACACACACACACACACACACACATATGTAATACAGTGAAAAATTTGAAAAACACAGGTTCAACTTAAGTGAGTGATATTTATTTAGCAAACGCTGCAGTGTTTCAATCTTCTTCAGTGCTTTTGTTGATATAAGGAAAAGTACAATTTATCACAGAATAATAAGGAGACTGCGATAGTTTTTGTTGATCAGTTTGTTTGAAAAAATTTTGAACGGAAAATTAGCGCTCTTAGAATAGTTCAAAATTTATGAAACGCTGGGGTAAACAATTTTGAAAGATGACATCGAACATTATCTTACGTTGTATGTGTGTATCTGTGTGTGTGTGTGTGTGTGTGAGAGAGAGAGAGAGAGAGAGAGAGAGAGAGAGAGAGAGAGAGAGAGTATGAAACCATAATCATTAGTATTCGACTCTAAGATAAGTCTATAAAATGAATAGCTCCAGATGAATAGCTTCTGACGAAGGATTCTTTATACCAAAATATTGAGAACAAATCAAAGGTAAACGAAGAACATCATAGTTACTTCATTTTTCTTAACACTTGCATTATGATAGTCTTCAAAACCAACCACCAAACCAATATATATATATATATATATATATATATATATATATATATATATATATATATATAAATATGAATAATAAGTCATCCACAGACACGTGTTTCGGCATTTCATGCCTCTTAAGTGTGGCTAGACATAACTATCCTTGGGTAGGGTCGAAGTCAGACTGACCGCATGGTAGTCCGATATCTCATCCCCTCGCCCACTGACAACTGATGCGGGGACTGGTGTTTTTAAACTATTAAGCTACATAGCATGTATTTTATGGTCACTGAGAGATGAAATACTCGAAGACATCATCATTGCTTATTTGCTTAGTAGTGAGAGTTAATTTAAATTACCAATTAGAGAGCTCATTACCAAATTTATGAGAGCATATATTGCTTTGTTTAAAAAGTATGTGTTAATCCACCCATGTACCCAGACTTTGTGGATACCCTGTATATAGTATTTAGATTACTATAATGCAAATATTTATCCCTACAAATCGATTTAAGGTAGTAATCTAATACTATATACAGGGTATCCACAATTGCTTTTTAAACAAAGCAATTTTATTCAATTATCACCATCATAATAATCATGTCAAGCATGCAGCACGGGTATCCATGACAATCTTTCGCCAACCTTCCCTATCATTCATTGCACCTGCGAGCTCCTCTGCGGAGCAGCCAGCATCTTCACATAGCTGGTCAATGTATGTCCTTGCTGGGCGCCCCACACTTGCATGTCAATGTGTTGGCTTCCACAGGAGAACATCGCTTATGAGTTCATCCTGGCTTCTCCAGCAGTGTCCTGCATGCCTTGTCCGTTTCACTCGGATAGTTTGTGAGATAAGGGCAGGTGACCGTACTGCTGTTTCCTTGTGGGGTGCTGTTTCCAGGACTTGTTCAAGACTGCACGAAATCCACTTAAGAGTACTAACTCGATTTTATTTACTGCTAAATTACCATATCTGCTTTCTTGAAAAACATAACACAAATAAATACAATAGTGAAATCTTCATGTACTGAAACTTCGTGGACACCCTGCAAAACACCATGATTCTTCTTCTTCTTCTTCTTCTTCTTCTTCTTCTTCTTCTTCTTCTTCTTCTTCTTCTTCTTCCATGATTTCATATGATTACTTAGCACTTCATTCACCTGAGGCCTGAGATAAATTAAATAATATATTGGATTTTCGACGCACTTCAGCAGAGCTCATATATCGGATAAATTTAAATTTCCGGTCCTTTTCGTAATGCCTCCATCCGGGTTCTTTCTTATCATCCCAAACAGTTCAATCAAAAGTATGTTTGAACTGAAAGGTCATACGCAATTCTCAATACCGAGAATCATTCGATGACATATAACCGTGGCCACCTCATGTGGTGTAATTGTGAGCAAGCTAGATGTACTGACGATATAATCAAACCACGTGGGCACCTCATGAGGTGTAATTGTTAGCAAGTTAGATGTACTGACCATATAACCAAACCACGTGGGTACCTTATAAGTGTAATTGTTAGCAAGCTAGATGTACTGACCATATAAAAAAACAGCGTGGGCACCTTATGTGGTGTAATTGTGAGCAAGCTAGATGTACTGACTATATAATCAAACCACGTGGGCACCTCATGAGGTGTAATTGTTAGCAAGCTAGATGTACTGACCATATAAAAAACAGCGTGGGCACCTTATGTGGTGTAATTGTGAGCAAGCTAGATGTACTGACCATATAACCAAACCACGTGGGTACCTAATGTTGTGTAATTGTTAGCAAGCTAGATGTACTGACTATATAACCAAACCACGTGGGTACCTAATGTTGTGTAATTGTTAGCAAGCTAGATGTACTGACCATATAACCAAACCACGTGGGTACCTAATGTTGTGTAATTGTTAGCAAGCTAGATGTACTGACCATATAACCAAACCACGTGGGTACCTAATGTTGTGTAATTGTTAGCAAGCTAGATGTACTGACCATATAACCAAACCACGTGGGTACCTAATTGTGTAATTGTTAGCAAGCTAGATGTACTGACCATATAACCAAACCACGTGGGAACCTTATGAGGTGTAATTGTTAGCAAGCTAGATGTACTGACCATATAACCAAACCACGTGGGTACCTTATGTTGTGTAATTGTTAGCAAGCTAGATGTACTGACCATATAACCAAACCACGTGTGTACCTAATGTTGTGTAATTGTTAGCAAGCTAGGTGTACTGACCATATAAAAACCACGTGGGAACCTTATGAGGTGTAATTGTTAGCAAGCTAGATGTACTGACCATATAACCAAACCACGTGGGTACCTTATGTTGTGTAATTGTTAGCAAGCTAGATGTACTGACCATATAACCAAACCACGTGGGTACCTAATGTTGTGTAATTGTTAGCAAGCTAGGTGTACTGACCATATAACCAAACCACGTGGGAACCTTATGAGGTGTAATTGTTAGCAAGCTAGATGTACTGACCATATAACCAAACCACGTGGGTACCTTATGTTGTGTAATTGTTAGCAAGTTAGATGTACTGACCATATAACCAAACCACGTGGGTACCTTATAAGTGTAATTGTTAGCAAGCTAGATGTACTGACCATATAAAAAACAGCGTGGGCACCTTATGTGGTGTAATTGTGAGCAAGCTAGATGTACTGACCATATAACCAAACCACGTGGGTACCTAATGTTGTGTAATTGTTAGCAAGCTAGATGTACTGACCATATAACCAAACCACGTGGGTACCTAATGTTGTGTAATTGTTAGCAAGCTAGATGTACTGACCATATAACCAAACCACGTGGGTACCTTATGTTGTGTAATTGTTAGCAAGTTAGATGTACTGACCATATAACCAAACCACGTGGGTACCTTATAAGTGTAATTGTTAGCAAGCTAGATGTACTGACCATATAAAAAACAGCGTGGGCACCTTATGTGGTGTAATTGTGAGCAAGCTAGATGTACTGACCATATAACCAAACCACGTGGGTACCTAATGTTGTGTAATTGTTAGCAAGCTAGATGTACAGACCATATAACCAAACCACGTGGGTACCTAATGTTGTGTAATTGTTAGCAAGCTAGATGTACTGACCATATAACCAAACCACGTGGTACCTAATGTTGTGTAATTGTTAGCAAGCTAGATGTACTGACCATATAACCAAACCACGTGTACCCAAGCTAGATGTACTGACCATATAACCAACCACGTGGGTACCTAATGTTGTGTAATTGTTAGCAAGCTAGATGTACTGACCATATAACCAAACCACGTGGGTACCTAATGTTGTGTAATTGTTAGCAAGCTAGATGTACTGACCATATAACCAAACCACGTGGGTACCTAATGTTGTGTAATTGTTAGCAAGCTAGATGTACTGACCATATAACCAAACCACGTGTGTACCTAATGTTGTGTAATTGTTAGCAAGCTAGGTGTACTGACCATATAACCAAACCACGTGGGAACCTTATGAGGTGTAATTGTTAGCAAGCTAGATGTACTGACCATATAACCAAACCACGTGGGTACCTAATGTTGTGTAATTGTTAGCAAGCTAGATGTACTGACCATATAACCAAACCACGTGGAACCTTATGAGGTGTAATTGTTAGCAAGCTAGATGTACTGACCATATAACCAAACCACGTGGGTACCTTATGTGGTGTAATTGTTAGCAAGCTAGATGTACTGACCATATAACCAAACCACGTGGGACCTAATGTTGTGTAATTGTTAGCAAGCTAGATGTACTGACCATATAACCAAACCACGTGGGAATCTTATGAGGTGTAATTGTTAGCAAGCTAGATGTACTGACCATATGACCAAACCACGTGGGTACCTAATGTTGTGTAATTGTTAGCAAGCTAGATGTACTGACCATATAACCAAACCACGTGGGTACCTAATGTTGTGTAATTGTTAGCAAGCTAGATGTACTGACTATATAACCAAACCACGTGGGTACCTAATGTTGTGTAATTGTTAGCAAGCTAGATGTACTGACCATATAACCAACCACGTGGGTACCTAATGTTGTGTAATTGTTAGCAAGCTAGATGTACTGACCATATAACCAAACCACGTGGGTACCTTATGTTGTGTAATTGTTAGCAAGCTAGATGTACTGACCATATAACCAAACCACGTGTGTACCTAATGTTGTGTAATTGTTAGCAAGCTAGGTGTACTGACCATATAACCAAACCACGTGGGAACCTTATGAGCTGTAATTGTTAGCAAGCTAGATGTACTGACCAATATAACCAAACCACGTGGGTACCTAATGTTGTGTAATTGTTAGCAAGCTAGATGTACTGACCATATAACCAAACCAGTGGGAACCAGCTAGTGTACTGACCATATACGTGGGTACCTTATGTTGTGTAATTGTTAGCAAGCTAGATGTACTGACCATATAACCAAACCACGTGTGTACCTAATGTTGTGTAATTGTTAGCAAGCTAGGTGTACTGACCATATAACCAAACCACGTGGGAACCTTATGAGGTGTAATTTGTTAGCAAGCTAGATGTACTGACCATATAACCAAACCACGTGGGTACCTTATGTGGTGTAATTGTTAGCAAGCTAGATGTACTGACCATATAACCAAACCACGTGGGTACCTAATGTTGTGTAATTGTTAGCAAGCTAGATGTACTGACCATATAACCAAACCACGTGGGAATCTTATGAGGTGTAAGTGTTAGCAAGCTAGATGTACTGACCATATGACCAAACCACGTGGGTACCTAATGTTGTGTAATTGTTAGCAAGCTAGGTGTACTGACCATATAACCAAACCACGTGGGTACCTAATGTTGTGTAATTGTTAGCAAGCTAGATGTACTGACTATGTAACCAAACCACGTGGGTACCTAATGTTGTGTGTAATTGTTAGCAAGCTAGATGTACTGACTATATAACCAAACCACGTGGGTACCTAATGTTGTGTAATTGTTAGCAAGCTAGATGTACTGACTATTAACCAAACCACGTGGGTACCTAATGTTGTGTAATTGTTAGCAAGCTAGATGTACTGACTATATAACCAAACCACGTGGGTACCTAATGTTGTGTAATTGTTAGCAAGCTAGATGTACTAACTATATAACCTAACCACGTGGGTACCTCATGTGGTGTAATTGTTAGCAAGCTAGATGTACTGACCATATAACCTAACCACGTGGGTACCTAATGTTGTGTAATTGTTAGCAAGCTAGATGTACTGACCATATAACCAAACCACGTGGGTACCTAATGTTGTGTAATTGTTAGCAAGCTAGATGTACTGACCATATAACCAAACCACGTGGGTACCTAATGTTGTGTAATTGTTAGCAAGCTAGATGTACTGACTATATAACCAAACCACGTGGGAACCTTATGAGGTGTAATTGTTAGCAAGCTAGATGTACTGACCATATAACCAAACCACGTGGGTACCTAATGTGTAATTGTTAGCAAGCTAGATGTACTGACCATATAACCAAACCACGTGGGGTACCTAATGTTGTGTAATTGTTAGCAAGCTAGATGTACTGACCATATAAACCAAACCGCGTGGGTACCTAATGTTGTGTAATTGTTAGCAAGCTAGATGTACTGACCATATAAACATACCCTTGGGTACCTAATGTGGTGTAATTGTTAGCAAGCTAGATGTACTGACCATATAACCAAACCACGTGGGTACCTAATGTGTAATTGTTAGCAAGCTAGATGTACTGACCATATAACCAAACCACGTGGGTACCTAATGTTGTGTAATTGTTAGCAAGCTAGATGTACTGACCATATAACCAAACCGCGTGGGTACCTAATGTTGTGTAATTGTTAGCAAGCTAGATGTACTGACCATATAAACATACCCTTGGGTACCTAATGTGGTGTAATTGTTAGCAATTGTTAGATGTACTGGGCTCGTCACGTTTTGTAATGGTTAGGAAGCTAGATTTGCAGACTATTTTTAATGAGATCGATTCTAATTGGACGCACGCCATACTTCTAGCCTTGTGCCACATCTAAGCTATGCTTGGGAAATAACTATAACCAAACCACTTGGGCACCTCACGTGTTGTAATGGCTCGCAAGCTAGATTAGCAGACTAATGTTAGTGAGTTCGATTCTCACTGGGTGCACCACGCTTTTGGCTTTGTGCTACAACTTAGCTTAGCTTATGAAATAACAATCATCAAACCGCGTCCATTGTGCGTTCATATTCACATTTATTTTTCATTTTTTAAGATTTTTGTGCACGGTAAGGCCGGCTTAGCTCAGTCGGTAGAGCGTTTGGCTAAGAATTACAAGGTTCCTGGTTCGATATCGACCCTCGCCAACTCAGCGTATGAGTAGCACGGGGATCTGAGGCGATAAAGTAAGGAGCTGATGGTAGTCTCTAAAATAATCTCCTTGGTCTAGCACTAGTGAAAAGGGGATAGACTCCCAGGCTGACTGGCTGATACCGACATTAGGCCGCCCCGACGATGACGACGACGACGACTATTGAATATGAATATTTGACCCATAACAGGGACGCTCATAGGTACTACTGCTTCAGGTTCAGAGAAGACCAGGATCAATAGCGATCTATTGCTATTCATACCATTTCATCTGTAAGGGTCCAGTCTATTGGTCAAATAGATCTGTTTCAAACATTTGTTTTCGATTGAAATACTTGATACCATATAACTGTGCGAAAAATATTATTATTATCTATACATTAATACTTGTGTTCCTTAATCTTCCGTCCGTTATCAGCTTGCAACATCCTCTGGTTAAACATGAGACCGTCCAAATCGTCCAAGATGAAATGCAAAAATGTAAATCAAGATTATCTGGTGTTGTTTATCCGCCGACTTCTTATTTCTAACGAATGTCGTCATCTCAGCTTAATAATGGGCTATTCCATTGTAATTACAAAGAAGAACTCACAGAGAAGTCGATTGGTATCATTTTCTAGGATAGATTCTGCTTTGTGTGTTTCACATTAGATTAGGATAATTTAATTTCATCTTAGGGGATTTGGACAGTTTCGTTTTTAACCAGATGGTTTTGCAGGATGATAACGGTCGGAGCATTAAGGAACAACATATCAGAAATTCTGATAAGTTCATAGAAAATAAAATACATTGATGCTATCAATTTGTATGAATACCGAATCTTGCCTTTACAATACAAACTATTATCACCAGATCATGCTGAGAGCACGGATTCTCATGATTCTCTCTCTCCCCTCTTGTACTCATTAGTCATTGCTTTTGGAAAATCCTCCGCACGGCATCCAGTATCAAAAAAGAGCTGATCCATAACGTTTTTGCAGGTCGGTCTAATGGGGTGTGTCTATGTGTAGCTGTCTACTGGAGAACGTAACTTATAAGTTCGTCCTTACTTCTGCAGCATTGTCCAGTATGTCTTGTTCGTGTAACTTTGGTAGTTTGTGAGATAGGAAGTAAGTGGGCATGCATTGTTTTTTGTGGGGTGATGCTCTCAGGATTTGTTCAAGATAATACGCATCATTCTTGTATTATTCCCTAAACCCAACCCTTTTCTCCAAGCGGTTCGTATGGGAATTTAATTCGGGTTGCCAGCGACCATAACCATTAGACGCTACCGCACATACATATGTAGTAAGAAAGATGAATTTAGAACATATCTTTTATCAGTATTATTTGGATTATTCGGACAATTGTCCCCATCTTAATCGCTATCTGAACAACGTTTCGGCCGATGTGCCCCCAGGCCTTCTTCAGGTATTTCTTGTCGGATTGGGGAACCTTCTCAAACACAAGAACCCTCTTTTCGAACACGGGAACCTTCTTTTTGAACTCGGGAACCTTCTTTGCGAATTCGGGAACCCTCTTGTCATAATCGGGAGCCACCACGGTACGATGAACCCAACCTTTTATTCAGTCCACGGGGGTATCCTGTTCTCATTCTGCTAAGCATAGCTGGTGTACAGGTGAGAAGCCGTGTTTATTATTATTTTTGTTACTGCTGTCCAAGACCAGGATTGAACCTGCAGCCTAGAGATTACTGTCACTTAGGTCTATCTTAAACGGACGCCTTTATCCACTATGCTATGTATCCAATTGTCTATCGTCTTACTGCTCTTATAATACTTTCTTTTTTTAGTTCAAGTCAAAGTAAGGCGAACAATATGGACAAAAAGTACAGTATTGTTAATTGGGGTAGTGAATGATTCTTTACATTTGCTGATGCAGACATTATAGGCTTTTGTTTGCGAGATTGTTTTATGAAGAAATCCGTATTTATATATTGGGAAGAGAGGTCATATTTATTCAACCCTCATCGTCTGGTTAATGTCAAAGTTGGTTAACAAAGACAGCCATCGCATGAGAAAAAAACCCTTGACATTTTCAAGATAAACAATTGGAAAGCTTGTACGTTTAATGATTGAGATATATATATATAGATATATAGATATATATATATAAAAAGTCGACGGGGCGGCCTAAAGTCGGTATCAGCCAGTCAGCGAGGGAGTATATCCCCTTTTCAATAGCGCTAGACCAAGGAGATTGTTTTAGCATCTGAGGTGGAGCGCCACACCTACCATCAGCTCCTTACTTTACCGCACAGGTCCGTGTGCTACTCATACGCTGAGTAGGCGGGGACCAGTACAACTTTACTTACTTATTGATTTCTAATATTATTGTTTTATTCTCAAACTTCTTAAAAGCATGTATTATTAAATGTATAATTTTATATTGAACCCAGAATAACTTTAAAAAAGTGTAATCATTTTTGTGTTCTTATTCCTTTAAATTAATATATCTAATTCAATATAATATTTAATTATATCAAAATTCGTACCCAGAGAGTACATTATTTTGCTAGTATATATAATATAGGTGTGAATAATAAAAATGAATCCGATATGTTAAAGAAAATGTATGAAAGTAAAAGATATACGGTGGTAAGGATGACATTTATTGCTGTTTTATAAGACAACTCAATTTTTCAATCTGGTTTTAAATTTAAAAAAGATCTTAGATAAAATAAAAATAATAAAATACCGGGCATTCAAATTCAGATCATCATCATCATCATCAGGACAAAACACATAAGTATTTTTGTTGTCGATTTCTGGTCATGAGTAACACGAGAAAAAATATTGGAAATTGATTAGCGTATTTGACGACATATAAGACGCACTGGCATATAAAACGCACCCCCATTTCAGCGGTTTAGATTCAGGAAAAATATCTAGTGTATTTAAGCATATATTGTTGAAAACAGTCTAGCTGTGCATTACACAAGCAGAAACATAGCTGTATAAAAGCAATTTGGCAGTACAGGCAATCAATAAGCATACACAAGACATCTCAAAAGCAGGAAATAATAATATTATAGGCTAGGCCTAGAAGTCTCAAACTTCACCTAAGATGTATATATATTTACCAACTCCTCCGCACGAGCAGGATACGACACAAGATCAATTTCTTAAGCGGTGTTAAACAGGTTTGAATTCAGTTCTCCTTCTTCTAGACTGGTTCTGCTGGTTACCTAGCCATGGTTAAAGAATCAAGTCTGCTATTTACCCATAGCTGAAGGGAGAGTAGGATTCATACCTTTCCCAAGGGTATTAGCGCTAAGTGAAATGCAATTACCACGTCCAGGATTTGAACTCGGGGCGACGAGTACATTTCCCATTACACCACGCGCTTCCTACACCTAAGATGTATAAGACGCAGGGCAATTTTTTGAGCCAAACTTTTCGAAGAAAGGTGCGTCTTATATGCCGTCAAATACTCGTGTCACACCCTAACCATGGCGAACAGGTTGGTAAATATCTAGTCTGTTTGATTAATGTTCGATAACATTTACATTTACAATGGGGCAGTATATCACCAACTCGCAATAACTGTTTTTCTATTTTCTATTTGTTTGGCCTGCGACTATGTCTTTACTTCGTTCATTATGTTATTCAGTTCTCACTCGGTGTAACGTGAGTAGGTTTTATGTCTATAACATTTAATTATATATATATATATATGATCAGTTTGCATGCTGAAGACTTAAGATATCTTTTTTTTCAAAAGTCTCTGGTTGGCGATGGTGATTATACCGCACTTCGATCAAGCTCTGTGCTAAAATATCCCAGTGTGACTATGCAATTACTGCAGTCTTTTCCCTTGGTAACCGTTCGAAAAACGCAAACTGATATCATGGAATTGCTCTAAAAAAACGCTTTTCTAATTTTATTGGCATATCAATCTTCGTGGGTTAATTAATGCCAATGCCATCCTTGTAAAAGAACTAGTGGTACTATTTAACCCATGCCTGTGTTAGATGTGGGTTTTCTTACATTTTCCAAGGGTATTAGTCCGAAAGCGAACGCAATAGCTCGACGGGAGTTCAAACTCGCTTCGTCGAGTCCAGCACACTATCCACTAGGCCACGGGATTCCTTCTTTAAACTAAGAAGAGTACCATGAAATAAACTAAGATTGAATAAATTAATAAAGATTGACGTGCCGTAAAACCAACCAACCAACCAACCAACCAACCTTTTGTCATCCATTATAGAAGGCATTAATCTACCACCTATGGATATGTCCAGTTTGACATATAGTAAAAGGATGCATTTATCTTACTACTTTTATGTTTGACAATTCATAGACTGTAGTTAAACTGCCATTGGGGACCACCAAAAACTTTCTGTTTTAATTTTCCGACCGTTGTGCAAGTTCAGCCTATTTTTCTGTCAAATTCGTTGGGACCCTTTTTAGGTACTATTTTTTTTTTGTATTTACCGCGTACCCCACTTGTACGGGTCAGGCACAAAGTCCCTATTAACGTGGGACCACCCACAAGCCGAAGCTCATGGAATGGCAGGTGCAAAAATTGCGTCGATCCCGTCGGCATTCCACTCAAGGGGGCGCCTCAGGCACTATTTCAAAAAAAATTTGTTTTAAAGTGTATGTTGTGTGTAAGCTACTGTGTCTTACGTCACCAGTTGGGGTAGATGGGAAGAAGATGTCGCGTTTGTTTTCTTACAAAAGGTTTGATAGTGATTTGTCGCTAGATATTAACGTCCTCTTCAAAGTCACTGGAAATGGGTCAGGTCTTTTCGGGCCTGAACGTTTTGCCCATGACAATATGTAACTTAGCATTAAACTAGAAGACACATTGGATGAGGAGGATAGTGAAGGATACTACGTCGGATGAAAAGAGATAATAATACGGTGGCGAAGAGATTAACTGATTACATCTCTCTGGTCTGTTTTAAACAATGTGCCTCTTTTTTATTCACTTTTTAAAAATGTTATATATACTAGCAAATATATGCACCCTCCGGGTGCAAGTATTTAAGTTTTGATATAATAAAATATCATATTAGATTAGAAAGGCTAATGAAACTGACTAAAAATGCAGATAAAAAGATCTGCAACAGAGGGGGTATAATCGAAAAATAGAGCAACTTTGAAACTAACTATTTCATCATTTTCCATTACTCCCCTCTTTCATTGGTAAATTTTCCTAATTTAACTATTTAGTTAAAATAGGAAGTAAAGGATAATATTACAGTTATTTCTTCTTGAAAATAAATTTCTTTTAAGATTTATCCACGAGATTTTTGTTTATATTTCTTAAGATAAAACCAAACAATTAGAAATCAATAATACCAAGCACATATTTATTAAAATAAAATTTTAAATATCAATATGCAAATTAGCCTTCTCGTTCAAACTGTAAACCACTATTTTGTTATATATATAAATACAATTGCATGTTATTAGTACGTAGATATGATCAACAGTATTAATAATGTAAAACAATTTTTATTAATAACTGAAGGTTTAAAAGAATGAAATCATGGAGAATTTGACGGAAATAATTTAGGGAATTGTGACCTGAGTAGTAATATAGTTTCGGTTACAGACAGAAAAACACACAATCTCCATTATAATAAGACTAGAGCTTCATCAATGAATACAGTTTAGTGTACATAACTTCGGTGATGACTATAATTATATAATGAGGCTGACAATTAGGAATCCGAATGATGAAGGAAACAGCAGAACCTGATTTCGACCTTGGTGGGCCCGGGAGATTTATGATTAGAGGGCTCCTCAAGTTGCCTCAATATAGAAATGAAATTAGATACACTATAGGTGCAAGTATTTAAGTTTTAATGTAATAAATATCATATTAAATTAGAATGGCTAATCAAACTAAATAAGAATGCAAATAAAAAGATCTAAAACAACATGTGATGTAAATAACACAGGGTACTGTGACTTGAGTAGGAATATAGTTTCGGTTACAGACAGAAAAACACAATCTCCATTATAATAAGATATTATAGTTTCTTTAGGTTATTTAGCAAATTATTTAGGTTATTTAGCAAATAAAAAGATCTAAAACAACATGTGATGTAAATAACTCAGGGAACTGTGACTTGAGTAGGAATATAGTTTCGGTTACAGACAGAAAAACACAATCTCCATTATAATAAGATATTATAGTTTCTTTAGGTTATTTAGCAAATTATTTAGGTTATTTAGCAAATAAAAAGATCTAAAACAACATGTGATGTAAATAACTCAGGGAACTGTGACTTGAGTAGGAATATAGTTTCGGTTACAGACAGAAAACACAATCTCCATTATAATAAGATATTATAGTTTCTTTGGGTTTTTTTTTTTTTTTTTTTTTTCGTTGACTTGGTAATTTTTTTCGGCAACGATAGATCTCTTAATATAACTTAATGTGACCAGACTAAACAGAATTTATTTGATCTAAACAATTCAATGTATGGATACCCTTTTATATTTGTCGCTATTTCTTTGATTATCAGCGGCTTTGCATTCATATTCACTTTCTTTTCTTTTACTTTCGGTAGTTATTTATCTGTGATGGATATTTTTTTTTATATGACGTCTTTTCCTCCATTATTCAGAATATCCTCTTAAGCATAATATCAGTTGCCATTTTACCTATCCGTCCTCAGCATCTTCTTTTCTTCATCACTGTCCTTTTAGGTCTTTTAGCACTAAGAATACACAAGAAAATTGGTCATAATGGCCTCAGTACTTTAATCTCGTCTAAAATAATTTTATTCCCGGCGTGGAGAAGATAAACCACTGCTAAGTGGTATGAGACTACACAGTAGCATAATTCTCCCGTATTTATGAGGGTTGAGACTGTTGTAACCTAACAAAGGTTATTAAATGAGAAATAACGAAACGGAGGATGGAAATGAAATATGATTCTTATAACATTAACAAAATACAATACTAGCCAGCGGTGTGAAGAAGGTACATCACTGCTAGAGATATCATACAACTCAGTCAGCATAATATGTATAAGGAGTGGGACATACCCATTAATGTTCATAGTTAGGGTATATGAGGATTGGGACATACCCATTAATGTTCATAGATAGGTTATATAACACACTATGGACTTCTTTTTCCATTATAATATTTTCTCTCATAATATAAAACGAAATGAAATGGTTCCTTTTGTTGATAACCACAATATCATCAAAAAGTTAGAAAGATAAAATCTCAAAGCGCATTTCTTTTTTGTTCAAAGGGTCCATTTCATTTTTGTTCAAAGCGTCCATTTCATTTTGATTTGATTTCCTTTGTCAGAGGGAGGCGTAAGATACCCCGGAATATCGCAAAAATCAACCCTAATTTTTTTTTTATCAAGCTTCATTCTCTACAAAAGGTGTCATTTTATTAACAATATATTTTGATTTTCTATACCTGTATTTTGTATATCACGATTTACATTTTTGCCTTTCATCTTGGATGATTTGTATGGTCTCATTTTTAAGCAGATAGTGTTGCGAGATAATAAAGAAACAATCGTATTAATATCTTCTTATAATAATGGAGATTGTGGGTGTTTCTGTCTGTAACCAAAACTATATTACTACTCAAGTGACAATTACCTTAGTTATTTACGTCACATTTTCCATGATTATTATTTTATCTTAAACCTCAATTATTAATAAAATTGTTTTACATTATTTATACTGTTGACCATATCTACATACTGATGACATTCAATTGTATTTATATACAACAAAATAGCGGTTTACAACGTGAACGGAAAGGCTAATTTGCATATTGATATTAAGATTTGATTTTAATAAATATGTGTTTAGTATTATTGATTTCTAATTGTTTGGTTTTATCTTAATGAATATGAGCAAAAATCTCTTCAATATATCTTGAAAGAAATCCATTAACAAGAAGAAATAACTGTAATTTTATTCTTTACTTCCTATTTTAACTAAATAGTTGAATTAGAAAAAAATAGCAATGAAAGACGGAAGTGATGGACGAGTAAGTTTCAGTCATTCTATGTTCAAATCTTTTTATCTGCATTCTTATTTAGTTTCATTAGCCTTTCTAATTTGATATAATGTTTTATTACATTAAAACTTAAATACTTGCATCTGGAGGGTGCATATATTTGCTAGTATAGATAATAAAATAGGTTCACACAAAACTCTGGAAATAGAAATTGAAAAGTGACACCTTAAATCAACCCGCGTGCAGGTAATAGTTGAAGCTCTGGTTATAATGAAGGATTTTGATTTGGTTTGGTTTGTTTTGTTTTACGGCATATCAACCTCGGTGGGTCATTTAATCCCTATAACGTTTTTAAATAAATACATTCTTAATGGATAATCGATTTTGTTTATACACTCGTGTTTTTTCTATTTAACCCATAGATGGGATCCTAACAGGTACTACCACTCCGGGTCAGAGTAGACCAGTGAGCAATGGGGCTGAAGGGGTGCTCTAAATTCCTCAAACTTCCACTACCAATTTTTCTGAGTTATGAGCTGCTACTAGGTCGGTTTTTGATTTGGGAAGGTTATTTGAGGTACGAGCGAGCTTCAGATAGGTTTATCTTAATAAGTTCACGAAAACATTTAATTTTCCTAAAAATTTAATTCATAAAAAATAACCATTAAAACATATTACAACACATTTCATTACATTCTATCTTATTGTGTTTTTATACAATACTGTGCTAGTTTTCTACGTAAATGAAAATTAGGTTGATGTTTTTTTTCTGAGAAGGACTGTAACGAATTAATGGCATTTCAGTTCATTTTAATGTGAATAATTGATTTGATATAAGAAGAAATTGAGTTACAAGTAGTGATGAATTAAACTCATAACTCAAGGTTCAAGTGTACATATTAGGAGGATCAGTCAAAAAGTAATGCCATTTTGCTTACGACAGGTATAATTACTAACACAGGTATATGTATCTGTTATAGGTGATATACCCTATAGACTAATGGAATGCGCCGACGGCTTACTCCCAAGCCATAATTGTCGCTGTTACTTATAGTAAGTAACAGCGACAATTATGGCTTGGGAGTAAGCCAATGCGAGTCAGCTCATAACTCTATTTGTCGGACGTAATTGCCACTTCTCTGTACTATAATTGTCTACTCTTTTGTTAATACATTTTCCTACATTTGTTACCCGTCGTTTTGTTCTTATTTGACCCCTTAAACCCAAACAAGAGTATCATACATCAAAATGAAGCTGGTTCTCTGTGGATCACATCCCTATTTCTCCACATAGTCACCGTTTCTCTCAATAGCAATGTTCCTCCTTCGAATAAGAGCATGTATCCCTGCCACGTAAAATTCTGTTAACTGTTATCGAGCCACTTCTTCAATACAGATTTTACGTCCTCGTCACTGGAATACTATTTGTCTTCAGACTATCATCTCTTCGGCTCCATGAAAGAGGGTTGGTAATGGGCTAGTAGTTATTTAAAAAAAGTGAAGTAATCGAGGTGGCCTAAAGTCGGTATCAACCAGACAGCGAGGGAGTCTATCCCCTTTTCACTAGCGCTAGACCAAGGAGATTATTTTTTTGCGTCTGAGGTGGATCGCCACACTTACCATCAGCTCCTTACTTTACCGAACAGATCCCTGTGCTACTCATACGCTGAGTTGGCGATGTCCGGTATCGAACTAGAAACCTTGTGGTTTCTAGCCGAACGCTCTACCGACTGAGCTAAACCGGACAATCTTTTTGACTCACCCTCGTTATTCTACTAATGTTTGTGTATTTCTGTATGCGTCTATGCGAAGGTGATGTTGAATTATAAACTTTGAAGCAATGTAGATCAGTGAGCTGATAAACATGTCATTTTTTGCTAAAGTGAGTGAGTCAGATACATTGATATGAAGTTGAACAATTAGTTTTATCTTATGAATGGCGGGACAGGTTAGGAGAGATCCATATTTTTCACATGGACTGCTATATCTGGTGTGATCACCAGTAAACATGATAAGAGACTCTATTCATTTCCAACATAAAAAAAAGTACAAAGGCGCTTTTAGAAACTCATCGAAATTTTTCTACATGTATAAAATAGTTTTTTCTTATATATATATATATATATATATATATATATATATATATATATATAGAGAGAGAGAGAGAGAGAGAGAAAACAAGCACATGATGTTAAATTCGCTGACAGAATTCTGTTTCGACCCTTTATTGAAGTGCTCTTCATCAAGAGCGAGTTTTGATGAAGACCACTTTAATAAGGGTCGAAACAGAATTCTGTCAGCGAATTTAACATCATGTGTTTGTTTTTTCTAAATAGTTATTTTCACTGTCGGATTCACTTACATACATTTTTCATATATATATATATATATATATATATATATATATAATATATATATTTGGAGGATATGTGCTTAATTGAAGTCACTCCCTGAATGTACATTTCGACCTATTAGGTCTCAGCTTGGCAGTCGATGTTTCGAGTCACACACGGGGCAGTCTCCCATGTCTATAACCTTGCTGATGAGACCTCGAATAGGTCGAAATGTACATTCATGAATTGACATTTTCTTGATTTGTTTAGCCTTACATTTGAACATATATGCCCGCCTAAATACATTAATTATTAACTAATTAATTTTCAAAATTAGGTATGACTTCAATTAAGCACATATCCTCCAAAAATTGTCGGCTAAAAGCCATTTGTTTGTTTACTCACTCTCATATATATATATATATATATATATATATATATATATATATGTATTCCATATAGCTCCTATATATATATATATATATATATATGTATATATATATATATATATATATATATATATATATAAACAAAATTTTGGTACAGTTAAATTTATATATGATTTTTAAAACTATCATACTTTATTGATCAGCAATTTTAAACGAATAAAAAGAAAAGAGAGAGAAAGAAGGAGAAACTTAAGGGCCCTTTCGACCGGTGCTTTTTCAAAAGTAACAACCGGTAGATCGTTTAAAAGTCACACTGTATATATATTGGGTAAAAGAGGGGGATTAGACAATGTAAATGTTGGGGCAACATAAAGAAAGGAAAAGAAAAAAAATATATTTGTATATTATACATATATATAATATATATATATATATATATATATATATATATATATATAATTGTTGTTTATATTTTTGAAAGCAATTACAATGCGTATATCGTATAAAATTCGATCATTATTTTCAATAATCATGACAAGTAAACTAGGCAAATAACACGCGCGACGTGGAACACCGTACAGCTGTTTCAACTACACCGCTGATGAGACTTAATAAAGTTGAAACAGCTGCACGGTGTTCCCCGTCGCGCGCGTTTTTTTTGCCGAGTTTATTATGTCATGATTATTTTCAATAATTATCGAATTTTATATACGCATTGTAATTGCCGTAAAAAATATAAACAATAATATAATTTATTTAACAATGCTCCAAAAAGCAAATTTTCAAATTGCACACACACACACACAGCTCAGTCGGTAGAGTGTTCGGCTAGAAACCACAAGGTTCCTAGTTCGATTCCGGTCCTCGCCAACTCAGCGTTATGAGTAGCACAGGGATCTGTGCGGTAAAGTAAGGAGCTGATGGTAGGTGTGGCGCTCCACCTCAGATGCTAAAACAATCTCCTTGGTCTAGCGCTAGTGAAAAGGGGATAGACTCCCTCGCTGATTGGCTGATACCGACATTAGGCCGCACCGACGACTTTACTTTACTTTATATATATATATATTCATCAAAAGTTGCTACAGCGTTTTCATTATAGTAGCCTTAGTAGTTAATCTAAAAGATGTAGAAAATGTTTTCTCTCAACTACAGTGTTTGTGTTCAAGGTACATCCTCCTCAGAAGAAGAAAATGTTTAGTTTTTATGAGGAAGATGTACTGTCGGCACCGAAACCATGGTAGAGTGAAAAACATTTGATTGATTTCATATGAACTCACATGTCTACTTTATTCAGGCAAAAGTAATTTGTAATTCTATATGTTATCTATCTTCATCTTGAAAACGTGTTAGAGAGAAAAACTTTTTCTACAACTGTAAATGTTCTATATTTTACGAAATATATGGAGCACTTTAGGATTAACTGCAAATGCTACGACAATGAAAACGTTGTAACAACTTTTGATAAACACACACACACACACACACACACACACACACACACACACACATATATATATATATATATATATATGTATGTATGTATGTAAAATGAAAATGGAAGTGAATCCGAAGGTATGTTCAAATAGAAATAAAGGAAAGAAAGTATAGAATGGATAAAATAATTTAAAATATATAAATAAATTAAATAAATTAAATTAATAATAAATGAATTAAATAAATTAAATTAATAATAAATAAATTAAATTAATTAAATTAATGATAAATAAATTAAATAAATTTAAAAAATTAAATTAATAACAAATAGATTAAATAAATAATTAATATATTAATTAAAATGTTTGAAATACGCCAGACTTAGCGCAGGGTGGCGTCGTCAGTTATGTTATTGGCTGACTTCATAGCGGGGGGGTTCGGGGCTTCCAACATAATACCCCGTTGGAGACTTTCAAACTCCAACACGCCACCCTTGTGCAACGCCAACAGAAAAGTGTTTAAATACGCCAACGCGATGCTCTTGGATCCGATTGGCCAATTCCACAGCCAATCATCAACAAGGGAAGTTGTTATAAACAGGATCGTGCGACTCAGACATTTTCTTTTTAATAAATGCATTGGCTTAGCTGGTATGTTACTATGAAGAAAAACGCGTTGGATACGTGAGACAGAAAGGAATGTAAGTCGTAACAATTGAGAAATCTGTTTTTTTTTTGTTGTTTTTTGTTTCTTTTATTTTGTTTTCCATAATATCAATATCAATTACGATCTGAATTGCTTGATTTTTTCTTCTCTTCTATTTTCCTTTCTTTTGGGTCTTTCTTTTGCCTCTATATATCCAAATTGCGCCTCTGCATAACTTATTATAATCTTAGACAGCATCATAAGGCGCGTTTAAACTGTACCTCTTAATGTAATGTTTGTTAATTCGCTAATGTTAGTGTCGAACTACAGCTAAATGTCTCTTGGCCATTTGATTTTTCTAAATGTTTTGGTCAAAATTCCTTCGGCTTGAAGTGACTGAATAAAAAGATAAGGCATGTATGATATCAGGAAACAATATATTACTATACACTCACACTTCACCACATGCACTGACCATTCTATACCAGGGCCGGTTTAGCTCAGTGTTCGACCAGGAACCACAGGGTTCCGGGTTCGATACCGGCACTCACCCACTCAGCGTATTCTTACATAATCTATGCGGTTGCATAATATTATTGTCAATACCCTGTATTTCTAAAGGGATGGCCCCTTTTCATATCACGGGCGGGACTTTCCATGGAATATTACAGAAAGCCCGCGAAATACGTGAAGTCACGTGGGACCTGGTTGGGTCCTCAGTTTCAGTTTAGACGTCAGGCAGAGAAGATGTCATGCCTTAACTGGAACTCACCTATGTTTAGTTACATGAAATGTTTAGTTAAGTAAATAAAAGCTTATGAAGATAACACGGTTTTGTGGTTGGTGAATGTCTTGGTAACAAGTGCGACCAACCACCAAGACGAAGTCCAGACGCTAGAAGAGACGCTAGAAGAAGAATAGAAGTAAGTAAGCTTCCCGGCCCTGCATCTCCTTCGTTTCACCAGGAGTAACTCATGTGCGCTGCTGATCGGGTATTTTGACTTGACATTTTGTTCTGGCCTGATGGATTTTTAGTCCGCGTTCATTCTTGCATATTTTCACGCATGGGCATGTCACTCTCGTTGTCCATGAGTTTAAAGCTGTGTTCGATTCCATAATATCAATCAATTCGGGGATCTCATGCTCCCCCCTTTTGGGATCCCCTGAGGGTATGGTTCTATTGTAGTTTCTGTAGCGTTGGTTAATCCTAAGCCGGGTTGCTGGCCCGGACTTATTATTTTTGTGGTCTCTCCTCACCGTCAATTGTTTTTCCAATTTGTCAACCAGACTGTTCCGGGATAGTCAATAATCCTATTTTATCCATTCTATACTTGCTTTCCTTTAGTTCTCTTTGAACACACACACACACACACACACACACATATATATATATATATATATATATATATATACAGCAAGATTTCGGTATTCAATCTACACCTTCTTCAGGAGAACTAAAAAATTATAGATAACTACATTTTTTATATACTCGTCTGGTTTGAAATTATTTTTATTACCTTTTCTGTTTTTTGAATTAGTTTGTATGAATTCTAATTTCTAAGTCTAAACTTTTTTCCTTGGGAAAAAATGTTTTTTTTCTCTATGAACTTACATGTCTCCTTCATTCAAACAAAAGTATTTTGTAATTCTATCTGTCATGCATCTTCAACTCTCTCTCCTTTTTTCTTTTATTAATTTTGTTTATACCTTATTTGTATATACTACTGTAGTTAAAGTTTTCTAGTAAATCTATTTAGTTGTGGTTGGTATTTCTTTATATCTTTAGGGAGAAGTTAATCTTATTGAGTACATTTTATGATTAACAACTAATGCTACTACAATGAAAACGCTGTAGCAATTTTTTATACACAAACACACACACACACACACACACACATACACACACACACACATATATGTGTATATATATATATATATATATATATATATATATATAAACAAATCTAGCTATTTTCAGCCGACAGTATTTGGGAGAATATGTGCTTAATTGAAGTCAGACCTAATTTTTTGAAAGTTAATTCATTAATGATTAAATCCCGCCTAATTAATCATTAATGAATTAACTTTCAAAAAATTAGGTCTGACTTCAATTAAGCACATATTCTCCCATATATATATATATATATATATATATATATATATGAATGTGTGTGTGTGTGTGTGTAGTTTTATAATATATATATGTGTGTATATATATATATATATATATATATATATATATATATATATATATGAATGTGTGTTTGTGAGTGTGTGTGTGTAGTTTTTATAATATATATATATATATATATATATATATATATATATATATATATATATATATATATATATATGCATGTGTGTATGTGTGTGTGTGTGTGTGTGTGTGTGTGTAGTTTTATAAAAATGAAATAAAAGCATATATATCCTTGACGAATGATGTTTGATAAACAGAAGTTGCAGCATTTCTATTTAAAACATCTCTTGACAATGAAACTTATGTTGTTTTTATTTTCATTTTTTATAAAATTACATATTGTCGGATTTACTTCCATTTGTTCCTGATATATATATATATATATATATATATATATATATATATATATATATATATAAGTAATCCACAGACACGTGTTTCGAGGTATCACCTCTGATCAGTGTGGTTATACATTAACAGATACCCCTGGTCGGGTTTGAGAACCGAATGAATTTTCGTTCGCCAATCCTCTTATAAGTATGGCCAGAGGCAGCTATCAAATATAGGATAATATTTAATCGCTACATTTCTAAGCGGAAATGAATTCACTAGAGGCCTCAAAAAATTGTAAACAAAGCGAGGTTTAGCTACACGCCAGATACGGTGAATCCGCAATTATATATATATATATATATATATATATATATATATATATATATTTATTTTACAGAGTTTTCACAGATCAATGTTCATTATAAACAGCGACCCAGGTTTCATGCCAAGGGGCAATCATCAGGTTGTTGAGCAAGATCCCATGGTGTTTGTTGAAGATCTTTACTCAATGTCACATTTTGGACCGCAAATAACGTCGGTTAGTTCCGCGGACGCTATTGTAGTTCGGATTTACTAAAAATAATTTTTTTCAAAATTTGCATTTTTTTGTAATAATGCCAACGAAGTTACCTCCCTTTATTCGTTAAAAATAGAATTTTTTTTTTATTTTGAATATATATATATATATATATATATATATATATATATATATATATATATATGAAAAAATATATATATATATTTGTGTGTGTGTGTGTGTGTGTGTGTGTGTGTTATCTGTATATTTGTAAATTCGTTCATGCTCAGTAAATGATATACTATTATATTATGTAGTAAGTTGGAACAACTAAATCATTTACTAAGTTAGAACTGTTGAATTATATAATTTGGAACCACTAAATTATGCATCATGATGAACTACGTTGGTACCTGTAAATTATATACTATTATATAATTAGTTAGAACAGCTTAATTATGTATCATAAACTAGGTTGGACCCATATATATCTATATTAATACGCCTGTTCCTAAATCTTACGTCATACTGCAACACCTTCTGGTTAAAAATGACGCCGTCCAAATTGTCAAAGATACAATACAAAAATGTGAATACACATTATCTGGTGTCACGTAATCGCAGATTTCTTATTTGTCCCATTATATTTCACTCAATTTGTAAAATGTAAAATTCCAAATGGTCTTGCGTCTCTTAAATGTCCAACGTAAAATTAGAAGGAATTAAAAAAATAAGTTACGTGTTTGTTTTATTTGTAAATGTGAATTATAGAAGATATTTTGTTAGTTTTGGTAGGAATTGTATGTAATAAAATCGCAAATCAACGTTTCTGGCTTAGATAGCTCCTCTAAATTTTTCTTTCCTTTCGTGGAAATTCCACAGGACCCGCTATTTATATAAAAAGTAAATCCTTGTCAGGATGGTCTAAAGTCGGTATCCACCAGACAGCGGGGGAGTCTATCACCTTTTCACTAGCGCTAGACCAAGAAGATTGTTTGGGCGTCTGAGGTGGAGCGCCACACCTACCATAAGCTCTTTACCGCACAAATCCCGGTGGTACTCATACGCTGAGTTGGGGAGTGGCAGTATTGAACCAGGAACCTGCCTGGTAATTCCTAGCCAGACGCGCTAAACCAGCCCTAATTATATACTATTATATATTCAGTTGGAACCAATAAGCTGGAAACAATATGATACGAATATTGCTTAAAATCAGTGCATTTCATGCATAAATGAATTAAGAGTGTCATAAAAACTTCACGATGGACAAATGAATATTAATTCTAATTCCAGAATTTTCTCCTTGACGATTGTGTTATTCCATATTTTTTTCTCTGCATGACTTGAAATATATTATAACATTAATTAAATCAATTCAATCTGGTTTGTTTAAGGAGTATTTCATAAATCAATAATATTTAGCTCTCAAATAAAACATTGTTTCACGTCTTATCTGTTATTAGTTTATTTACTGCAGCATAAAAAGCTGAAGTGAACATTCTCTAAGTGTTCTAATTCCATAGATTTAGGCAGTTATAGTATCAAAATGATTTTCTGAAATTAGATTGACTCATTCTTTTTCTCAAGCAACTTTTGTTATGTTACATAATCTATGCGGTTGCATAAGATTATTGTCAATCCCCTGTATTTCAAAAGGGATGGCCCCTTTTCATATCACGGACTGGACTTTCCATGGAATAGTACAGAAAGCCCGCGAAATACGTGAAGTCACGTGGGACCTGGTTAGGTCCTCAGTTTTTCAGTTGGACGTCAGGCAGTGAAGATGTGCTGCCTTAACTGGAACTCAGCATACGCGCGTTATGTTAGTCAGATATTTAGTTACATGAAATGTTTAGTTAAGGAAATAAAAGTTTAAGAAAAATAACACGGTCTTGTGATTAATGAATGTCTTGGTAACAAGACTGATATAGAAGAAGAAATGAGTTAAGTGCGACCGACCACCAAGACGAAGTCACCAAGACGATAGAAAAGGCGTAAGATAGAAAAGACGTCAGAAGAAGAATAGAAGATGACAAGGAATAGAAGTAAGTAAAGAAGTAAATGGTATACAACAGTTACAGCTCCTCGTAACTTCTACAGGGTTCCCGTAGTTTAGTGGCTAACCAATGTATATACTATAAAATATTTATAAAGCAACTAAAAATTGTGTTAATGTTGCAACTTTTTGATATATAAGGCATGGGGCAAATGGTCACTCCTAAATATAGACTCGTCAACTACAACGTGACCCGAGAAAGATTTCTATTGTCCAATCACTGGCACTGCTGCTGCTGCTTCTGCTGTATTAATAGATGCCCCATTCTGAAGTTATGTCATTGACACTTGGATTCTCTTGGACGTCGGACTTACAGAGAATACTGTGACACCGGATTCTTATTGGCTTGCTTACTTATTCACTACATCTGGAACTAAGGATGGCTGCCAGATACTTAACAGTTAATGCGTACTTATTTGCTCTCCTAGAATATTATTAGCCCTGTTGGTGGAGGCGCGTGGTCTAATGGTTAGAGTCCTGGGAAATGGACTCGTCGACCCGAGTTCAATTCCTGGACGAAGCTGTTTGAATCTCACATTGCGCTAATACCCTTGGGAAAGGTATGAATCCAATACTCCCTCCAGTTATGGGTAAGTAGCAGGGCAGACTGGGCTCTTTAACCATGGCTAGGTAACCCGTCTAGGAGAAGGAAAACTCTGAATTCAAACCTGTTAAACTCCGCTTAGGAAATAGACCTTGTGTCACATCCTGCTGGTTCGGAGGGGTTGGTAAATATATATTAGCCCTGTCGGTGGGATTTTAGAATACACCGACTGCAGCTCTTCAGATCGGTAAGACACCGCCCTAATGGATGTTGGCCATAGATGGCGACCTGTGAGATTTAAGGACGGAATCCTGGTCGATGAGCAGTCCATGACATGCAACATTCCACCATGACCCTTATTTAGGGTATATGAGCGGACAGAGAGGACCCCTCCGATCATTTGGCTGGTCACGACGAGCACTAGCACCAATAGGATTCTCCCAATCGTATTACCCTTTTGACAAGCCTCAACCCTTATTATCATATATGTGCTAGAAGGCGGTGACCGAGGCTTTTAATGTATTGGGTATGACTTTAAACTCTCTCTGATGGTGAAGATTCAATTCTGGAGCTCTGGAGAATGGGGAATACCAGTCCAGTGCCATCACACGCAGATCCCCTCTGACCCGGAGTGGTAGTACCTGTTAGGAGCCCATCTATAGGTTGAATAGAAAAATATGAGATTAAAAAATGTGTAAAAAACATTGAGTCTCATCAATGGGTTAAATATAAAAAAGAATTTATAAAAAATGTGTTTGAAAATTGAGTTCCCATCAAAATAATTAAATCAAAATGTCTTCAGCCTAAAATAACCCAACAAGGGTTGACACACTGTAAAATTCAACTAGCCATGATGTATTATTTTCTTCATATATAATTATTAAGTAGGTTACTAACATTAAACGGTGTCCTATTTTCTGAATACAGTCATTATTTTGGGTAATCATTCTATTTGACTTTGGGAAGTGAAATTAAATAAGGTTGAGTTTAATCAGAAAATGGTGATTAGCGAAATCCAGTTATCAATATCAGCCCCAGGTAGAAAAAAAAAATGATTATAAAAATTGGAAAAAAAAAATAAATAAATAAATAAAATAAATAAATAAATAAATAAAATAAAATAAATAAATAAATAAAATAAATGAATAAATAAATAAAAATAAATAAATAAATAAATAAAAATAAAATAAAAAATAAATAAATAAAATAAAATAAATGAATAAATAATAAAATAAAATAAATAAATAAATAAATAAATAAAATAAAATAAATAAATAAATAAAATAAAATAAATGAATAAATAAATAAAATAAAATAAAATAAATGAATAAATAAATAAAATACAACTGTGAATGCATTTCATTCTGTGTACTGAGTTTCATGATTTAAAAAAATGGAAAATGAAAAGATCATATCTATAATTATATAATGTTCGTGTGTGAGTAACAGCGCGTACATATGATGAAACTTGTAACTCGAATTAAGAGACATGCATCGCGTGCTGAGTATGCTCGCATATTGTTAACCTGAAAATATCGAGATATTGTTACATAATTATTAGATTCTTAATATTTATGTACAGTAGTGTAGAAATCAAAATGGCTGTTATAAGTTGCAGCCCACGGCTTTGAAGGTTGAATGACAAGGCTTGACCTCAGTCCTAACCTTCAGTTGGATACCGTGAGAATCGGTGGAGAAGACCCTCTTCCGGTTTAGATTAGAAACAGATTTTAGTCAGTCGGCCCAAAACTACGACGGTGGTAAGTCGTGTTATACACGCTCCGACTCAATCTGCGCAGGTAGTCTGATGGGGGATTTCGAGAATAAAATATGATCTAAGTAAATCGAAGTCTTGTGTTATTGTCTAAAAACTACCAATGACACAGGGCTTCCGATAAAGAGAAATCCCCAATGGAAGACCAGACACGAAGTCCCCCAGAGAAGTCCAGACGCTAGAAGAGATGTTAGAAGAAGACGTAAGATAGAAAAGACGTCAGAAGAAGAACAGAAGAATAAAAATAGAAGTAAGTAAAGAAGGGTATACAACAATATATCATGAGCAGTATGTCACGTCGCAAGTATGGGTCATCTAGCAAGGATCGAACTGCTATTCAGTGGAAATGAACGCGTGAGGTTAGTCTGCTAACTGTGAAACCACGATGTGATGCCCAAACGAAAACAGATAAAAGGTGAAAATAAAATTCTGCCAAACATACATAACTACAAAGATGTAGTGGAGGTACGTGGTGTAATGGTTAGCGTCGTCGGAAATGGGTTTGTCGACGCGAGTTCAAATCCTGGACAAGGCTGTTTGTATTTCATTTGCTCGCATATTGTCAATCTAAAATCTCGGGATATATAGTAAGCAGGCAAAAATAAAATAAATAAATTAACAATTTAAAAAAGATTTAATAAAATTATCCAAAAGAAATATAGTTATTTATTAACGTTAGCTTAGATGTGACACAAGGTCAGATGTATGGGGCCTTTAATGAGAATCGAACTCAAAAACAATGGGCGGCAAATCTATCTTGCTAACAATTACACCACGAGAGATACCCATATTTACTAAGCTTAGCTTAGATGTAACACAAAGCCAGATGTATGAGGCGCCCCTAATGAGAATCTAACTTACTGAAAATGCTCCTCCTATCTAGCTTACTAACCATTACACCACGTGAGGCGCCCGCAGAATATGTAACTTGGTAGCAGTTACTTAACCACCCTGTTATCCACGGATTTGATGTGACACAACATCGCAAGTATGGGGCGTGGAACGAACTCGCTATTCGGTAGAAATCAACGTGTGAGGTTAGTCTGCTAACCATTTCCCCACGATGGGATGCCCAGTCGAAAACCGATATATATATTTACCAACCCCTCCGCACGATAAGGTATTAGCGCTAAGTGAAATGCAATTACAACGTCTAGGATTTGAACTCGGGGCGACGAGTCCATTTCCCATGACCTTAACCATTATACCACGCGCTTCCCATATCGAAAACTGATATAAAGTGAAAATAAAATTCTGCCAACCATACATGACTACAAAGATGTAGTGGAGGTACGTAGTGTAATGGTTAGAGTCGAAGTAAATGGACGCGATGCTGAGAGGCATCAACGTGACATTGCAGTAGAGGGCGTCTGATTATCAGACCACATCCAAGAGGCAACCCAGCTCTTCCTGGAAGTCTGGCTCGTTGATGATGATGGTTGTTGCATGAGGTTCGACGCAAGTTCAAACCCTGGACAAGGCTGTTTGCATTTCACGTGCTAAGGTTCCCTCCCTCTACTCTCCTTCCAATTATGGGTAAATGGTCGAGCCGACTGGGCTCTTTAACCAGAGTTAGGCAATCATTCCAGGAGCAGGAAAATTCTGAATTCAAACCTATTAAACTCCGATTAAGAAATTGACCATGTGTCACATCCTGCTTGTGCGGAGGGGTTGGTAAATATGTATACAACTATAAAGATGATGGTTTGTGTGCACAAAAGTAAAGATGAAATGCAGTAACAAAATTTCCACTGTAGTTGGTTGGTTGGTTCGTTTATACAATGCCAAGTTATTTTTTATTTTGTAAAGCAATTATTTGGTTTCAAGTAACTAATATTACAATTCTTTTTTAGATATCTACAGCTTCAAATAATTACTTTCAGTGCAAATAATTTGCATACAGTTACGTTTTTTAAAGTTATATATTTTGAGTGAAACATGCATCTCTGTGTACATTCTGCAAACTTCACATGCTTTGCACTTCACTGCCACCAGAAATTTGATAGCATACCTATGTTCAAGTCTGGTCCACTCTGTTTTATTTGCTGACATTTATAATAGGTTCAAACTAAATTATGATTTCACATAGCGAGTGATACAGTCGAGGAATGTCAGCCAAGTCAAATTTAATACTACAATTAATAGACACGAATGTTCACGTCTAAGCCATTCCCATTTGTACTTCTGTATCTCTCCCTCTCTTAGTCCCCAGCATTGGAGAGATAGATAGATAGATAGATAGATAGATAGAGAGAGAGAGAGAGAGAGAGAGAGAGAGAGAGAGAATTATTTTAACTCTCTCTTGGTCTTAAAGGATATTATATATATATATATATATATATATATATATATATATATATATATATATACATATGTGTGTGTGTGTGTGTGTGTGTGAGAGTGAGTAAATAAACAATGTGTTTATTTGATATGGCTTTTAGCCGACAAATTTGGGGGGATATGTGCTTAATTGAAGTCATATCTAACTTTGAAAATTAATTAGTTAATAATTAATGAATTTAGTCGGGCATATATGTTCAAATGTAAGGCTAAAAAAATCGAGAAAATGTAAGGCTAAACAAATCGAGAAAATGTCAATCCCTGAATGTATATTTCGACTTATTAGGTCTCCCATGTCTATAACCTTGCTGATGAGACCTAATAGGTCGAAATGTACATTCAGGGATTGACATTTTCTCGATTTTTTTAGCCTAATTAATTTTCAAAATTAGGTGTGACTTCAATTAAGCACATATCCTCCAATATATATATATATATATATATATATATATATATATATATATATATATTATATATATATATATATATATAAATACAGGGAGGTTCAAAAGTAGGTATACAGTTATAAAAACACATACAATACTCTTTGCATTTATTAAACAAACAAATGTTACATATACGTGTAATAACATTAATTATTATCATTAATAACATATATATATTATATATATATATATATATGTGTGCGTGTGTGTGTGTGTGTGTGTGTGTATATATATATATATATATATATATATATATATATATATATATAGTGTGAACAAAAATTATTATTAAGACAATCAGGAGTATTTCTTGTATGTTGTTTAATCTCAACTAGTTTCGACCTTCGGTCATCTTCAGGAGAAAATTTCTTATTTGAAGAAATTGTTGATATATTATTAGAAAGGGAGCATTATAGAAGAGTTATAAATGTTCAAGTGTTATAGTGGGTTTAACATGCTGTTAAAATCCGGGTAGGCGAGTGTGTTTGATAGTAGCATGTTCATTCGTTCCGTGAAGAATATATATTATATATATATATATATATATATATATATATATATAATGGAGAATGAATGTGAAAAGTATTAGCATATGACGGTGCCCAATGCTAAGTTAGCAGACCAGATTTAAAATCAGAGATTAAATTCATGTATTAAATATCCCGTAACTGCAGTTTCATGCATACTTGCAATCGTCAGACGGTCAAAAAAAATTTTTTTTTTTAAAGAATGGTGGCTTGTTCATCGTTTATATAACGTGAAGAATGTTTACACAATATAATCTTATAACGCTAAACTTATATTTAAAAAGATAAACATGCTTTGGTCTTAATGAACGCGGTGTCCAGATGAATATTTTTTTACGGTGGGCCGGATTATAACGGCTGCAGGCCGGGTAATTGAAAAAATAATGAGCGTGGGCTACATTATTATTGTGATCAATACTTGAAAGGCAAATCTCAGTTTCACAAATCTCACTAAAGTTTTCTGCTAATGTTGGGTTCTTTGATAATGTTTTGATAATTAATATATTGGTTAAATTTGTTTTTGTGCATCTTACGCCACTCATCCATGAATATAATATGGAAAGATACATTTTGTTTTACATCTTTTTCTCAGAGCTTTCGTTCTGCCTAGCAAGTATTGAACAATAATAATGTGGCCCACGCTCGTTATTTTTTCAATTATCCGGGCCACCGTGAAAAGAATTTTGTGATCCCTGTTCTCAACTATTGGCAGTCAAGGAAAGTGAGGATTGTAAAGTCAACCTTATCTGCAGTTACAACACAATTATTTGACTGTGTTGAGGCTGCTGTTTATGTTGTCATTATGATAATAAAGGAAGTGTTAGGATGTCTTGAATTAACTCTTTACCTACGTTAAGCCGCTCATTGCAGCTCTCCATGCTTCACCCAAGCAAAGTACAAAAATTGATGGTTAGTTCATTATAATTCATCAGAAAGGCTTCAATTACAATAGTAAACTTTGTTCTACTTCTTTTTCTCAGAGCTTTCGTTCTGCCTAGCAAGTATTGAACAATAATAATGTGGCCTGTGTTCGTTATTTTTTCAATTATCCGGGCGACCGTAAAAAAAGTTTGGTGATCCTCTATTTAAATACGGACCATGAGACTTTTTTAGTTTCGGAAATTGACATCAAATGCAATGTTAGAGGATAGCATATATGGTTGTTTTTTGTTGTTTTTTTTTCATTTGGTGGGTGAAATGGCTGCCAAATCATCTGATAGAATTTAAACAGTTTCCTAATCCTTATGGATAATCCCTTATAAATATTGTTATCCACTCGCCCAAGTGTTATCCTTCCTTAATCTTCGTTAAAAGGAAGACTTACCGTTACTCGATGTAAGGTAGTTGTTTTTTGTTCATAAGGACGCGATGATGAGAGACATGAACGTGACATTGCAGTAGAGGGTGTCTGATCACCGGACCACTTCCAAGACGCCATTCAGATCTTCCTGTTCTGGCCATATTCCACATGGAAGTCTGATTCGTTGATGATGATGATGGTTGCGCATGAGGGTCGATCACGTTGAGGAAAGCTCACAGTCCCATCACTGGTCGTACATACTCCTCCAAACCTTTTGATGATGTCAAATCCGACCACATCAAAGAGGCAACCCAGATCTTCCTGCTCTGGCCATATTCCACATGGAAGTCTGGCTAGCTGATTGTGATGGCTGCGCATGAAGGTCTATCACGTTGAGGAAAGCTCACAGTCCCATCACTGGTCGCACATACTCTTCTAAACCTCTTGTTGGTGACAAATCCGACCACTTCAAAGAGGCAACCCAGATCTTTCTGATCTGGCCATATTCCAGATGTAAGTCTGGCTCGCTGATGGTGATGGCTGCGCATGAAGGTCGATCAGGTTGGGGAAAGCCCACAGTTCCATCACTGGGCACACATACTCCCCCCAACCACTCGTTGGTGTCAAATCCGAATAGAAGGTCGAAGACCAGCAACTTTTCGTCTACAAATATTCACCAAACCAACCAACCAAATAAACAATGAATTAATCGACACAGAAAATACAAACATGTTAGCACTGAAACCCGTAACGAATGCATTCGATACAATTTAATGGCACACCGAGGAAATTTTCAATGAATTTCAGTTATGCACAGCTGGGAGCAAATTGAGTTTATCTGTTTATATATTATTTACAAAATAAAAATAAAAAAATAAAAAAATAAAACATACTGCAATTCAAATATTTTCCCAGCCTAATTAAATACCAAGCGTGTTTTTGTTTGTATCTGCGGCACTCAAGTCTAAAAATGTTTAAAATATGGAATATATATATATATATATATATATATATATATATTATATATATATATATATATACACACACACACACACACGCATATATATATATATATATATATATATTATATATATATATATATATATATATATATATATGTATTGCTTTGATGCTTGGGGCTTCAGACACCTCAACAGCTAAGTTATTGAAGTGGTGTTTTTATCAATTTCTTTACGTATCATTTATTTTTTAGTATTAAATTTATTTATAAGAACTTCGCTAAAATATGTTTGCTGTAGTTTCGGTCAGGGAGTTCCCTGTGCCCATGGCTCCCAAAGTCTTTCGATGTTCTTCAACGTATAGTATCGAATTATTTATATTTATAGTGAAAAAACATACAGGAATGAAAAACATTATTGCAATAACAAGGCAAATAAAAACAGTTATAACACAACCTGAGAGTTTCGATTGGAAAATAAACAGACGTTTAGACCGATACGTCATCTAAAAAAAAAAAAATAGAAATAAAAACTGTCAAAGAGGCACTACAGAAAAACTTAAAATTATTTTACTTGCTCATCTGTTCACGAACATTAAAAAAACTACGTAGCTTATATATATATATATATATATATATATATATATATATATATATATATATATATATATAAGTTTTGTTGAACTGTACAGACAATTCTTGTCGGACAAGTTTTTGGTTGATCCTTTCTAATTTTCGGGCCATCTTTTTGGTGTCGGGGTGGAACTGGTGTAACAGTCCACCAAAGGTTTCGATACGAGCGCTTTCGGCAATACAGTTTGCCATCATCAGGTAGGAAACGATGGTATGCTTTCGTGTCTCGTTTTTAAGAAGAACGAGTAGTAGCAAGGAATTAGAAGTGGGAGGTAATAACAATTGGTAGTGGAAGGTTGTAGGAATGGTAGTGGCATTGCCGAAAGCGCTCGTATCGAAACCTTTGATGGACTATTACACCAGTTACACCCCGACACCAAAAAGATGGCCCGAAAATTAGAAAGGATCAACCGAAAACTTGTCCGACAAGAATTGTCTGTACAGTTCAACAAAACTTGTATAAAAGAAAAAATGCTGCCAAAATACACTTATATATACTAGCAAATATATGCACCTCCGGGTGCAAGTATTTAAGTTTTAATGTAATAAAATATTGTATTAAATTAGAAAGGCTAATGAAACTAAATAAGAATACAGATAAAAGATTTGAAACAGAGGGAGTAAAAAAAGATTTGAAACAGAGGGAGTATAATAAAAAATGGAACAACTGAAACTTACTCTTCCATCACTCTCGTCTTTCATTGTTATTTTTTCTAATTTAAGTATTTAGTTATAAGAGGAAGTAAAGAATAAAATGACAGTTATTTTATCTTGTTAATGGATTTCATTTAAGATTCATTGAAGAGATTTTTGCTTATATTCATTAAAATAAAACCAAACAGTTAGAAATCAATAATACTAAGCACATATTTATTAAATTCGATTTTTTAATATTAATATGCAAATTAACCTTCCCGTTCACACTGTAAACCGCTATTTTGTTGTATATATAAATATAATTGCATGTTATCAGTACGTAGACATAGTTAACAGTATTAATAATGTAAGACAATTTTATTAATAATTGAGATTTAGATAAAAATAAAATCATGGAGAATGTGATGTTAATAACTAAGGGAATTGTGACTTGAGTAGTAATATAGTTTCGGTTACAGACAGAAAAACACACTATCTCCATTATAATAATAATAATAATATATATATATATATATATATATATATATATATATAATGAAAGATTTCTGTGGGGATAGATTTAGTGCAACTGGTTGCTGATGATGAATCAAAAAGAAATGCCATTTTTATTTAGGAAAGGTAAAATTACAAAGACAGGAACATGTATCTTACATCAAAATGAAGCTGGTCCTCTGTGGATCATATCCCTACTTCTCCACATAGTCACCGTCTCTCTCAATGGCAATGTTCCAATTAAAGCATGTATCCCTGTCCCGTTCTTTGAGCCACTTCTTCACTACAGATTTTACTTCGCTACAAATTTCATTGGCCCCATGAAAGAGCGTTTTGAGAGGAAAACATTATTCCAGTGACGGGAAGTGAAACCTGTAGTGAAAAGGTGGCTCAAAATATAGTCAACCGAATTTTACGGGGCATTTTACAATGAAAATAAAAAGCATTAAGTAAAATTCATTTATGATTTTGTCTTAACCAGTGTTCCTTTTCTTTTATTTACAGTTTCTTATGAAGTAATTCAACCCAGCACAAGATCCAAGAGTGTGATCACTTCCTGTGAGTAAATTAATACTTTATATCTGACTATCTGACAATCGCCGGTTGAGCCGGTTTAGCTCATTCGGTAGAGCACTTGCCTAGGTAATCGCTTGGTTCCAGGTTCGATAATCGCCCTCGAAAACTCAACGTATGAGTGCCAAGAAGTGTGCTCGCAAAGCTCGAGATACGACTTTTCCGTAAAGAATGTGTGCTCCAGTTGTCTCCTTAGATAGTAGCTTGCAACTCAGTACCATTTATGAGACCATAAAAACTCCTACAAAAACTCATGGTGGCGTGAAAGCCTCCTAATCTTCAAACTATGCCCATTGACTTGGCATCAATAATTTCAGCAGGTTTCCACCTCTGATAGTTCCGTATATTTAAAAGTAAACAAATCGACGCATCAGGGTTTTTTTGCACACACCCCATACCCAGGCGATGCTGGGTAGCTACTTCTAGTATATAATATAGATTTAACATTAGTATATATTAGCAGCAGAAAACACCCTCCGGGCGTTGTAAAATTAATTTTTGAAAGACATTGTCTGAGAGGGTGGGAGTTAAAAATTCAATGTCAGAGGGTTTGTATCATAAGTAAGACAAGTCCACATATTTATTAAAGGAGTAAAAAAGAAAAAAAAAGAAAACAATTTGAAATGAAAACTGAGCCCCGTCCCTCTCAAATAAAATGTTGCGTGCATGTAATAATCAAACAATTATTTTGAATATTTTACACATCAATTTTACACAAAATCGTAGGTATTTATTCATTTGTAAACTTTTTAGTTAACTTCTTGTTACTGTAAAAAAAAAAGGGACGAGAGTAAAAAAACAATTTTAAAAATTGCTTACTCAAATTTTGGGTGTATATAGCATAAGAATATCGTGACGTAAGCTGTGATGTAGAGCTATGGCGTAGTTTTTGTTACAGACAGAAATACAGACAATCTCCATTATTAATAGAATTGATATTCCGGTCAGTTGGCATTTTCATTTCATATTCTTTTAAATTTCACTATGGTGAAAACGATAATGAAGCATGAACATTGTTATGATTCGTGTGGCTATTTTAGGGTTGGAGTTGAAAGCAGTTTTTACTAGTGATCCTTGTGGCATGAAGTTTGATACTTTCTCATAGTAGAAAGATGTAGTATCAGGTTTTAATCCTTAGGGCTGTAGCTGAAAGCAGTTTTACAGTGGAGATCCCTTGTGGCATAAAATTTGATCCTTTCTTAAAGTAGAAAGATCTAGTATCAGTTTTAATCCTTATGGTTGTAGTTGAAAGCAGTTTTACAGTCGAGATCCCTTGTGGCATAAAGTTTGATCCTTTCTTAAAGTAGAAAGATATAGTATCAGTTTTTAATCCTTATGGTTGTAGTTGAAAGCAGTTTTACAGTGGAGATCCCTTTGTGCATAAAGTTTGATCCTTTCTTAAAGTAGAAAGATCTAGTATCAGTTTTAATCCTTATGGTTGTAGTTGAAAGCAGTTTTACAGTGGAGATCCCTTGTGGCATAAAGTTTGATCCTTTCTTGTAGTAGAAAGATCTAGTATCAGTTTTAATCCTTATGGTTGTAGTTGAAAGCAGTTTTACAATGGAGATCCATTGTGGCATAAAGTTTGATCCTTTTTTGAAATAGAAAGATATAGTATCAGTTTTATTTGATCTGTCCTCAAAGCTGTTGATCTCAGAGTTTATCCTGTCGAAGTAAAAATGAGTTATATCAGAGTTGATCCTGTTTTGAAGTAGAAAGACGTAGTATCAGTTTTAATCCTTGTGAGTTGATCTGTCCTCAAAGCTGTTGGTTCCATCCTTAAGCCTCACGGGTCACCACCCACGTTGAACAGGTGGCCCCATTGCCGGCGGTGTATTCTAACACCCGAGCCGAACTTAATTGGCTAACTACTTAAGTAACAGCAGATACTGTAAACAACCTGGGTTGATTGCATATCAATATGACTTGATTCAGAGGACCATATTACCTTTAGGCACCCCTTTTTGATCTCGATTAAGAAAGGACATGTTTTTCATTTACAACGTCAATATCCGGTTGTTTGTTAGGCGTAAGGGTTAGGGGTTTTATAATTTTTAAAAAATCTAAAAATCGTCTCTTAAAACAACCGGATATTGACGGTGTAAATGAAAAACATGTCCTTTCTTAATCGAGATCAAAAAGGGGTGCCTAAAGGTCATATAATCTGATTCGGAATTAAATGACCCGAAAAGGGTTGATATGTCGTAAAACAACCAACCAACAATAAAAAATGTGTCTATATTAGCAAGCTGAAGGAGGAAAGAAAAAAAATCGGTTACCCAAAGAGGATTAACCGGATGGATTTGTGATATTCTGTTAGCTATGATCTTTACGAGGTGTGTTTAAGTAAGATGCCTAACTCTAAATTAGTATGTTGCTTAGCTGAAATATTTTTCAAAGTGAGCCTACATTAGCAAGCCGAAGAACTTAATGAAAAAAAAAATGAAAAAAAACCCCAACAAAACAAAAAAAAACACAAAGAAAAGCTGCCGGATGTAATTAGGTTGTGATACTATTTCGCGTATCACTGTTTTCATGCGTCTGACCAATTTCTAGTTTAAAGTGAAGTTTGCTAACATTATGATCTGGGTTCTTTACACCTTTTATTCAATTTCGTTTAACACTTAGACGAGAGAGAGAGAGAGAGAGAGAGAGAGAGAGAGAGAGAGAGAGAGAAGAGAGAGAGAGAGAGAGAGAGAGGAGAGAGAGAGAGAGAGTGTGTGTGTGTGTGTGTGTGTATGTCAGCTTCAGGGGTGGGGGGATTTACACGTTTAACAACTCTTTGATATCAAGTGTGAAAGCTGCATTAAAGAAAACTCTTTTTTTTATTAACAGGGAATATGTTGTAACTACATGATGTGAAGATCAACACCAATAATAATAATAATAATAATAATACAAAAGAAAAAAAACGGTACGATTGAGTACGAGAGGTGTTCCATAGAGATTAGAGCAAATGATTTGGATTTGGCAATAACAAAACAAACGTTTCTATGTACGGTAGCTGTGTGCAAAATATCGCTGGTTCTATAAAAGGGTGATCACAGGAAATTCTTCTAAAAATCATATAAAATAAACTAACTCTCCGATTTTAATAAAACTTTCGGTATATGAAGTAACAAAAGACGAACTTTTATTGTAAATAAATGTTTACTAAATTGAAAGTTAGTTTTTGTTTCGCGCATTG
>CM042153.1:13827765-13830265 GCA_023376005.1 Doryteuthis pealeii | reverse complement strand
ACTTTTATTATACTAATTGATAATAGGTTTCCCACCTTTATTCTACTATTTGATTATATGGGTTTCTACAATTAGTCTACTTTTTGATAAAAGGGTTCCCACTTTTTTCTACTCTGTGATAATAGGTTTCCCTCTTTATTCTACTGTTTGATAATGAAGTTCCTACCTTTATTCTACTATTTGATAATGACGTTCCTGCCTTTATTCTACTATTTGATAATGAGGTTCCTACCTTTATTCTACTATTTGATAATGAGGTTCCTACCTTTATTCTACTATTTGATAATGACGATCCTACCTTTATTCTACTATTTGATAATGACGTTCCTGCCTTTATTGTACTATTTGATAATGAGGTTCCTACCTTTATTTATTCTACTATTTGATAATGAGGTTCCTACCTTTACTCACTATTTGATAATGAGGTTCTACCTTTATCTACTATTTGATAATGAGGGTTCCTACCTTTATTCTACTATTTGATAATGACGATCCTACCTTTATTCTACTATTTGATAATGACGTTCCTGCCTTTATTGTACTATTTGATAATGAGGTTCCTACCTTTATTCTACTATTTGATAATGAGGTTCCTACCTTTATTCTACTATTTGATAATGAGGTTCCTACCTTTACTCTACTATTTGATAATGAGGTTTCTACCTTTATTCTACTATTTGATAATGACGTTCCTACCTTTATTCTACTATTTGATAATGACGTTCCTACCTTTTATTCTACTATTTGATAATAGGGTTCCCACATTTAATCAACTAGATAAACTTAATAGAACTGAAATAAAATGTTGGAAATTTGCAAAAATAGTTATTTTTTCTTTCTTAATTCTAAGAGTGCCACAGGAAGAAAGATTTTGAAGACGTTTCTTATGTAACGTTAACATCTGGCGGTTGCTATGTCGGCCATGACTACACTTCGGTTGTAAAGAGAAAAAAAACAGTAACTTGTCTTAGCGAAATCGGTGTTTCGTATTTTATATTAGCTTTTTTTCAAGACATTTATTTAACTTTTTACATCTCGGAATTGAAAGTATCATAGTCAAACTAACCATGGCCACCCAACCGTTTTCTTTAGTTGGCAGCTGAATAAAAGTCAATGAATTTGGCAGTCTCAAATCGGTCACGAACTACCTGTCATGAGAGTGCCGTTCCTGCCTTTATTTACTATATTGAAATGGGGGTTCCTACCTTTATTCTACTATTTGAATAATGAGGTTCCTATCTTTATTCTTACTATTTGATAATGACGATCCTACTTTATTCTGCTATTTGATAATGCGTTCCTGCCTTTATTGTACTATTTGATAATGAGGTTCCTACCCTTTTTCGTACTATTTGATAATGAGGTCCTACTTTATTCTAACTATTTGATAATGAGGTCCTACCTTTACGTCTACTATTTGATAATGAGGTTTCTACCCTTTATTCTACTGATTTGATAAATGGAGGTGTCCTACCTTTTATTCTAGCTTTATGATAATGAACGTCCTACCTTGTATTGCTTGAGGATTGATAATGACTGCCTGCGCTATTAGTACGTGTTGTATAATGAGTGTCTCCTACCTTGTTATCGCTATATTTGATAATGGGTTCCTAAACCTTATTCTACTATTTGATAATGAGGTTCCTACCTTTACTCTACTATTGATAATGAGGTTTCTACGCTTTATTCTTACTATGTTGATAAATGACGTTCCTTACCTTTATTACTACATTTGAACTATGACGTTCTACGCTTTTATTCTACTAATTTGTAATAGGGTTCCCAACATTTAATCAAACTTAGATAAACTTAATAGAAGCTTGAAATAAAATGTTTGGAAATTTGCAAAATAGTTTATTTTCTTTTCTTAATTTCTAGAGTGCCACAGGAAGAAAGATATTTGAAGACGTTTCTTATGTAACGTTAACATACTGGCGGTTTGCCTATGTCGGCCATGACTACACTTCGGTTGTGTAAAGCAGAAAAAAACAGTAATTGTCTTAGCGAATATCGGTGTTTCGTATTTTATATTAGCCTTTTTTTCAAAGACATTTATTTAACTTTTTACATCTCGGAATTGAAAGTATCATAGGTCAATCTAACCATGGCCACCCAACGTTTTCTTTAGTTGGCAGGCTGAATAAAAAGTCATGAATTTGGGGCAGTGCTCAAAACGGTCACGAACTAACCTGTCATAGAGAGTGCCGTTCCCTTGTCTCTATGCCAGGCACTGAGGACATTTAAGTAGACTTTCCTTGAACGCACTAGCTTACCTCGGCCAAATCATTTTAGGATTTTTTAAATGATCTTTTGAACTTTCAGATAAATGGCAACCTCACGAATTTATTATCGATAAACTTCAAAATTCAGGATGGTACGATATTCCGTAACCATTTTCTATTCGTTTTAAAAATCCTTAAAAATGATTTGGCGAAGGTAATCTGAGTGCGTTCAGAAAGTCTACTTAAATGTCCTCAAGTGCCTGGATAGAGACAAAGGG
>CM042153.1:13809556-13827755 GCA_023376005.1 Doryteuthis pealeii | reverse complement strand
ACACAAGGTAAACGAAGAGCAATAGTTAACTATCATTTTTTCTTAACTTTGCATTAATGATGAATCAAAAAACACGCACCAAAGCAATATATATATAATATAATGCCGATAATAAGTCATCCACTAGATACACGTGTTTCGGCATTTCATGCCTCTTAAGTGTGGCTAGACATAATATCCTTGGGTAGGGTCGAAAGAAGTCAGACTGACGCCGCATGGTAGTTCCGATATCTCATCCCCTCGGCCACTGACAACTGATGCGGGGACTGGTGTTTTTAAACTATTAAGTACATAGCATGTATTTTACGGTTCACTGGAGAATGAAATACTCGGAGACATCGCATATATGCTTATTTGCTTAGTAGTGAGAGTTAATTTAAATTACCAATTAGAGAGCTCATTACCAAATTTTTGAGAGCATATATTTGCTTTGTTTAAAAAGTAATGTGTTAATACACCATGTACCCAGACAATTTGTGGATACCCTGTATATAGTATTTAGATTACTGGAGAAACGATGCAGAATATTTATCCTATCAAATCGATTTAAGGTAGTAATCTAATAGTTTTGTGCGCTATGGTGGTAAGAATTTATATTCATTATCACCATCATAATAATCATGTCAAGCATGCAGCACGGGTATCATGACAATCTTTCGCCAACCTTCCTATCATTCATTGCACCCTGGAATTCCTCTGCGGAGCAGCAAGCATCTTCACAATAGCTGGTCAATGTATGTCTTGCTGGGCGCCCCACACTTGCATGTCAATGTGTTGGCTTCCACAGAGAAACGTCGCTTATGAGTTCATCCCTGCTTCTCCAGCAGTGTCCTGCATGCCTTGTCCTCTCACTCGGATAGTTTGTGAGATGGGGGCAGTGACCGGTACTGCTGTTTCCTTGTGGGGTGCTGTTTCCAGGACTTGTTCAAGACTGCACGAAATCCACTTAAGAGTACTAACTCGATTTATTTACTGCTATTACCAATCTGCTTTCTCGGAAAACATAACAAATGACATTTCTCTTAAATAACTCTAACTTAGAGAATAAAACAATTTCCTGTTCAGTTTACAAGTGTGTCACGCTGAATGTTTTTTTAAAAATCCTCCAAATTTCCGAGAAAACTTGACTATGTAATGCTAATCAGACCCTTTGACTCTTTTCTAAATAGAAGCACCAATATAACTATTGACCGCTATTACATCGAGCTCACTAATTTTGTCTAAAAATCTAGAGATGTAAAAATAAGATATTGGATGGCCGTTCAAAGAGTGAAATCCCCTATGTACTCAAACTTTGTGGACACCCTGCAAGACACCATGATTTCTCTTCTTCTTCTTCCTTCTTCTTCTTCTTCTTCTTTTCTTCTTCTTCTTCTTCTTTTCTTCTTCTCCATAATTTCATATGATTACTTTGCACTTCATTCACCTAGGCCTGAGATAAATTAATAATATATTGGATTATCGACGCACTTCAGCAGAGCTCATATATCGGATAAATTTAAATTTCCGGTCCTTTTCGTAATGCTCCATCCGGGTTTTTCTTATCATCCAAACAGTTCAATCAAAAGTATGTTTGAACTGAAAGGTCATACGCAATTCTCAATACGAGAATCATTCGATGGCATATAACCGTGGCACCTCATGAGGTGTAATTGTTAGCAAGTTAGATTTACTGACCATATAAAAAACACGTGGGCACCTTATGTGTGGTTATTGTTAGCAGCTAGATGTACTGACCATATAATCAAACCACGTGGGCACCTTATGTGGTGTAAATTGTTAGCAAGCTAGATGTTACTGACATATAATCAAACCACGTGGGCACCTTATGTGGTGAATTGTTAGCAAGTTAGATGTACTTGACCATATAACCAAACACGTGGGGTATTATGAGGTGTAATTGTTATCAGCTAGATGTACTGACCATATAAAAAACAGCGTGGGCACTCATGTGGTGTAATTGTTAGCAAGCTAGATGTACTGACGATATAATCAAACCAGTGGGCACCTCATGTGGTGTAATTGTTAGCAAGCTAGATGTATGACTATATAATCAAACCACGTGGGCACCTTATGTGGTGTAATTGTGAGCAAGCTAGATGTACTGACTTATATAACAAACCACGTGGGCACATCATGTGGTGTAATTGTTAGCAAGCTAGATGTACTGACGATATAATCAAACCACGTGGGCACCTCAATGTGTGTAATTGTTAGCAAGCTAGATGTACTGACGATATAATCAAACCACGTGGGCACCTCATGTGGTGTAATTGTTAGCAAGCTAGATGTACTGACGATATAATCAAACCACGTGGGCACCTCATGTGGTGTAATTGTTAGCAAGCTAGATGTACTGACGATATAATCAAACCACGTGGGCACCTTATGTGGTGTATTGTGAGCAGCTAGATGTACTGACGATATAATCAAAACCACGTGGCACCTCATGTGGTGTAATTGTTAGCAAGCTAGATGTACTGACTATATAATCAACCACGTGGGCTAGCAATGATGTACTGACTATATAATCAAACACGTGGGCACTCATGTGGTGGTTAGCTGAGCAAGCTAGATGTACTGACTATATAATCAAACCACGTGGGCACTCATGTGGTGTAATTGTTAGCAAGCTAGATTACTGACGATATAATCAAACCACGTGGGCACCTTATGTGGTGTAATTGTGAGCAAGCTAGATGTACTGACGATATAATCAAATCACGTGGGCACCTCATGTGGTGTAATTGTTAGCAAGCTAGATGTACTGACCATATAATCAAACACGTGGGCACCTCATGTGTGTAATTGTTAGCAAGCTAGATGTACTGACGATATAATCAAACCACGTGGGCACCTTATGTGGTGTAATTGTGAGCAAGCTAGATGTACTGACGATATAATCAAACCACGTGGGCACCTCATGTGGTGTAATTGTTAGCAAGCTAGATGTACTGACTATATAATCAAACCACGTGGCACCTCATGTGGTGTAATTGTTAGCAAGCTAGATGTACTGACGATATAATCAAACCACGTGGGCACCTCATGTGGTGTAATTGTTAGCAAGCTAGATGTACTGACTATAATCAAATCACGTGGGCACCTCATGTGGTGTAATTGTTAGCAAGCTAGATGTACTGACTATATAATCAAATCACGTGGCACCTCATGTGGTGTAATTGTTAGCAAGCTAGATGTACTGACTATATATCAAACCACGTGGGCACCTCATGTGGTGTAATTGTTAGCAAGCTAGATGTACTGACTATATAATCAAATCACGTGGGCACCTCATGTGGTGTAATTGTTAGCAAGCTAGATGTACTGACCATATAATCAAACCACGTGGGCACCTCATGTGGTGTAATTGTTAGCAAGCTAGATGTACTGACGATATAATCAAACACGTGGGCACCTTATGTGGTGTAATTGTGAGCAAGCTAGATGTACTGACGATATAATCAAACCACGTGGGCACCTCATGTGGTGTAATTGTTAGCAAGCTAGATGTACTGACTATATAATCAAACCACGTGGGCACCTCATGTGGTGTAATTGTTAGCAAGCTAGATGTACTGACTATATAATCAAACCACGTGGGCACTTCATGTGGTGTAATTGTGAGCAAGCTAGATGTACTGACGATATAATCAAACCACGTGGGCACCTCATGTGGTGTAATTGTTAGCAAGCTAGATGTACTGACGATATAATCAAACCACGTGGGCACCTCATGTGGTGTAATTGTTAGCAAGCTAGATGTACTGACTATATAATCAAACCACGTGGGCACCTCATGTGGTGTAATTGTTAGCAAGCTAGATGTACTGACGATATAATCAAACCACGTGGGCACCTTATGTGGTGTAATTGTGAGCAAGCTAGATGTACTGACTATATATATCAAACCACGTGGGCACCTCATGTGGTGTAATTGTTAGCAAGCTAGATGTACTGACTATATAATCAAAACACGTGGGCACCTCATGTGGTGTAATTGTTAGCAAGCTAGATGTACTGACGATATAATCAAACCACGTGGGCACCTTATGTGGTGTAATTGTGAGCAAGCTAGATGTACTGACTATATAATCAAATCACGTGGGCACCTCATGTGGTGTAATTGTTAGCAAGCTAGATGTACTGACGATATAATCAAACCACGTGGGCACCTCATGTGGTGTAATTGTGAGCAAGCTAGATGTACTGACTATGTGGTGTAATTGTTAGCAAGCTAGATGTACTGACCATATAATCAAACCACGTGGGCACCTTATGTGGTGTAATTGTGAGCAAGCTAGATGTACTGACTATATAATCAAACCACGTGGGTACCTAATGTTGTGTAATTGTTAGCAAGCTAGATGTACTGACCATATAACCAAACCACGTGGGTACCTAATGTTGTGTAATTGTTAGCAAGCTAGATGTACTGACCATATAACCAAACCACGTGGGTACCTAATGTTGTGTAATTGTTAGCAAGCTAGATGTACTGACCATATAACCAAACCACGTGGGCACCTCATGTGGTGTAATTGTTAGCAAGCTAGATGTACTGACCATATAACCAAACCACGTGGGTACCTAATGTTGTGTAATTGTTAGCAAGCTAGATGTACTGACCATATAACCAAACCACGTGGCTACCTAATGTGGTGTAATTGTTAGCAAGCTAGATGTACTGACCAATGTTAGTGAGTTCGATTTTCATTGGGTGCCCTATACTTTTGGCCTTGTGCCACATTTAAGCCAAGCTTAGTAAATAACTGGGCTCGTCACGTGTTGTAATGGTTAGCAAGCTAGATTTGCAGACTATTTTTAATGAGATCGATTCTAATTGGACGCACGCCATTCTTCTACCCTTGTGCCGCATCTAAGCTATGTTTGGGAAATAACTATAACCAAACCACGTGGGCACCTCACGTGTTGTAATGGCTCGCAAGCTAGATTAGCAGACTAATGTTAGTGGGTTCGATTCTCACTGGGTGCACCACGCTTTTGGCTTGGTGCTATAACTTAGCTTAGCTTATGAAATAACAATCATCAAACCGCGTCCATTGTGCGTTCACATTTCTTTTTTGTTTTTTAAGATTTTCGTGCACAGGCTTAGCTCAGTCGGTAGAGCGTTGGCGTAGTAATTACAAGGTTCCTGGTTTGATATCGACCCTCGCCAGTAGCACAGGGATCTGTGTGGTAAAGTAAGGAGCTGATGGTAGGTGTGGCGCTCCACCCCAAACGCTAAAATAATCTCCTTGGTCTAGCACTAGTGAAAAGGAGATAGACTCCCAGGCTGACTGGCTGATACAGACATTAGGCCGCCCCGACGACGACGACGACGACTATTGAATATGAATATTTTTAAACAGGTCTATTTGCAGCGACCATAACCATTAGACGCTACCGCACATACATATGTAGTAAGAAAGATGAATTTAGAACCTATTCTTTATCAGTATTATTTGGATTATTCGGACTATTGTCCTCATCTTAATTGCTATCTGTACAACCTTTCGGCCGATGTGCCCTCCGGCCTTCTTCAGGTGTTTCTTGTCGGATTGGGGAACCTTCTCAAACACAAGAACCCTCTTTTCGAACACGGGAACCTTCTTTTTGAACTCGGGAACCTTCTTTGCGAATTCGGGAAACTTCTTGTCAAAATCGGGAGCCACCACGGTACGATGAACCCAACCTTTTATTCAATCCACGGGGGTATCCTGTTCTCATTCTGCTAAGCATAGCTGGGGTACAGGTGAGAAGCCGTGTTTATTATTATTTTTGTTACTGCTGTCCAAGACCAGGATTGAACCTGCAGCCTAGAGATTACTGTCCCTTAGAACTATCTTAAACGGACGCCTTTATCCACTATGCTATGTATCCAATTGTCTATCGTCTTACTGCTCTTATAATACTTTTCTTTTTTTAGTTCAAGTCAAAGTAAGGGCGAACAATATGGACAAAAAGTACAGTATTGTTAATTGGGGTAGTGAATGATTCTTTACATTTGCTGATGCAGACATTATAGGCTTTTGTTTGCGAGATTGTTTTATGAAGAAATCCGTATTTATATATTGGGAAGAGAGGTCATATTTATTCAACCCTCTTCGTCTGGTTAATGTCAAAGTTGGTTAACAAAGACAGCCATCGCATGAGAAAAAAACCCTTGACATTTTCAAGATAAACAATTGGAAAGCTTGTACGTTTAATGATTGAGATATATATATAGATATATAGATATATATATATAAAAAAGTCGACGGGGCGGCCTAAAGTCGGTATCAGCCAGTCAGCGAGGGAGTATATCCCCTTTTCAATAGCGCTAGACCAAGGAGATTGTTTTAGCATCTGAGGTGGAGCGCCACACCTACCATCAGCTCCTTACTTTACCGCACAGATCCGTGTGCTACTCATACGCTGAGTAGGCGGGGACCAGTACAACTTTACTTACTTATTGATTTCTAATATTATTGTTTTATTCTCAAACTTCTTAAAAGCATGTATTATTAAATGTATAATTTTATATTGAACTCAGAATAACTTTAAAAAAGTGTAATCATTTTTGTGTTCTTATTCCTTTAAATCAATATATCTAATTCAATATAATATTTAATTATATCAAAATTCGTACCCAGAGAGTACATTTTTTTGCTAGTATATATAATATAGGTGTGAATAATAAAAATGAATCCGATATGTTAAAGAAAATGTATGAAAGTAAAAGATATACGGTGGTAAGGATGACATTTATTGCTGTTTTATAAGACAACTCAATTTTTCAAACTGGTTTTAAATTTAAAAAAGATCTTAGATAAAATAAAAATAATAAAATACCGGGCATTCAAATTCAGATCATCATCATCATCAGGACAAAACACATAAGTATTTTTGTTGTCGATTTCTGGTCATGAGTAACACGAGAAAAAATATTGGAAATTGATTACCGTATTTGACGACATATAAGACGCACTGGCATATAAAACGCACCCCCATTTCAGCGGTTTAGATTCAGGAAAAAATATCTAGTGTATTTAAGCATATATTGTTGAAAACAGTCTAGCTGTGCATTACACAAGCAGAAACATAGCTGTATAAAAGCAATTTGGCAGTACAGGCAATCAATAAGCATACACAAGACATCTCAAAAGCAGGAAATAATAATATTATAGGCTAGGCCTAGAGGTCTCAAACTTCACCTAAGATGTATATATATATACCAACTCCTCCGCACGAGCAGGATACGACACCAGGTCAATTTCTTAAGCGGTGTTAAACAGGTTTGAATTCGGTTCTCCTTCTTCTAGACTGGTTCTGCTGGTTACCTAGCCATGGTTAAAGAATCCAGTCTGCCCTGCTATTTACCCATAGCTGGAGGGAGAGTAGGATTCATACCTTTCCCAAGGGTATTAGCGCTAAGTGAAATGCAATTACCACGTCCAGGATTTGAACTCGGGGCGACGAGTACATTTCCCATGACTTTAACCAATACACCACGCGCTACCTACACCTAAGATGTATAAGACGCAGGGCAATTTTTTGAGCCAAACTTTTCGAAGAAAGGTGCGTCCTATATGCCGTCAAATACTCGTGTCACACCCTAACCATGGCGAACAGGTTGGTAAATATCTAGTCTGTTTGATTAATGTTCGATAACATTTACATTTACAATGGGGCAGTATATCACCAACTCGCAATAACTGTTTTTCTATTTTCTATTTGTTTGGCCTGCGACTATGTCTTTACGTCGTTCATTATGTCATTCAATTCTCACTCGGTGTAACTTGCGTAGGTTTTATGTCTATAACATTTAATTATATATATATATATATGATCAGTTTGCATGCTGAAGACTTAAAATATCTTTTTTTTCAAAAGTCTCTGGTTGGCGATGGTGATTATACCGCACTTCGATCAAGCTCTGTGCTAAAATATCCCAGTGTGACTATGCAATTACTGCAGTCTTTTCCCTTGGTAACCGTTCGAAAAACGCAAACTGATATCATGGAATTGCTCTAAAAAAACGCTTTTCTAATTTTATTGGCATATCAATCTTCGTGGGTTAATTAATGCCAATGCCATCCTTGTAAAAGAACTAGTGGTACTATTTAACCCATACCTGCGTTAGATGTGGGTTTTCGTACATTTTCCAAGGGTATTATTCCGAAAGCGAACGCAATAGCTCGACGGTTGTTCAAACTCGCTTAGTTGAGTCCAGCACACTATCCACTAGGCCACGGGATTCCTTCTTTAAACTAAGAAGAGTATCATGAAATAATCTAAGATTGAATAAATTAATAAAGATTGACGTGCCGTAAAACCAACCAATCAACCAACCAACCAACCAACCTTTTGTCATCCATCATAGAACACATTAATCTACCACCTATGGATATGTCCAGTTTGACATATAGTAAAAGGATGCATTTATCTTACTACTTTTATGTTTGACAATTCATAGACAGTAGTTAAACTGTCAATGGGGAACACCAAAAAACTTTCCGTTTTAATTTTCCGACCGTTGTGCAAATTCAGCCTATTTTTCTGTCAAATTCGTTGGGACCCTTTTTAGGTACTATTTTTTTTTTTTTTTTTGTATTTACCGCGTACCCCACTTGTACGGGTCAGGCACAAAGTCCCTATTAACGTGGGACCACGCACAAGCCGAAGCTCATGGAATGGCAGGTGCAAAAACTGCGTCGATCTCGTCGGCATTCCCCTCAAGGGGGCGCCTCAGGCACTATTTAAAAACATTTTGTTTTAAAGTGTGTGTTGTGTGTAAGCGACTGTGTCTTACGTCACCAGTTGGGGCAAATGGGAAGAAGATGTCGCCTTTGTTTTCTTAAAAAAGGCTTGACAGTGACTTGTCGATTGATAATAACGTCCTCTTCAAAGCCTCTGAAAATAGGTCAGGTCTTTTCGGGCCTGAACGTTTTGCCCATGACAATATGTAACTTAGCATTAAACTAGAAGACACATTGGATGAGGAGGAGAGTGAAGGATACTACGTGAGATGAAAAGAGATAATAATACGGTGGCGAAGAGATTAACTGATTACATCTCTCTAGTCTGTTTTAAACAATGTGCCTCTTTTTTATTCACTTTTTAAAAATGGTATATATACTAGCAAATATATGCACCCTCCGGGTGCAAGTATTTAAGTTTTGATATAATAAAATATCATATTAAATTAGAAAGGCTAATGAAACTGACTAAGAATGCAGATAAAAAGATCTGCAACAGAGGGGGTATAATCGAAAAATAGAACAACTTTGAAACTAACTATTCCATCATTTTCCATTACTCCCCTGTTTCATTGGTAAATTTTCCTAATTTAACTATTTAGTTAAAATAGGAAGTAAAGGATAATATTACAGTTATTTCTTCTTGAAAATAAATTTCTTTTAAGATTTATCCACGAGATTTTTGTTTATATTTCTTAAGATAAAACCAAACAATTAGAAATCAATGATACCAAGCACATATTTATTAAAATAAAATTTTAAATATCAATATGCAAATTAGCCTTCTCGTTCAAACTGCAAACCACTATTTTGTTATATATATAAATACAATTGCATGTTATTAGTACGTAGATATGGTCAACAGTGGCTTCGGCCTCTGGACCATTGATATAATTAACAGCGTCGATCCTAGGGGGCCATCCCCCCAGGCAACACCTGCCCCCTTGATTTAAAGGAGCAGGGCTGGGTTTATTGCCCAGTGCCTGAGGCGCCCCCTTGAGGGGAATGCCGACGGGATCGACGCAATTTTTGCACCTGCCATTCCATGAGCTTCGGCTTGTGGGTGGTCCCACGTTAATAGGGACTTTGTGCCTGACCCGTACAAGTGGGGTACGCGGTAAATACAGTAGATATGATCAACAGTATTAATAATGTAAAACAATTTTTATTAATAACTGAAGGTTTAAAAGAATGGAGAATTTGACGTAAATAATTTAGGGAATTGTGACCTGAGTAGTAATATAGTTTCGGTTACAGACAGAAAAACACACAATCTCCATTATAATAAGACTAGAGCTTCATCAATGAATACAGTTTGGTGTACATAACTATGGTGATGACTATAATGATATAATGAGGCTGACAATTAGGAATCCGATTGATGATGGAAACAGCAGAACCTGATTTAGACCTTGGTGGGCCCGGGAGACTTATGATTAGGGGGCTCCTCAAGTTGCCTCAATATAGAAATGAAATTAGATACACTATGGGTGCAAGTATTTAAATTTTAATGTAATAAATATCATATTAAATTAGAATGGCTAATCAAACTAAATAAGCATGCAAATAAAAAAGATCTAAAACAACATGTGATGTAAATAACTCAGGGAACTGTGACTTGAGTAGGAATATAGTTTCGGTTACAGACAGAAAAACACAATCTCCATTATAATAAGATATTATAGTTTCTTTAGGTTATTTAGCAAATTATTTAGGTTATTTAGCAAATAAAAAGATCTAAAACAACATGTGATGTAAATAACTCAGGGAACTGTGACTTGAGTAGGAATATAGTTTCGGTTACAGACAGAAAACACAATCTCCATTATAATAAGATATTATAGTTTCTTTAGGTTATTTAGCAAATTATTTAGGTTATTTAGCAAATAAAAAGATCTAAAACAACATGTGATGTAAATAACTCAGGGAACTGTGACTTGAGTAGGAATATAGTTTCGGTTACAGACAGAAAAACACAATCTCCATTATAATAAGATATTATAGTTTCTTTAGGTTTTTAGCAAATTATTTAGGTTATTTAGCAAATAAAAGATCTAAAACAACATGTGATGTAAATAACTCAGGGAACTGTGACTTGAGTAGGAATATAGTTTCGGTTACAGACAGAAAACACAATCTCCATTATAATAAGATATTATAGTTTCTTTAGGTTATTTAGCAAATTATTTAGGTTATTTAGCAAATAAAAAGATCTAAAACAACATGTGATGTAAATAACTCAGGGAACTGTGACTTGAGTAGGAATATAGTTTCGGTTACAGACAAAAACCACAATCTCCATTATAATAAGATATTATAGTTTCTTTGGGTTGTTTTTTTTTTTTTTTTTCGTTGACTTGGTAATTTTTTTCGGCAACGATAGATCTCTTAATATAACTTAGTGTGACCAGACTAAACAGAATTTATTTGATCTAAACAGTTCAATGTATGGATACCCTTTTATATTTGTCGCTATTTCTTTGATTATCTACGGCTTTGCATTTATATTCACTTTCTTTTCTTTTACTTTCGGTAGTTATTTATCTGTGATGGATATCTTTTTTTATATGACGTTTTTTCCTCCATTATTCAGAATATCCTCTTAAGCATAATATCAGTTGCCATTTTACCTATCCGTCCTCAGCTTCTTCTTTTCTTCATCACTGTCCTTTTAGGTCTTTTAGCACTAAGAATACACAAGAAAATTGGTCATAATGGCCTCAGTACATTTAATCTCGTCTAAAATAATTTTATTCCCGGCGTGGAGAAGATAAACCACTGCTAAGTGGTATGAGACTACACAGTAGCATAATACTCCCGTATTTATGAGGGTAGAGACTGTTGTAACCTAACAAAGGTTATTAAATGAGAAATAACGAAACGGAGGATGGAAATGAAATATGATTCTTATAACATTAACAAAATACAATACTAGCCAGCGGTGTGAAGAAGGTACATCACTGCTAGAGATATCATACAACTCAGTCAGCATAATATGTATAAGGAGTGGGACATACCCATTAATGTTCATAGTAAGGGTATATGAGGATTGGGACATACCCATTAATGTTCATAGATAGGTTATATAACACACTATGGACTTCTTTTTCCATTATATTATTTTCTCTCATAATATAAAACGAAATGAAATGGTTCCTTTTGTTGATAACCACAATATCATCAAAAAGTTAGAAAGATAAAATCTCAAAGCGCATTTCCTTTTTGTTCAAAGGGTCCATTTCATTTTTGTTCAAAGCGTCCATTTCATTTTGATTTGATTTCCTTTGTCAGGGGGAGGCGTAAGATCCCCCGGAATAACGCAAAAATCAACCCTGATTTTTTTTTATCAAGCTTCATTCTCTACAAAAGGTGTCATTTTATTAACAATATATTTTGATTTTCTATACCTGTATTTTGTATATCACGATTTACATTTCTGCCTTTCATCTTGGATGATTTGTATGGTCTTATCTTTAAGCAGATAGTGTTGCGAGATAATAAAGAAACAAACGTATTAATATCTTCTTATAATAATGGAGATTGTGAGTGTTTCTGTCTGTAACCGAAACTATATTACTACTCAAGTGACAATTACCTTAGTTATTTACGTCACATTTTCCATGATTATTATTTTATCTTAAACCTCAATTATTAATAAAATTGTTTTACATTATTTATACTGTTGACCATATCTACGTACTGTATTTACCGCGTACCCCACTTGTACGGGTCAGGCACAAAGTCCCTATTAACGTGGGACCACCCACAAGCCGAAGCTCATGGAGTGGCAGGTGAAAAATTGCGTCGATCCCGTCGGCATTCCCCCTCAAGGGGGGCGCCTCAGGCACTGGGCAATAAACCCAGCCCTGCCCCTTTAAATCAAGGGGACAGGTGTTGCCTGGGGGGATGCCCCCCTGGGATCGACGCTGTTAATTATATCAATGGTCCAGAGGCCGAAGCCACAGTTGACCATATCTACGTACTGATGACATTCAATTGTATTTATATACAACAAAATAGCGGTTTACAACGTGAACGGAAAGGCTAATTTGCATATTGATATTAAAATTTGATTTTAATAAATATGTGTTTAGTATTATTGATTTCTAATTGTTTGGTTTTATCTTAATGAATATGAGCACAAATCTCTTCAATATATCTTAAAAGAAATCCATTAACAAGAAGAAATAACTGTAATTTTATTCTTTACTTCCTATTTTAACTAAATAGTTGAATTAGAAAAAAATAGCAATGAAAGACGGAAGTGATGGACGAGTAAGTTTCAGTTATTCTATGTTCAAATTTTTTTATCTGCATTCTTATTTAGTTTCATTAGCCTTTCTAATTTGATATAATTTTTTATTACATTAAAACTTAAATACTTGCATCTGGAGGGTGCATATATTTGCTAGTATAGATAATAAAATAGGTTCACACAAAACTCTGGAAATAGAAATTGAAAAGTGACACCTTAAATCAACCCCCGTGCAGGTAATAGTTGAAGCTCTGGTTATAATGAAGGATTTTGGTTTGGTTTGGTTTGTTTTGTTTTACGGCATATCAACCTCGGTGGGTCATTTAATCCCTATAACGTTTTTAAATAAATACATTCTTAATGGATAATCGATTTTGTTTATACACTCGTGTTTTTTCTATTTAACCCATAGATGGGATCCTAACAGGTACTACCACTCCGGGTCAGAGTAGACCAGTGAGCAATGGGGCTGAAGGGGTGCTCTACATTCCTCAAACCTCCACTACCAATTTTTCTGTGTTACGAGCTGCTACTAGGTCGGTTTTTGATTTGGGAATGTTATTTGAGGTACGAGCGAGCTTCAGATACGTTTATCTTAATAAGTTCGCGAAAACATTTAATTTGCCCAAAAATATCATTCATAAAATATAACCATTAAAACATATTACAACACATTTCATTACATTCTATCTCATTGTGTTTTTATACAATACTGTGCTAGTTTTCTACGTAATTGAAAATTAGGTTGATGTTTTTTTTTCTGAGAAGGACTGTAACGAATTAATGGCATTTCAGTTCATTTCAATGTGAATAATTGATTTGATATAAGAAGAAATTGAGTTACAAGTAGTGATGAATTAAACTCATAACTCAAGTTACAAGAGTACATATTAGGAGGCTCAGTCAAAAAGTAATGCCATTTTGCTTAGGACAGGGATAATTACTAACAGGTATATGTATCTGTTATAGGTGATATACCATATAGACTAATGTAATGCACCGACGGTTACTCTAAGTAACAGGGACAATTATGGCTTGGGAGTAAGCCAATGCGAGTCAGCTCATAACTCTATTTGTCGGACGTATTTCCCACTTCTCTGTACTGTAATTGTCTACTCTTTTGTTAATACATTTTCCTACATTTGTTACCCGTCGTTTTGTTCTTATTTGACCCCTTAAACCCAAACAACAGTATCATACATCAAAATGAGGCTGGTTCTCTGTGGATCACATCCCTATTTCTCCACATAGTCACCGTTTCTCTCAATAGCAATGTTCCACCGTCGAATGAGAGCATGTATCCCTGCCCCGTAAAATTCTGTTAACTGTTTTCGAGCCACTTCTTCTCTACAGATTTTACGTCCTCGTCACTGGAATAATATTTGTCTTCAGGCTATCATCTCTTCGGTCCCATGAAATAGGGTTGGTAATGTGCTCGTAGTTATTAAAAAAAAAGTGAAGTCGTCGAGGTGGCGACTTTATCGGTATCAACCAGACAGCGAGGGAGTCTATCCCCTTTTCACTAGCGCTAGACCAAGGAGATTATTTTTTTTTTGCGTCTGAGGATCCGCCACACTTACCATTCATTTTTGTTATTCACACCTATATTATATATACTAGCAAAAAATGTACTCTCTGGGTACGAGTTTTGATATAATTAAATATTATATTGAAATAGATATATTAATTTAAAGGAATAAGAACACAAAAATGATTACACTATTTTTTTAAATTATTCTAAATGAGTTATATAAAATTATACATATGATTGCTTTTAATACGTTTGAGAATAAAACAATAATATTAGAAATCAATAAGTAAGTAAAGTCGTCAGCCAGTCAGCGAGGGAGTCTATCCCCTTTTGAATAGCGCTAGACCAAGGAGATTGTATTGGCGTCTGTAGTGGAGCGCCACACCTACCATCAGATCCTTACTTTACCGAACAGATCCCTGTGCTACTCATACGCTGAGTTGGCGATGTCCGGTATCGAACTAGAAACCTTGTGGTTTCTAGCCGAACGCTCTACCGACTGAGCTAAACCGGACCATCTTATTGACTCACCCTCGTTATTCTACTAATGTTTGTGTATTTCTGTATGCGTCTATGCGAAGGTGATGCAGAATTATAAACTTTGAAGCAATTTAGATCAGTGAGCTGATAAACATGTCATTTTTTTCCAAAGTGAGTGAGTCAGATACATTGATATGAAGTTGAACAATTAGTTTTATCTCATGAATGGTTGGACAGGTTAGGAGAGATCCATATTTTTCACATGGACTGCTATATCTGGTGTGATCACCAGTAAACATGATAAGAGACTCTATTCATTTCCAACATAAAAAAATGTACAAAGGCGCTTTTAGAAACTCATCGAAATTTTTCTATATGTTTAAAATAGGTTTTTCTTATATATACTAGCAAATATATGCACCCTCCGGGTGCAAGTATTTAAATTTTAATATAATAAAATATCATGTTAAATTAGAAAAGCCAAACAAACTGAATAAGAATTCAGATAAAAATATTTGAACAGAGGGGGTATGATTGAAAAATAGAACAACTTTGAAACTAACTCTTCCATCATTTTCCCTTATTCCCGTCTTTCATTGGTAAATTTTCCTAAATTAACTATTTAGTTAAAATAAGAAGTAAAGAATTAAATTACAGTTATTTCTTCTTTTTAATGAATTTCTTTTAAGATTTATCCCCGAGATTTTTGCTCATATTCATTGATATAAAACCAAACAATTAGAAATCAATAATACTAAGCATATATCTATTAAAATCAAATTTTTAAGATCAATATGCAAATTAGCCTTCCCATTCACACTGTAAACCGCTATTTTGTTGCATATATAAATACAATTGCATGTTATTAGTATGTAGATATGGTCAACAGTCTTAATGATGTCAAAGAATTTTGTTAATAATTGAAGTTTAAATAAAAATAAAATCATGGAGAATGTGATGTAAATAACTAAGGAAATTGTGACTTGAATAGTAATGTAGTTTCGGTTACAGACATAAAAACCCACAATCTCCATTATAATAAGATATATATATATATATATATATATATATATATATATATATATATATATATATATTGAGGATATGTGCTTAATTGAAGTCACTCCCTGAATGTACATTGCGACCTATTAGGTCTCATTAGCTTGGCAGTCGAGGTTTCGAGCCACACACGTGACAGTCTCTCATGTCTATAATCTTGCTGATGAGACCTAATAGGTCGAAATGTACATACAGGGATTGACATTTTCTTGATTTGTTTAGCCTTACATTTGAACATATATGCCCGCCTAAATACATTAATTATTAACTAATTAATTTTCAAAATTAGGTATGACTTCAATTAGGCACATATCCTCCAAAAATTGTCGGCTAAAAGCCATATCAAATAAACACATTTGTTTGTTTACTCACTCTCATATATATATATATATATATATATATATATATATATATAAACAAAATTTTGGTGCAGCTAAATTTATATATCATTTTTAAAAGTATCATACTTTATTGATCAGCAATTCTAAACGAATAAAAAGAAAAGTGAGAGAAAGAAGGAGAAACTTAAGGGCCCTTTCGACCGGTGCTTTTTCAAAAGTAATAACCGGTAGATTGTTTAAAAGTCACACTGTATATATATTGGGTAAAAGAGGGGGACTAGACCATGTAAATGTTGGGGCAACATGAAGGAAGGAAAAAAAAATAGATATTTGTATATTATATATATATATATATATAATATATATATATATATATATATATATATATATATATATATCATTGTTGTTTATATTTTTAAAGGCAATTACACTGCGTATATCGTATAAAATTCGATAATTATTGAAAATAATCATGACAAGTAAACTCGACAAATAACACGCGCGACGTGGAACACTGTACAGCTGTTTTAACTACACTGCTGATGAGACTTAATAAAGTTGAAACAGCTGTACGGTGTTCCACGTCGCCGGTGTTATTTGCTGAGTTTAATTGTCATTATCATTTTCAATAATTATCGAATTTTATACGATATATGCATTGTAATTGCCGTAAAAATATAAACAATAATATACTTTACATAACAATGCTCCACAAAGCAAATTTTCAAATTATATATATATATATATATATATATATATATATATATATATTCATCAAAAGTTGCTACAGCGTTTTCATTATAGTAGCCTTAGTAGTTAATCTAAAAGATGTAGAAAATGTTTTCTCTCAACTACGGTGTTTGTGTTCAAGGTACATCCTCCTCAGAAGAAGAAGCAAACGTTTTCATGAGGAAGATCTACTGTCAACACCGAAACCATGGCAGAGGGAAAAACAGTTGATTGTTTTCATATGAACTCACATGTTTACTTTATTCAGGCAAAAGTAATTTGTAATTCTATCTGTTATCTATCTTCAACTTGAAAACGTGTTAGAGAGAAAAACTTTTTCTACAACTGTAAATGCTCTATATTTTACGAAATATATGGAGCACTTTAGGATTAACTGCAAATGCTACGACAATGAAAACGTTGTAACAACTTTTGATAAACACACACACACACACACACACACACACACACATATATATATATATATATATATATATATATATATACATATATGTATGTATGTAAAATGAAAATGGAAGTGAATCCGAAGGTATGTTCAAATAGAAATAAAGGAAAGAAAGTATAGAATGGATAAAATAATTTAAAATATATAAATAATTAATAAATGAAATTAATAATAAATAAATTAAACAAATTAAATTAATAATAAATAAGTTAAATAAATGAAATTAATAATAAATAAGTTAAATAAATTAAAATAATAATAAATAAATTAAATAAATTAAAATAATAATAAATAAATAAAATAAATTTAAAAATTAAATTAAATAGATAATTAATATATTAATTAAAATGTTTGAAATACGCCAGACTTAGCGCAGGGTGACGTCGTCAGTTATGTTATTGGCTGATTTCATAGGGGGGTTTCCGGTCTTCCAACATAATGCCCCCTCAGCCAGCCAGACCCTGTTGGAGACGATCAAACTCCAACACGCCACCCTTATGCAACACCAACAGAAAAGTATTTAAATAAGTCAACGCGATCCTCTTGGATCCGATTGGCCAATTCCACAGCCAATCATCAATAAGGGAAGTTGTTATA
>CM042153.1:13794556-13804556 GCA_023376005.1 Doryteuthis pealeii | reverse complement strand
AAGGAAATAAAAGTTTAAGAAAAATAACACGGTCTTGGGATTAATGAATGTCTTGGTAACAAGACTGATATAGAAGAAGAAACGAGTTAAGTGCGACTGACCACCAAGACGAAGTCACCAAGACGATAGAAGAGACGTAAGATAGAAAAGACGCCAGAAGAAGAATAGAAGATGACAAGGAATAGAAGTAAGTAAAGAAGTAAATGGTATACAACAGTTACAGCTCCTCGTAACTTCTACAGAGTTCCTGTAGTTTAGTGGCTCACCAATGTATATACTATAAAATATTTATAAAGCAACTAAAAATTGTGTTAATGTTGCAACTTTTTGATATATAAGGCATGGGGCAAATGGTCACTCCTAAATATAGACTCGTCAACTACAACGTGACCCGAGAAAGATTTCTATTGTCCAATCACTGGCACTGCTGCTGCTGCTGCTTCTGCTGTATTAATAGATGCCTCATTCTGAAGTTATGTCATTGACACTTGGATTCTCTTGGACGTCGGACTTACAGGGAATACTGTGACACCGGATTCTTATTGGCTTGCTTACTTATTCACTACATCTGGAACTAAGGATGGCTGCCAGATACTTAACAGTTAATGCGTACTTATTTGCTCTCCTAGAATATTATTAGCCCTGTCGGTGGAGGCGCGTGGTCTAATGGTTAGAGTTGTGGGATATGGACTCGTCGACCCGAGTTCAATTCCTGGACGAAGCTGTTTGAATCTCACATTGCGCTAATACCCTTGGGAAAGGTATGAATCCAATACTCCCTCCAGTTATGGGTAAATAGCAGGGTAGACTGGGCTCTTTAACCATGGCGAGGTAACCAGTCTAGGAGAAGGAAAACTCTGAATTCAAACCTGTTAAACTCCGCTTAGGAAATAGACCTTGTGTCACATCCTGCTCGTGCGGAGGGGTTGGTAAATATATATTAGCCCTGTCGGTGGGATTTTAGAATACACCGACTGCACCTCTTCAGATCAGTAAGACACCGCCCTAATGGATGTTGGCCATAGATGGTAACCCGTGAGATTTAAGGACGGAATCCTGGTCGATGAGCAGTCCATGACATGCAACATTCCACCATGACCCTTATTTAGGCTATATGGGCGGTCAGAGAGAACCTCTCCGATCATTTGGCTGGTCACGCCAAGCACTAACACCTATAGGATTCTCCCAATCGTATTACCCTTTTGACAAGCCCCAACCCTTATTATCATATATGTGCTAGAAGGCGGTGGCTGAGGCTTTTAATATCTTGGGTATGACTTTAAACTCTCTCTGATGGTGAAGATTCAATTCTGGAGCTCTGGAGAATGGGGAATACCAGTCCAGTACCATCACACGCAGATCCCCTCTGACCCGGAGTGGTAGTACCTGTTAGGAGCCCATCTATAGGTTGAATAGAAAAATATGAGATTAAAAAATGTGTAAAAACATTGAGTTAGAGTCCCATCAATGGGTTAAATATAAAAAAAGAATTTATAAAAAATGTGTTTGAAAATTGAGTTCCCATCAAGAATAAATAAATCAAATGGTCTTCAGCATAAAATAACCCAACAAGGGTTGAGACACCGTAAAATTCAACTAGCCATGATTTATTATTTTCTTTTTATATAATTATTAAGTAGGTTACTAACATTAAAGGGTGTCCTATTTTCTGAATACAGTCATTATTTTGGGTAATCATTCTATTTGACTTGGGGAAGTGAAATTAAATAAGGTTGAGTTTAATCAGAAAATGGTGATTAGCGAAATCCAGTTATCAATATCAGCCGCAGGAAGAAAAAAAATGATTATAAAATGGAAAAATAAATAAATAAATAAATAAAATAAATAATAAATAAATAAATAAATAAATAAATAAATAAATAAATAAATAAATAAATAAATTAAATAAAATAAATGAATAAATAAATAAATAAAATAAAATAAATAAATAAATAAAATAAGATAAATGAATAAATAAATAAAATAAAATAAATAAATAAATAAATAAATAAAATAATAAATAAATAAAATAAAATAAAATAAATGAATAAATAAATAAAATAAAATAAATAAATAAATAAATAAAATAAAATGAATAAATAAATAAAATAAAATAAAATAAAATAAATGAATAAATAAATAAAATACAACTGTGTTTGCATTTCATTCTGTGTACTGAGTTTCATGATTAAAAAAAATGGATAATGAAAAGATCATATCTATAATTATATAATGTTCGTGTGTGAGTAACAGCGTGTACATATGATGAAACTTAAAACTCGAATTAAGAGACATGCATCGCGTGCAGAGTATGCTCGCATACTGTTAACCTAAAAATATCGAGATATTGTTACATAATTATTAGATTCTTAATATTTATGTACAGTAGTGTAGAAATCAAAATGGCTGTTATAAGTTGCAGCCCACGGCCTTGAAGGTTGAATGACAAGGCTTGACCTCAGTCCTAACCTTCCGGTGGATACCGTGAGAATCGGTGGAGAAGACCCTGTTCCGGTTTAGATTAGAAATAGATTTTAGTCAGTCGGCCAAAAACTATGACGGTGGTAAGTCGTGTTATACACGCTCCGACTCAATCTGTGCAGGTAGTCTGGTGGAGGATTTCGAGAATAAAATATGATCTAAGTAAATCGAAGTCTTGTGTTATTATCTAAAAACTACCAATGACACAGGGCTTCAGATAAAGAGAAATCCTCAATGGAAGACCAGACACGAAGTCCCCAAGAGAAGTCCAGACGCTAGAAGAGATGTTAGAACAAGACGTAAGATAGAAAAGACGTCAGAAGCAGAACAGAAGAATAATAATAGAAGTAAGTAAAGGAGGGTATACAACAATATATCATAAGCAGTATGTCACGTCGCAAGTATGGGTCATCTAGTAAGGATCGAACCGCTATTCAGTAGAAATGAACGTGTGGGGTTAGTCTGCTAACTATGAAACCACGATGTGATGCCCAAACGAAAACAGATAAAAGGTGAAAATTAAAATTCTGCCAAACATACATGACTACAAAGATGTAGTGGAGGTACGTGGTGTAATGGTTAGAGTCGTCGGAAATGGGTTTGTCGACGCGAGTTCAAATCCTGGACGAGGCTGTTCGCATTTCATTTGCTCAATCAATTTTTTTGAAAAAAAAAAAAAAATAAACAAACAAAAGATATAAATAAATATGTTTTTCCAACATACAACGCATTTTTTCACTGCCTTCAAAAAACAACTTATTCAATTACAAATAATGCTTCGAATATACTATAAAAACAAAACCTTTATTCAATATGCCTGGACGAGGCTATTTTATAGTAACAGAAAGAAGAAAAAATAGATTTTAAATAATTTTCAAACATTCGCGCTGAACACACGGTCGGAACGTATTAATAACAAAAAAAAAACAAACAACAAAAGATATAAATAAATATGTTTTTCCAACATACAACGCATTTTTCGCTGCCTTCAAAAAACAACTTATATATATATATATATATATATATATATATATATATATAATGGAGAATGAATGTGAAAAGTATTAGCATATGACGGTGCCCAATGCTAAGATCGCAGACCAGACTTAGAATCAGACATTAAATTTATGGATTAAATATCCCGTAACTGCAGTTTCATGCATACTTGCAATCGTCAGACGGTCAAAATGTTTATTTTTTTTAAAAGAACGGTGGCTTGTTCAGTGTTTATATAACGTGAAGTATTCTTACGCAATATAATCTTATAACTCTAAACTTATATTTAAAAAGATAAACATGCTTAGGTCTTAATGAACGCGGGGCCCAGATGAATATTTTTTTTACGGTGGGCCGGATGATAACGGCTGCAGGCCGGATAATTGAAAAAAATAATGAGCGCGGGCTACATTATTATTGTGTTCAATACATGAAAAGCAAATCTCAGTTTCACAAATCTCACTAAAGCTTTCTGCTAATGTTGGGTCTTTGCTAATGTTTTGATAATAAATATATTGGTTAAATTTGTTTTTGTGCATCTTACGCCACTCATCCATGAATATAACATGGAAAGATAAATTTTGTTTTACATCTTTTTCTCAGAGCTTTCGTTCTGCCTAGCAAGTATTGAACAATAATAATGTGGCCCACGCTCGTTATTTTTTCAATTATCCGGCCAACCGTGAAAAAAATTTGGTGGTCCCTGGTCTCAACTATTGGCAGTCAAGGAAAGTAAGGATAGTAAAGTCAACTTTATCTGCAGTTACAACACAATTATTTGAATGTGTTGAGGCTGCTGTTTATGTTGTCATTATGATAATAAAGGAAGTGTTAGGATGTCTTGAATTAACTCTTTACCTACGTTAAGCCGCTCATTGCAGCTCTCCGTGCTTCACCCAAGCAAAGTACAAAAATTGATGGTTAGTTCATTATAATTCAGCAGAAACGCTCCAATTGCAATAATAAACTTTGTTCTACTTCTTTTTCTCAGAGCTTTCGTTCTGCCTAGCAAGTATTGAACAATGATAATGTGGCCTGTGTTCGTTATTTTTTCAATTATCCGGGCGACCGTAAAAAAAAGTTTGGTGATCCTCTATTTAAATACGGGCCATGAGACTTTTTTAGTTTCGGAAATTGACATCAAATGTAATGTTAGAGGATAAAATATATGGTTGTTTTTTTTGTTTTTTTTTTGGTTTTTTTTGTTCATTTGGTGGGTGAAATTGCTGCCAAATCATCTGATAGAATTTAAACAGTTTCCTAATCCTTATGGATAATCCCTTATAAATATTGTTATCCACTCGCCCAAGTCTTATCCTTCCTTAATCTTCGTTAAAAGGAAGACTTACCGTTACTCGATGTAAGGTAGTTGGTTTTTGTTCATAAGGACGCGATGATGAGAGACATGAACGTGACATTGCAGTAGAGGGTGTCTGATCACCGGACCACTTCCAAGACGCCATCCAGATCTTCCAGCTCTGGCCATATTCCATATGGAAGTCTGATTCGTTGATGATGATAGTTGCGCATGAGGGTCGATCACGTTGAGGAAAGCTCACAGTCCCATCACTGGTCGTACATACTCCTCCAAACCTCTTGATGATGTCAAATCCGACCACATCAAAGAGGCAACCCAGTTCTTCCTACTCTGGCCATATTCCACATGAAAGTTTGGCTCGCTGATGGTGATGGCTGCGCATGAAGTCGATCACGTTGAGGAAAGCTCACAGTCCCATCACTGGTCGTACATACTCCTCCAAACTCTTGATTATGTCAAATCCGACCACGTCAAAGAGAAAACCCAGCTCTTCCTGCTCTGGCCATATTCCACATGAAAGTTTGGCTCGCTGATGGTGATGGCTGCGCATGAAGGTCGATCACGTTGAGGAAAGCTCACAGTCCCATCACTGGTCGTACATACTCCTCCAAACCTCTTGATAAAGTCAAATCCGACCACTTCAAAGAGGCAACCCAGATCTTCCTGCTCTGGCCATATTCCACAGGGAAGTCTGATTCGTTGATGGTGATGGCAGCGCATGAAGGTTGGTGACATGGAGGAAAGCTCACAGTCCCATCACTGGGCACACATACTCCCCCCAACCACTTGTTGGTGTCAAATCCGAATAGAAGGTCGAAGATCAGCAACTTTTCGTCTACAAATATTCACCAAACCAACCAACCAAATAAACAATGAATTAATCCACACAGAAAATACAAACATGTTAGCACTGAAACCCGTAACGAATGCATTCGATACAATTTAATGGCACACCGAGGAAATTTTCAATGAATTTCAGTTATGCACAGCTGGGAGCAAATTGTGTTTTTCTGTTTATATATTATTTACAAAAAAAAAAAAATACATACTGCAATTCAAATATTTTCCCAGCCTAATTAAATACCAAGCGTGTTTTTGTTTATTCTGCAGCACTCAAGTCTAAAAATGTTTAAAATATGGAATATATATATATATATATATATATATATATATTATATATATATATATATATATATATATATATATATATACACACACACACACGCACACACACAATATATATATATATATATATATATATATATATATATATATGTGTGTGTGTGTGTATGTATTGCTTTGATGCTTGGGGCTTCAGACACCTCAACAGCTAAGTTATTGAAGTGGTGTTTTTATCAATTTCTTTACGTATCATTTATTTTTTAGTATTAAATTTATTTATAAGAACTTCGCTAAAATATGTTTGCTGTAGTTTCGGTCAGGGAGTTCCCTGTGCCCATGGCTCCCAAAGTCTTTCGATGTTCTTCAGCGTATAGTATCGAATTATTTATATTTATAGTGAAAAAACATACAGGAATGAAAAACATTATTGCAATAACAAGGCAAATAAAAACAGTTATAACACAACCTGAGAGTTTCGATTGGAAAATAAACAGACGTTTAGACCGATACGTCATCTAAAAAAAAAAATAGAAATAAAAACTGTCAAAGAAGGCACTAAAGAAAAAACTTTAAATTATTTTACTTGCTCATCTGTTCACGAACATTAAAAACTACGTAGCTTATAATATATATATATATATATATATATATATATATATATATATATATATAAGTTTTGTTGAACTGTACAGACAATTCTTGTCGGACAAGTTTTTGGTTGATCCTTTCTAATTTTCAGGCCATCTTTTTGGTGTCGGGGTGTAACTGGTGTAACAGTCCACCAAAGGTTTCGATACGAGCGCTTTCGGCAATACAGTTTGCCATCATCAGGTAGGAAACGATGGTATGCTTTCGTGTCTCGTTTTTAAGAAGAACGAGTAGTAGCAAGGAATTAGAAGTGGGAGGTAATAACAATTGGTAGTGGAGGGGGTTGTACGAATGGTATTGGTATTGTCGAAAGCGCTCGTATCGAAACCTTTGGGGGACTGTTACACCAGTTCCTCCCCGACACCAAAAAGATGGCCCGAAAATTAGAAAGGATCAACCAAAAACTTGTCCGACAAGAATTGTCTGTACAGTTCAACAAAACTTGTATAAAAGAAAAAATGCTGCCAAAATACACTTATATATACTAGCAAATATATGCACCCTCCGGGTGCAAGTATTTAAGTTTTAATGTAATAAAATATTGTATTAAATTAGAAAGGCTAATGAAACTAAATAAGAATACAGATAAAAAGATTTGAAACAGAGGGAGTATAATAAAAGATTTGAAACAGAGGGAGTATAATAAAAAATGGAACAAGTGAAACTTACTCTTCCATCACTCTCGTCTTTCATTGTTATTTTTTCTAATTTAAGTATTTAGTTAGAAGAGGAAGTAAAGAATAAAATGACAGTTATTCTATCTTGTTAATGGATTTCATTTAAGATTCATTGAAGAGATTTTTGCTTATATTCATTAAAATAAAATCAAACAGTTAGAAATCAATAATACTAAGCACATATTTATTAAATTCGATTTTTATATTTAATATGCAAATTAGCCTTCCCGTTCACACTGTAAACCGCTATTTGTGTGTATATATAAATATAATTGCATGTTGGCAGTATGTAGACATAGTTAACAGTATTAATAATGTAAGACAATTTTATTAATAATTGAGGTTTAGATGAAAATAAAATCATGGAGAATGTGATGTTAATAACTAAGGGAATTGTGACTTGAGTAGTAATATAGTTTCGGTTACAGACAGAAAAACACACTATCTCCATTATAATAAGATATATATATATATATATATATATATATAATGAAAGATTTCTGTGGGGATAGATTTAGTGCAACTGATGAAGAAATGCCATTTTTATTTAGGAAAGGTAAAATTACAAAGACAGGAACATGTATCTTACATCAAAATGAAGCTGGTCCTCTGTGGATCATATCCCTATTTCTCCAGATAATCACCGTCTCTCTCAATAGCAATGTTCCAACTTCGAATTAAATCATGTATCCCTGTCCCGTTCTTTGAGCCACTTCTTCACTACAGATTTTACTTCACTACAAATTTCATTGGCACCCATGAAATAGCGTTTTGAGAGGAAAACATTATTCCAGTGACGGGAAGTGAAACCTGCAGTGAAAAAGTGGCTCAAAATATAGTCAACCGAATTTTACGGGGCATTTTACAATGAAAACAAAAAGCATTAAGTAAAATTCATTCATGATTTTGTCTTAACCAAATGTTCCTTTTCTTTTATTTACAGTTTCTTATGAAGTAATTCAACCCAGCACAAGATCCAAGTGTGTGATCACTTCCTGTGAGTAACTTACTACTTTATATCTGACTACCTGATAATCGCCGGTAGAGACGGTTTAGCTGATTCGGTAGAGCACTTGCCTAGGTAATCGCTTGGTTCCAGGTTCGATAATCGCCCTCGACAACTCAACGTATGAGTGCCAAGAAGTGTGCTCGCAAAGCTCGAGATACGACTTTTCCGTAAAGAATGTGTGCTCCAGTTGTCTCCTTAGATAGTAGCTTGCAACTCAGCCAACCCAGTACCATTCACGAGACTATCAAAACTCCTCCAGAAACTCATGGTGGCGTGGAAGCCTCCTAATCTTCAAACTATGCCTATTGACTTGGCATCAATAATTTCAGCAGCTTTCCACCTCTGATAGTTCCGTATATTTAAAAGTAAACAAATCGACGCATCAGGGTTTTTTTGCACACACCCCATACCCAGGCGATGCTGGGTAGCCACTTCTAGTATATAATATAGATTTAACATTAGTATATATTAGCAGCAGAAAACACCCTCCGGGCGTTGTAAAATTAATTTTTGAAAGACATAGTCTGAGAGGGTGGGAGTTGAAAATTCAATGTCAGAAGGTTTGTATCATAAGTAAGACAAATCTTCATATTTATTAAAGGAGTAAAAAAAATGAAAATAAAATAAAACAATTTGAAAAGAAGACTGAACCCGTCCCTCTCAAATAAAATGTTGCATGCATGTAATAAATAAACAATTATTTTGAATATTTTCCACATCAATTTTACACAAAATCGTAGGTATTTATTTATTTATAAACTTTTTAGTTAACTTCTTGTTACTGTAAAAAAAAGAGGACGAGAGTAAAAAACAATTTTAAAAATTGCTTACTCAAATTTTAGGTGTATATAGCATAAGAATATTGTGACGTAATCTGTGATGTAGAGCTATGACGTAGTTTTTGTTACAAACAGAAATACAGACAATTTCCATTATTAATAGAATTGATATTCCGGTCAGTTGATTTCATATTTTTAAAAATTTCACAATGGTGAAAACGATAATGAAGCGTGAGCCATTTTAGGACTGAAGGTGAAAGCAGCTTTACAATGGAGATCCCTTGTGGCATAAAGTGTGATCCTTTCTTGAAGTAGAAAGATGTAGTATCAGTTTTATTGGATCTGTACTTAAAGCTGTTGATCTCAGAGTTTATCCTGTCGAAGTAAAAATGAGTTATATCAGAGTTGATCCTGTTTTGAAGTAGAAAGACGTAGTATCAGTTTTAATCCTTGTGAGTTGATCTGTCCTCAAAGCTGTTGGTTCCATCCTTAAGCCTCATGGGTCACCACCCACGTTGAACAGGTGCCCCCATTGCCGGCGGTGTATTCTAACACCCGAGCCGAACTTAATTGGCTAACTACTTAAGTAACAGCAGATACTGTAAACAACCTGGGTTGATTGCATATCAAGATTACTTGATTCGGAGGACTATATTACCTTTAGGCACCCCTTTTTGATCTCGATTAAGAAAGGACCTGTTTTTCATATACAACGTCAATACCCAGTTGTTTGTTAGGGGTTAGGGTTAGGGGTTAGTTTTATAATTTAAAAAAAAATCTAAAATTCGTCTGTTAAAACAACCGGATATTGACGGTGTAAATGAAAAACATGTCCTTTCTTAATCGAGATCAAAAAGGGGTGCCTAAAGGTCATATGGTCTGATTCGGAATTAAATAACCCGAAAAGGGTTGATATGTCGTAAAACAACCAACCAACAATAAAAATGTGTCTATATTAACAAGCGGAAGG
>CM042153.1:13772056-13789556 GCA_023376005.1 Doryteuthis pealeii | reverse complement strand
ACCTGTTCCATATATATATATATATATATATATATATATATATATATATATATATATAATAATGGTACACAGTAATAACCTACTCGAGTTTCACCATAAGGATCTTCAGTGTTAGATCCACTGGATTAATCAATTGCATTCGACTGCACGTGCAAGCGACTTCAATTAATCATTATCTTGATTAATCCACTGGATTTAACCCTGAAGATCCTTATGGTGAAACTAGAGTAGGTTATTACTGTGTACCATTATTATAATAAATTCGCTCACGCATTGAGCACTTTATATTTGTTATATCGCTGTCTTATCATTGTGAAACTTGCATCAACTAATCATTGTAACCATTTTCACCGGTAAGTCACCTTTCCACAAATAACATGGACAAATTTGAATGCACACACATCTACCGGGAAATTAAAAATAATTGCCTCTTTTACGCAAGGTATATTGATGATATATTCATGATATATACAGGCGGAGCGGCTAAATTCAACAAATTACCAAACAATCTAAACATGACATACGACTCCATCAAATTTGACCATGAAAAATCAAAACAGGCAATAGCATTTCTTGATATTCTAATATATATTGACCTAAACAGACAACTTCAAACCACGCTACACACTAACCCCCTACCCCACACACAACTACCTTCACAATAAATCATTTCACACCCAAACATCTCAAAGACAGCCTCCCCTATTCACTAGCGATTAGACTAAGAAGAATCAGCACTGATGACAATGAACTAAAACAACAAATAAATAAACTAAGTTCTCAGCACAAGGATACTCCCACACATTAATAGAAAACCAGATAACTAAAGCTATCTCCATCCCAAGACAGGAAACCCTAAAATTAAAACATAAAAAGAAGATACATCGCATCCCCCTAATAACGACATTCAATAACACTCTCCTACCACAGAGTCAAATAATCAAAAACCACTGGAGCAGCTTGAAAATAAACCCTGAACTAAGAGATATTTTCCAAGAACCCGATATAGTTACCTATCGTCGACCTCATAACCTCAGAGAAATGATAGGAAGTAACAATATATTGAACAATTAACTCCACTAAATTCTGCCGATCCTGTAGTAAAAAACAACCTATGCTGCAAACAAATAAAAACAACAGACACATTTACCAGCTCAACAACCAAACAAACCTTCAAAATCTACCACGAATCGAACTGCAAAAGCAAAAACGTAATCTACCTACTCGATTGCACTAAAAGCAAGAAGCAGTACGTTGGGAAGTCTGAGTGGCCATTTTACTTTAGGCTTAACAATTGCAGACATCGCATAAAAATACAGATTATAGCAAGCTCATCCTAGTCGAGCAACACTTCCGACTAAATGACCATGATTTGACAGAGACGCCAAATTTACTCTTATCGAAAGAATCCAAAAAGATACTGACATTAAATCTGTAATCGAAAACCACGAGTACAGATGAATAACAAAGATAAGACCTATTTGGATTTAACCAAAAATTAGATTCATTACCTTGGCAATAAAAAGTCGAGGTGACAAAAACACCTAAATAAACAAACATCGACCATCCCACATCAAACAAACACTCTTGGCACATTAAAAATCTAAAAGTCACGCACACGGTACTGGGATACACACACACTCACACTCACACACATATATGTATGCACACTGATACATTTATATGTGAACATAAATGGTCATATACACAACTCCCAAGAACCATTCCTTACATATATAAGAGCATTTAAAAAGAATACACCTCAAATGTTTTTTTTTTTCACGGAACGGATGGATTTGCTAATATTAATACACTCCTCTACCCGGATTATAATTAAAACCCTCAAAAAATATTTCAATTTCTATAATTCTTCTATAATGCTCCCTTAAAAAAGAAACTCTCCAAAAACAATTTCTTCGAACAAAAAATCTTCTCCTGGCAATGACCTAAGGTCTAAACTAGTAAAGAATAAATAATATATTAGAAATATTCCTGTTTGTCTTATCACTTTTTGTTCATACTATATATATATATATATATATATATATATATATATATATATCTTTCGTAAATGTTAATAAAGATAAAATATAATCCTCTCATAAAATCAAGGTATTTGTTTTTTCTTTCAATCTATATATATAATTCTCTCTCTGTCTCTCTCTGTCTGTCTGTCTCTCTCTCTCTCTCTCACTATATATATATATATATATATATATATATATATATATGAGAGAGAGATGGACAGAGATGTTCACTGTTCTATTTATGACAACATCACGAGTTTTATTTTTAGAGATGGCTTAACAAACATCAATTAAACTTCATTTGGCAATTTAATAATTAAGATTATGAATTATTATTTTCAAATTGCAGCGATGAGAAAATATAAAACGGAAAGGAATGCTGGCTTAAAAGGAACGCCTACCTATTAAAACTTTTTCCTGTTACGCTTGCTATGACAACTATTATACACCCACAGACATAGACATCCCCCACCCCACCCCATATATATATATATATATATATATATATATATAGGATGAAAAATTGGAAGTGAATCCGACAGTATGTTATATTATGAACAATTGAAAAAACTCAAAGTTCATAAACGAGTAATTTTCATTTCGCCTACGCTGCAGTATTTCGATCTGTTTCAATAGATCATCATCAGGGCTTTTGTTAGTTTGAGGAAAAATATATGTATCACCGAATGTAAGGAATCTACGAGAGTCATTTGCTTAATGTTCGGTCAGTCTATTTAAAATTGTGGAAATGAAACTCTTGCGTTCGTGGATTTTTGATATATATATATATATATATATATATATAATATATGTATGTGTGTGTGTGTGTGTGTGTGTGTGTGTGTGTGTCTGTCTGTGTGTCTGTGTGTCTGTGTTTAGGCAGCATTTTTTCTTGTAGGCATATATTGTTAAATAATTCAGCCATTTTCTGTCTGCAAGTTTTGTCCTTTGTTTTTTCGTATTGCCGGATTATTTTTGTAATATTTGGCGAAAATTGGCTGATGTATTTACCATATGTCATACACCAAGTACTTTCTTCCCTATCGTGGACCATCTTCAAGGTATTTTGAAACCAATCAACCAATCTTCGCCAGATATTACAAAAATAATCCGGTAATACGAAAAAAACAAAGGACAAAACTTACAGACAGAAAATGGCTGCATGATTTAACTATATATATATATATTATATATATATATATATATTAATATTCTTAGGAAGGCCACGTATTCTTCTTCATAGCTTTAAGTACTGGATGTTGGGAAACCTACGTAGCAATTTTCACATGAATGATTGCCATAATTCTAACCATCCTTGAATTATGTGTATCAAGACTCAACCACTCTCATCTTAGAAAATCATTCTCTTTTGTTATGTGCAAACTAAATTAATGATCTGGGCAGATTTCAGGCATCTTAATTCCTTTGTTATTGCCATTGTTCGTCAACAAGAATATAATAATTTTTGTACCAACATTGAAAAGTAGTAAAATAACATTGAAATTGTTATTTTTAGCAAACCTCCAACGTATCTCTGAGGTTCTCTGAGCAGCATCCAGAATCCTCGCATAGTTGGTCAATGCAGGTCCTTAGTGGCCGGCCCACATTAGCATGTCCATGTGTTGGCTTCTACAGGAGAACGTCGCTTATGAGCTCGTCTTCCCTTCTCCAGCAATGTCCTGCATGCCTAGTCCGTCTCACCCGGATGGTTTGTGAGATGGGGGACAGGTGACCATATAGTTGCTTCTTTGTGAGATGCTGCTTCCACGACTTGTTCAGGACTGCACGCAACATTCTTGGGCAGGTCCCATCTAGCTTATTCTCAAGGCGCTTTGTTAGGGTCCAGGTGGTGCAGCCATACAGCAGTACATATATAACCACCGCCTAGAAAAATTGTCACTTTAGCTTGTCAGTGAGATCGGATTTCCATATTACTGATAATTTGTTTGTGGCCGCCGATACCTTTTCTATACGTGTGTAGGGATTATCTTCCCGTTGAGTTGTCTGCCCGTTTAGTTAGCTGGTGCCCGCTAGGGGCTACAGTATTTAAGCGCCAGGTTCAAACGCTTCTGTCTCTTTTTCCTGGTTCCTCGACCTACGAGACGCATGGGGTAGATTTTGGTCTACCCCTTCTCGTTGGGGCTTACATACAGCATGGACTATTCTTAGTCTCATGTCTGTAATTTTATTATATCTTGTACCATTCATGAATGTGTATTTATCTTTCTACATGTAACTTTGTTTTACCTATGTATTATGTATATCGTCTTATCCATATTAAATTATTATGCTGTGCCATATTAAATGTTTTGTCTGTCAAACCTTGTCGGAGTCTTGTATTCAAATATACCACTTTGAATCTTGTTTTACACGTGTATTAACATCGCTTTCTGTGGATGAGATATTATTACCTAGGTAATTTAAAACATTTATTTAATTTGAATAAGTAATTTAAATTTGATAAATTTCGTACGTGCAATTTGACTGAAAACACGTAAAAAATTATCTGTTTTCAGTATAGTTTGCCACGTTAAAAAAAAAGCAAGAAGGAAAATGCGTAGAAACTCTTAGAACTATTAAACAAACTTTCTAACTGTTGTTTCTAACAAATTGCTATTAAAACATTCTATTATTAGGATGATAGAATATTTACAATATAGGATATTTCTGAACAAATGGGAAGTTCGGTGCATGATGACCTTGCCTTTTCTAAGGTCAGTTATTGTTGGTTTTCACAAGGACAATGTACGGCCTTATACTGCTGCGAGAACAGCATAGACCGTTGGTTTAGTTGGGAATAACTGACAAATCTTCCTTACAGAAAAGATCTGTCCCCTTGGATTTCCACATGCGTGGGCGCCTCAAAGAACTGAATTAATGAAGTGAAGTGAAACGCGAATAAACATTCAGTCCAAAGGAAATACACATGCTTGTTATTTTTTAACGAAAAGTGGGATTTAAAAATGGAGATTATATAAAAGAAATGAAGCAAACATTTCTTGTCAAAATGAAACATTTTATTGCAAAAATCTCCAGAATCATTGAATGACTCTCGTATATATATATATATATATATATATATATAATTTAATATACCAAGCGTGTTGGTAGATCCTTGCGGAGAGAAAAAAACCCAGCAGAAAGTTTGATTGTAAAAATATACTACCAAACATCAACCAAGAAGAAAAAATTTTTTTGAAAAAAAGAAAGGACCAACAAAAAATAATCTATTGGTACAGTATTTGGCCAAAAGAAAAAACAATTTATATGTATATATATGTATATAAGATATATATATATTCATATAACCGCTAGGAGAAGCTAATATGTAAAAAGTGCTCGATACCTAAGTAGAGCCAAGTAATAAAGATAATCTAATGAGTCAGACGAACCTACTATTAGTTTTGCATAAAGCTCTTCAGGGCTAAAATCTGACTAAAGAAGAAAAGGAGCAAGATTTTTCTTTATGTAGTGTGCGTGTGTATATATATATATATATATATATATATATATATATATATATATATATATATATATATATATATATATATACGCACACTACATAAAGAATAATCAAACAAAAACTTCAAATAATCGAAGCTTTATATATCAAACAAAAAAAAAACTACCTTAAACAAAATAAACTTTTAAATAAGTCAATATGTTCTCGAATGCTTATAATTTTCCGCCTATACTCCTTCTTCTATAACCCTCCCCTTCTCACAACTTGTGCCCCCTCCCACATATATATATATATATATATATATATATATATATATATATATATATATATAAGAGATTTTTATCCTTTGCTTGAAGCATTGTGTATATATTGGTTAGGAGGTTGATTTAGAATGCAGGTGTAAAGAAAAAAGATAATAATACGTTAACAATGATGTTGTGTGTTAACCTGTATTTATATATATATATATATATATAATATATATATATATATATCTACTTAGCGTATTGAACACTTTTTACAAATATAACTTATGAGAAGAAAATATTTTAAAAATATAATAAACACAGGATGTTATGATTAGGGGAAACAATTTAATGTCAAATCACTATTCCCTCTTCTAGGCACAATTAGTGATACTCACATCAAAAATTCAGGTGCACTTCTCAATCAAATATATAACTTAGTAAACTCCTTCGGTGTTTTTTTCTTTTATCCGCTATATATGTGACTGATTATTATTTTCAGAAATTACAGATTTGTTGGTATTTTCTTCTTTATATATATATATAATGGTGACACAGATTTCTTCGACATCGGAACTGGAGTCCTACAAGGAGATACACTAGCACCATATATATTTATCATATGCTTAGACTATGCACTCCGAACATCATTAGATACCATAAAAGAAAAAGGCTTCACACTAAAAAAGGCAAGACGCAGGCGATATCCCGCACAGAAAGTCACAGATGCAGACTACGCTGATGACCTTGCACTCCTTGCAGATACACCACCACAGGCCGAGTCACTACTGCATAGCCTAGAGAAGGCAGCAAATAATATTGGCCTTCATGTAAACTCCGATAAAACAGAGTACATATGTTTCAAAAGGAAAGGAGACATAACCACACTCAACGGTAAGCCCATTAAGCCAGTAGAACAATTCACATACCTAGGTAGTAATATCTTATCCACAGAAAGCGATGTAAATACACGAATAGGAAAAGCATGGTCGGCCACAAACAAATTATCAATAATATGGAAATCCGATCTCACTGACAAGCTAAAGCGACATTTCTTCCAGGCGGTGGTTGTATCAGTGTTGCTGTACGGATGCACCACTTGGACCCTAACGAGGCGCCTTGAGAATAAGCTGGACGGGAGCTGCACAAGAATGCTGCGTGCAGTCCTGAATAAATCGTGGAAGCAGCACCCCACGAGGAAACAGCTATATGGCCACCTGCCCCCCATCTCACAAGCCATACAAGTGAGACGGACAAGACATGCCGGGCATTGCTGGAGAAGCAAGGATGAGCTCATAAGTGACGTTCTTCTGTGGAAGCCAACACACGGACATGCTAGTGTGGGCCGTCCATCAAGGACCTACATTGACCAACTAAGCAAAGATGCAGGTTGCTGTGCAGAGGACCTCCCTGGGAAAATGAATGATAGGAAAGGTTGGCGAGAGATTGTCATGGATATCCGTGCTAATAGCGCGACATGATATATATATATATATATATATATATATACGTTGATAATATATCTTGGTTTATCCACACTCAAGAAGAGCTTAATATCATTGATAGAGTATGTATATTTAACATAGGGTAACGAAGTCTTCGCCATATATATATATATATATATATATATATATATATATATATATATATATCTGAGAGGTTCCTTAACATTTTAAATAATATGTCTTAATTGCTGACTAATTTTTTAAATCTATCGAGAAATTTATATATGGACACTTGTGGAAATGTCGATTTATCTGATATTAATCCAAATTCACACACACAGATATATATATATATATATATATATATATATATATATATATATATGAGAGGGAGACAGAGACAGAGACAGAGATAGAGAGAGAGAGACAGAGAGAGAGAGACTAATGTCAGTTTAATGAATATCAGTTAGCTGGAATTTTTATCGTTTTTTTTTTTTTTTGCATTCTTGCTGACTCAGCGCATAGATAACGATTTTAATTGGTAATTACACAAAAATTTATTAAATTAAGAGAAAATATATTTTGCTGAATTGAATTTTAAAGGCGTTTCCATTATCTTTACATGTAATCTATTTCATGAATAACTGCAAAAAACTGTTAGGTATAACATTCTTTTTGTGATGTTTTTTTTTTTTGGGGATTTGGATTTTGAACCTTTGACTGACGTCACGGGGAGAGGAGATGGGTTCTTACTTGTTTTTCTTCTTATGCTTCATCCGATGCCATCTTCCTCTGGGCTGATTCTTTCTTCTTCAAGGCTGAGTATCTGCTCATCTTTTCTATTGGAATAATTAAGCAAGACCTGTTATTTTTTCATATTTTTTATTATCAGCCCACAGACCAAAAGGATTTTCTACGACAAGGATTAAAACTGACACTACATCTTTATGCCATAAATAATATCCACTATAAAAGTGTTTTCATGTACAGGCCTAAAATTCTACTCGAATCGTAACAAAGAAGGTAAATGCTAGCCAGAGTTGTGGATCACAAAACTACATTCATACCAAGATAACCTTCAAACCTCAACACCATAGCTCTCCCACTACGTACTATCCTATGAATGTTCCATTTTTTATTTGTTTTTTATTTATTTATTTTACCTTTTAAATATTGTCGATAAACTTTTAGGCGCAATGTAACGTTGTCGTATATGTGGTCACAGTACCCAAGGCAATATATTCACCGTACTAAAAATGTCTTTGGCACGTGGTGGTCATCTTGTTGATAAAAATTACAACGCGAGAAATATGTAGTCACAACTGCTAGCCTTTATTTCCAGGGTAGGCTCGTCTCGTGGGCTGTATCGGAGAGAAGGAAAGGCATTGAGACAAGGAGAGAGAACTATTAAACTACCGTCATCCCACACGGGACCAAGGGCAGGTCTTAACCCTACGCTGTGCCAAATCGAAAAGAGCCCGGTCCCTTTCTTCATTGTTCCACGTCACCACGTCACCCCCGGTTCCGGTCAACACCCGAAACTTCCGGTTGACACTCAATTCTCCGTTCGGGGGCCACGCTCCGGTCAAAATATCGTTCATCCTTTTTGTGTTCATCACTATTCTTCAAACCTTTACTCTCTCACTTATTTCTTTCTTCCTCCCCCTTCCATTAGTAGTCCTTGCCAAATCTAATCTTGCTACAGCAATGAGTACAAAGAACCCCCAATTGTGCCACCAAATGGCTGTTGGTTGCTGCCCGTGATACGTAAGTACGGAATCCTGGTGGATGAGCAGTCCGTGACATGCAACAGTCAGGATCTTATTTAGGCTAGGCGGACGGTTGGAAAGGCCCTCTTTGATCAATCGGCCGATTACGTCAAGCCCTACCCCCTATATAATCGTCTCAATGGACTCGTCGCCCCGAGTTCAAATCCTGGACGTGGTAATTGCATTTTCACTTACCGCTAATACCCTTGGGAAAGATATGAATCCTACTCTCCCTCCAGCTATGGGTAAATAGTAGGGCAGACTGGGCTCTTTAACCTTGGTTAGGCAACCGGTCTAGGAGAAGGAAAACTCTGAATTCACACCTGCTGAACTCCGCTTAAGAAATTGACCTTGTGTCGCATCCTGCTCGTGGGGAGGGGTTGGTAAATGCATATAATCGTCTCAAACCTATTGCTCTTATATCAAGCCCCACCATATCATATGTGTGCTAGAAGGCGATGGCTGATGGCCCTTGTGTCCTGGTTATGACGTTAAACTCCCTGATAGTGAAGTTCCAGTTCTGGAGGTCTGGGGAATGTGGAGTACGCCTTGATCCCCATTACTCCCAGATCACCTATGACCGGGAGTGATAGTACATGTAAGGGTTCAATTTAGCGGTTAAATAGATCAAAAAATGATCTTAAAGAAAATGTTCTGAAAATGAGTTTAAAAAAGAAAAATTGAATACCTATCATGACTGAATAAAACAAAATATATTCGGCATAAAGTGACCCAATGAGTTAACATGTAAATCCCAACCAACCAACCAATCAATCGACCGACCAACCAACCTAAATTCTAGTATTTGATAATACGGTTCTTACTTTTATTATACTAATTGATAATAGGTTTCCCACCTTTATTCTACTATTTGATTATATGGGTTTCTACAATTAGTCTACTTTTTGATAAAAGGGTTCCCACTTTTTTCTACTCTCTGATAATAGGTTTCCCTCTTTTATTCTACTGTTTGATAATGAAGTTCCTACCTTTATTCTACTATTTGATAATGACGTTCCTGCCTTTATTCTACTATTTGATAATGATGTTTCTGCCTTTATTCTACTATTTGATAATGAGGTTTCTACCTTTATTCTACTATTTGATAATGACGTTCCCACCTTTATTCTACTATTTGATAATGACGTTCCTACCTTTATTCTATTATTTGATAATGAGGTTCCTACCTTTATTCTACTATTTGATAATGAGGTTCCTACCTTTATTCTACTATTTGATAATGACGTTCCTACCTTTATTCTACTATTTGATAATGAGATTTCTGCCTTTATTTTACTATTTGATAATGACGTTCCTACCTTTATTCTACTATTTGATAATGAGGTTCCTACCTTTATTCTACTATTTGATAATGACGTTCCTACCTTTACTCTACTATTTGATAATGAGGTTCCTACCTTTTATTCTACTATTTGATTATAGAGTTCCCACATTTAATCAACTAAATAAACTTAATAAAACTGAAATAAAATGTTGGAAATTTGCAAAAATAGTTATTTTTTCTTTCTTAATTCTAAGAGTGCCACAGGAAGAAAGATTTTGAAGACGTTTCTTATGTAACTTTAACATCTGGCGGCTGCTATGTCGGCTATGACTACACTTCGGTTGTAAAGAGAAAAAACAGTAACTTGTCTTAGCGAAATCGGTGTTTCGTATTTTATATTAGCTTTTTTCAAAGACATTTATTTAACTTTTTACATCTCGGAATTGAAAGTATCATAGTCAACTAACCATGGCCACCCAACTGTTTTCTTTAGTTGGCAGCTGAATAAAAGTCAATGAATTTGGCAGTCTCAAATCGGTCACGAACTACCTGTCGTGAGAGTGCCGTTCCCCTTGTCTCTATCCAGGCACTGGGGACATTTAAGTAGACTTTCTGAACGCACTCAGATTACCTCGCCAAATCATTTTAAGGATTTTTAAACGATAGAAAATGGTACGTGAATATTGTACACCTGATTTTGAAGTTTATTGATAATAAATTGGTGAGGTTGCCAATTTATCTGAAAGTTCAAAAGATCATTTAATTGTGATGGAATGGTAATGTCTTCAAGAGCCCTGAAAATGGGATGATTTTAGAAATACTCAAAGTGAAAGTCAAACGAGCCAAGAAGGATTTTCTTTTTGGGGAAATGTTCCAAAATCTTCCATAGGTTATTGTTAATATTAACATAAAAGGATTCAGAACCACTTTAATGTTGTTTTTCAGAAGACCAATAGAAATATTTTAATTTCTATTAATCGTATAAAATATGCTTAGGTTTTTAAAAAAAATCAAAATGAGTATATTCCTTTTTGGAATGCTAGGATATTTACAACTGAAAGACTGAACAAACTAGTATTTTACTATTTGGAAGATTAGAAAAACTAGGATTTTGCTATTTAGAAAAACTAGGATGTTGCTATTTGGAATGCAAAGCATGAGAAATCTGGTATTTGAAAACTAGATAAATTACATGTTGCTATTTGTGAGATTATACACAATTGAAATGTTGTTATTTGGAAGACTAAACACACTGGTATATTGCTATTTGGAACACTAGACAAACAGGGATGTTGCTATTTGGAAGAGTAGACACAGAAATGTTGCTATATGGAAGACTAAACACACTGGGATGTTGCTATTTGGAAGAGTAGACACACTGGGATGTTGCTATTTGGAAACTAGACACACTGGGATGTTGCTATCTGGAAGACTAGACACACTGGGATGTTGCTATCTGGAAGACTAGACACACTGGGATGTTGCTATTTGGAAGACTAGACACACTGGGATATTGCTATTTGGAAGAGTAGACACACTGGGATGTTGCTATCTGGAAGACTAGACACACTGAGATGTTGCTATTTGGAAGACTAGACACACTGGGATGTTGCTATTTAGACTAGACACACTGGGATGTTGCTTTTGGAAGACTAGACACACTGGGATGTTGCTATTTGGATGACTAGACACACTGGGATGTTGCTATTTGGAAGAGTAGATAGACTGGGATGTTGCTATTTGGAAGACTAGACACACTGGATGTTGCTATTTGGAAGAGTAGATACACTGGGATGTTTGCTATTTGGAAGAGTAGACACACTGGGCTGTTGCTATTTGGGAGATTAGACACACTGGGATGTTGCTATTTGGAAGACTAGACACACTGGATGTTGCTATTTGGAAGACTAGACACAATGTTGCACTAGACACTGGGACAGACTGGGATGTTGCTATTGGAAGACTAGACACAACTGGGATGTTGCTATTTGGAAGACTAGACTAAGACCCACTGGGATGTTGCTATTTGGAAGACTAGACACACTGGGATGTTGCTATTTGGAAGACTAGACACACTGGGATGTTGCTATTTGGAAGACTAGACACACTGGGATGTTGCTATTCGGAAGAGTAGACCCACTGGGATGTTGCTATTTGGAAGAGTAGATAAATCAGATGTTGTTATTTTAAGGATTATACACACCAAAATGTTGGTATTGGAAAGACTAGACAAAATAGAAAGTTGTTATCTTAAACATTATACTCACTTGAATGTTGCTATATGGAAGACTTGCCACACTAGGATTTTGCTATTTCTACTATTACTCTACAAGAAGTTCCTAAATGCTGAGCTATTGAAGAACAAATAACCATTACGCTACATGAGGCACCCAAATACTGAGATATTATATAACAAAATGGCAACAGCAGGCTGTCTAAAATCAATTGATTTGCAAGAATTTCTTTTCTTTTCTTGGTTCCATCTTTTAGTTTGAACAAACCAGCAACAATTGTTATTCAATCTAAACTAATTACTGTGTCAAAGTTGAGGATGTTCAATCATCTCACCTCGACATTTTAGTTTTCAGCAAAATTTTACCGTTTCTAAAAACAATGCAGTACTCAGAGGAAGTAATTTAAGGGCATCTCTTTGAAGCGACTTCGACAAGGGAAACAAAATTAAGAGCACTTGATCTTAATTTGCTGACAAACAGTTTCTTGGTTTGCCAATTTCTTGGCAAATTGCTCTTTTATTTTTGTTCTGGGAAGACATCAAAGATACAAATAACATTTACTGTCTTGGCTTTTTTTTCGTTGTTGTAAGCATTGAACTTACAGAAAAGACGAGATATGATTCAAGTAAAGAAGAGAGAAAAAAGATTGGTGCCAATGTGATTGTTTTTGGTTACTTGTTTTACATTTCAGTTTAAAACGAAGTGAGTTTCCTTAATTATGTTATTATGTCTTTTCTTCGCTCAAAAGTTTTCTGTCAAATATTTTCCGCCCCCCTCCAATCATGTCTTTATTATTCTTTCTTACACCTCTCTCTCTTTCTTTAATCTTTCTTTCTTTCTCTTCCCTTCTTTCTTTGTTAATATATGTGCCCCCTCTCTCTGTCTCTCTTCTTCTTTCTTTAATCTTTATTTATTTCTCTTCCCTTCTTTCTTTGTTAATATCTGTCTCCTTCTCTCTCTCTCTCTCTCTCTCTCTCTCTCTCTCTCTCTATATATATATATATATATATATATATATATATATAATTGCATTCATTCTTTCGTTATTTCTGTCGTTCTTTCTTTCCATCTCCGTTACTTTCTCTTTGATCTTTCTTTCTTTGATCTCTTTCAGTCTTTATTTCTTGAAATACCTTTCTTTCTTTCTTTCTTTCTTTCTTTCTTTCTTTCTCTCCTTATATATCTATTTCTCTCTTTCTTTTCTCTTTTTCTTTCTTTCTTTCTTTCTTTCTTCTTTTCTTTCTCCTTTCTGTCTCCTCTCTCTCTCTCTCTCTCTCTCTCTCTCTCTCTCTATATATATATATATATATATATATATATATATATATATTATATCTTGCATTCATTCTTTCGTTATTTCTTTCGTTCTCTCTTTCCATCTCCGTTACTTTCTCTTTGATCTTTCTTTCTTTGATCTTTTTCTGTCTTTATTTCTTGAAATACCTTTCTTTCTTTCTTTCTTTCTTTCTTTCTCTCCTTATATATCTATTTCTCTCTTTCTTTCTCTCTTTCTTTCTCTCTTTCTTTCTTTCTTTCTTTCTCCTTTCTGTCTCTATTAATGTTACACTCTGTTTGCCGTTTATTGATTTTGTCATGGAATATTAAAGGTTGAGAAATAAACATAAAGATGTGTTTCGTAAACGGTGCCAACTGGAACATCGACCGTAAGTGAAAATAATGGAACAGAGAACCCTAGGCTAAACACGAGAAAATATATAAAATCATTTTTGTTTTTTTTACCGATTTAAAGAATGAAAAGAAAGACAGACAGAAAAAAAGATGAATAAAATATCACTAACCCTTTTGATGAAGTGCATTTGCCCACAAATTTATAGTCAAGTCGCGTTGAGATCACCGGTTTCCGATAGATCACCAAAGTTAAGAGGATCACAGGGTGAAGATGAAATAAAACGAACAGTTAGATAAATACCTGGGCCTTGCTAGATGATTGAAAAAGAGAAACTGTGGAATATGAAGGTGAAAGTGATACCAATTGTAGCTGGTGCACTTGGAATGACCCCCCCCCCAAGTTTAGAAAGTAGACTAGAGGAACTGGAAATCAGAGGAAGAATTGAGACCATCCAGACAACAGTATTGTTTAGATCGGCTAGAATACTTAGAAAAGTCCTGGAGTCTCGAGGAGACTTTTCACTCAGATTTCAGTGACCACCCTGTCGGCTGGGGCGTTAGAATGCACCGACTGCACCTCTGCAAAGGGGTAAGACTCCCCCAATGGAGCCACCTGTTGGCCGTGGGTGGCGACCCGTGATGCTTAAGGATAGAGCCCAGGTGGATGAGCAGTTCATGACATGCAATACTCCACTTTGGCCCTATCTTGGGCTAGACGGGCGGTCGGAGAGGCCCCCTCCGATCAATCGGCTGGTCACGTCAAGCCCTAGCACCTATATGATTTCCCAACCCTATTGCCCTTATGGCAAGCCCCAACCCTTTTTATCATATGGGTGCTAGAAGGCGGTGGCTGCGGGTCTACATGTCCTGGGAATGACGTTAAACTCTATCTGATGGTGAGGTTCCAGTTTTGGAGGTTTGGGGAATGTGGAGCACCCCTTCATCACCATTGCTCCCTGGTCCACTCTGGCCCGGAGTGGTAGTACCTGTTAGGGTCACATCTATGGGTTAAATAGAAAAACGTATTTATAAAAAAATTGTATTAACCATTAAGAATTGATTTATTTCAAAACTTTATCGGCATTAAATAACCCACTGAGGTTGATATGCCGTAAAACAAAATAAACCAAACCAAATATTCGATAGGTAGCCTTGTTACTTTCCACTGTTGACAACCCCTAATTTCTTGGATTTTTTTCACTTTATTATCTTATATGAAGTGAACAACATAACGATTTTTTTAAACAGCAGACCCATCGTCTCCATTCTCTTTTAGAGGACACATGCCATTTGCAAACATCATGTGTAATTGGTGATATCTCTGGGCAAAAAACGTCACTAATCTTTTTATAATTTTCATTTTTTTTACATGATAAAGAAATTAGAGCCGGTTAAATCAATAAAATGGATGTATTTTTATATTCTGTGACTAAGAAAACCTATGATTAGAAATATTACACCATTATTAAGCTGTATATTGTCATTTTCTTTAACAAAAATAAGGATTTCTAGGCGCCATTTTGAAAATCCTCACGGGACAAACCTAAGATTACATCCTAGGTCAACGATCTCAACAGAATCGTAACCAGCAGCAAAAATGGACATAGAAAACAACTGTCTTATTCAATTTTTAAGAAAAAGTATTCATTTGCCCAGAACCTGCGGTCACCCAATTTAATATTGAGTAGGCTCATAACTGCTTAACTTCGGTTATCTAGGAAACAAAAACCAAACAAGCAAAACAATGTGTTACATTTTGATGCATAATTCCAATGTAGGGATGATTTGTTGATATAGAAATATTAATTGTACTAGCAAATATATGCACCCTCTGGGTGCAAGTATTTAAGTTTAAATGTAATAAAATATTAGATTAATTTAGAAAGGCTAATGAAACTAATTAAGAATTCAGATAAAAAGATTTGAAACGGAGGGGTATAATCGGAAAATAGAACAACTGAAACTTACTCTTTCATCACTTCCGTTTTTCAATGCTAAATTTTCCTAATTTAAACTGTTTAGTTAAAATAGGAAGTAAAGAATAAAATTACAGTTATTTCTTCTTGTTAATGAATTTTATTTAAGATTCATTGAAGAGATTTTTACTCATATTCATTAAGATAAAACCAAACAATTAGAAATCAATAATACCAAGCACATTTTTATTAAAATCAGTTTTTTTAATATCAACATGCAAATTAGCTATACGTTTACACTGAAAACTGGTATTTTGTTGTATATATAAATACAATTGCATGTTATTAGTATTTAGGTAAGGCCAACAGTATTAATAATGTCAAACAGTTTTATTATTAATTGAGGTTTAAATAGAAATAGAATCATGGAGAATGTGACGTAAACAACTAAGGGAATTGTAACTTGAGTAGTAATATAGTTTCGGTTACAGACAGAAAAACACACAATCTCCATTATAATAAGATACTTATCTCATCTCTGTGCTACGTGACAAGGCTCGGATCATGGTTGCTGGGCTGATGCTCAGTTGACTGGCAATTCCTAGATGTTCGGAGTTTGGAAACCGACTTGGGGTGCTGGGAGACATCTTGCCTTATGCCATTTAGAGTTTATTAGTAATAAGACAAGCACACTTCTTTTACTAGTGAGATTTTTTATTTACCCCAAGTCACCACAGCCGAGAACACGTTTGGCTCTTTCAACGCGAGAATGTGAAATAAGTCTGGAAAGACTTATTTCACATTCTCACCTTTCCCTCCTCCTCTCTCGCACTTCGCCACATCTCATTTCTCGTCAAATAGAAACAATGCTATGTGGCCTGACGATGATTCATCATTAAGAATTTCCATTCTATACTAACACGTAATTCTTTTTGTCCTAATAAAACTTTTCCCTGCTGATTTACATATGTAACGTGGCGGTATATTCACGGTACCAAAAAACGGATATACGTAACGTTCTAATAGCGATATAATGTATAGCGGGTCTTGTCAACGTGCCTCTAAATTTACGACACTAAAAAGGTGTTCGGACACATGGCGGTCATCTTGTCGATAAAAAAAGTACAACGCGAGAAATATATTGTTACAAGCTGCTTATCTTTTTATTTTCAGGCTAGGCTCGTGGTTGTTTGGAGAGGAGGAAAAGCAGAGAGAGAGAGAGAGAGAGAGAGAGAGAAGAGAGAGAGAGAGAGAGAGAGAGAGAGAGAGAGAGAGAGGACACTGTTAAATTACGGTGATCCCACTCTAGGGACCATAGGCCTGTCCGTTCCCCTAGGCCTCGTAAAGCAAAAAAGGCCGGTATTTTTCTTCGTCGTTCCACGTCACGACGTGACTTCCGGTTCCGGTCAACACCCGAAACTTCCGGTTGACATTCAATTCTCCATTCGGGGGGTCACGCCCCGGTCAAATTCACGACAGCCTGTTTT
>CM042153.1:13704556-13767056 GCA_023376005.1 Doryteuthis pealeii | reverse complement strand
GTGTTTTTTTTATTTCTTTTTTTTTTTTCAGTTTCAATCTGTGATCTGCCGGGACGGCAAAATCCAATAGATGATATGTTCTATTCTTTTGATTAACATGAAGTCTAATCCCCTAGCGGGTATCAAGTGATCAGTCTGTATCTCAAAGCTCTAGAGAATTCTATGCGTCTCGTTCTCTAGGATAGATTCCGGTTTGTTCATATATCATTTAGAAGAAGGGGAATATTTTATTTACTTGCACACTTCCCAGTCGATCAACTTTACCACAAAGTCGTACCTAGACTTGTACTCCCTTGTTACTGCATTCTCTTATTATATAACCCTTTCCACTCTGTCTATACAGCGTTAATCATATAATAAGCGAATGCAGCTAAGTAGTACAAAGAGAGTACAAGACTAGGCACAACTGGGATGGAAAGGTAATACACTAGGAACTGTGCAAGAAATTCAATTTTTACTTAACAACTAAATGGTATATGCACAAGCCTAAATCTGTCCTTAAGAATGAGACGCATAAAATTCTCTGGGACCTCGAGAAGACCAGATCTAGTATTGATTAACAAGAAGAGAAACCCATCATCTCGTGAATATTGCCGTTCCGACCGGCCAAGAAAACGGAAAGATAGACAAATAGGTTTAACAGTATCAATAATGTAAAAAAGGTTTAAATAAAAATGAAATCATGGAGTAAGTGACGTAAATAATTAAGTTTCGGTTACAGACAAGAAAACACACAATCTCCATTATAATAAGATTATCATTTGCACAAATCCGCCCAGTTTCCTAACTTGATATCCATTCGTGTTATCTTCTTTTAAAAGCATGGTAGCCTTAAGGGAAATGTGTTATGAAGATGTCATAAGTTATTTGCGCTTTGGTTTCTAGTCTGTCAACCAACATTTTTTTCCTTACAGATATGCCATATTCATGCACAATAAACAAAATAGATAAATATGGATCTCTCGACATCCATACTTTTTACGAAACGTTTGAGGAAGAAATAAATAGATATTTTGGTATCGGCATGAATGAATGGAGCGAGATTGTCACGCATCAATCTCCAAGTGTGTTGACGCACTTCTGGATTTTTCTTGTCGATGGCTCTTAGAATACACTGACTATAGATATCTAATAAGCTTAGATTAGATGTGGTAAAATGCCAGAAGTAGGGGCGCCCAGTGAGAATCGAACTCACTAACAATAGTCTGCAAATCTAGCTTACAAACCATTACACCTGGTATAGTTATTTACTAAGCTTAGCTAAGATGTGGCACAAGGCCAGAAGTAAGGAGCGACCAGTGAGAATCGAACTCACTGACAACTGTCTGTGAATCTAGTTTGCTAACCATTACACTTCCTGGTATAGTTATTTACTAAGCTTAGCTTATATGTGGCACAAGACCAGAAGTATGCGGCACCCAGTGAGAATCGAACTCACTTACAATGGTCTGTGAATCTAGTTTGCTAACCATTACACTTCCTGGTATAGTTATTTACTAAGCTTAGATAAGATGCGACACAAGGCCAGAAGTTCGGCACCCAGTGAGAATCGAACTCACTAACAATGGTTTGCGAATGTAGCTTGCTAACCATTACACCTCCTGGTATAGTTATTTACTAAGCTTTGCTAAAATGTGGTACAAAACCAGAAGTAAGGAGCACCCAGTGAGAATCGAACTCACTAACAATGGTATATGAATCTACCTTGCTTACCATTACACCACGTGAGGTGCCCCAGTTTGCTGGATATAGTTATTTACTAAGCTGAGCTTAGATGTGGCACAAGGCCAGAAGTATGGGGCACCCAGTGAGGATCGAACTCACTAACAATGGTCTGCTAATCTAGCTTACTAACCATTACACCACGTGCGGAACACATAGTTATTTACTAAGCTTAGCTAAGACGTGGCACAAGGCCAGAAGTAAGGGTGCCCAGTCTGTGAATATAGCTTGCTGACCATTACACCACGTGAGGTGAATACACTGACTGTAAGATCCACCTAGACAAGACAGTAAACTGTATCTCTTAGTCCGGCTCCATTTATGAAGCTGTGGGAAGTAACCCTTCATAGCTATCAGGTTTGCTTGTTTGTTTTCTTTTAAGGCATATCAACCTCGGTGGGTCATTTAATGCCGACAAAGTTTTGAAATAAATTCATACTTATTGGATTCTCAATATTTTTATAAACACATTCTTCTACTTAACCCATAGATGGAACCCTAACAGGTACTACCACTCCGGGTCAGAGTGGACTTAGGAGCAAAGGTGATGAAGGGGTACTCCATATTCCCCAGACCTCCAGAACTGGAAACTTACCATCAGTTAGAGTTTAACAACATACCCTGGTCATGAAGACCGTCAGATACCGCCTTCTAGCATCCATATGATAAAAAGGGTGTGGGATTGCCATTCTTTCTTTCTTTCTTTCTTTCTTTCTTTCTTTCTCGTTCTTTTACTTTTCCTTTTTTTTACCTTTTATGTTCATTTTTATTCTTTCTTTTTCATTCTTTCTTTTTCATTCATTTACTACAGTTGTCTTTATCTTTAATATAAACGTTCATTCTTTTTTTCTTTCTTTCTTTCTTTTTTCTTTTTTCTTTTTTCTTTCTTCTAATTCATTTACTCCTTTGTTTTTACTTTTTATGTGCATTTTCCTTTCTTTCTTTCTTTCTTTCTTTCACTCTTTCTTTTTTATTCATTTACTAAATTTTTCTTTACCTTTGATATTTTTTTCTTTCTTTTTCATTCATTTTCGTTCTTTGTTATTACCTTTCATGCGCACTTTTCTTTCTTTCATTATTTCTTTTTCATTCATTTACTACATTTTCTTAACCATTAATGTGTACTCTCTTTCTTTCTTTCTTTCTTTCTTCTTCCTTTCTTTCTTTTGTATTTATTTACTTTTTACGTCTTTACCTTTCCTGTGCAATTTTTGTTATTTCTTTTTCTTTTTCTTTTTCTTTCCTTTCTTTTTTTGTCTTTCCTTCTATACTCTCTATGTCTTTACATTTCTGTTTTCCTTTCTTTCTTCTTCTTCTTCATTTCTTTCTCTCTTCTTCTTCCTTTCTTTCTCTCTTCTTCTTCCTTTCTTTCTCTCTTCTTCTTCCTTTTATTGCAATGTTTCATAAATGTCAGATTATAGCATTTATAAAGACTTTTTTTTAGTTTTTAATATTAAATCTTAGTAAATAGACGAAAGACAATTCGCACAATAATTATCTGATTTTCTATTTCACGTCTGCATTCAATTTTAGTTTAATAATAGAAATTAAAAACTTTCTAGACAAACCGATATTTTAGTTTTATTGCATTTTCTATTTACCCATTCAAAGCAGATTTTCTCTAATTTAAAAAAAGATATATATATATTTCAACAGTTTTAATTTTTTTTTTTTTTGACATTCATTACTATTATTAATTCTTCTGGGAGTTTATTGCAATGAAAGTATTAAAGAATATAACAAAGTAAGATAAATATTTTATCGAGATTTCTCAAAATTTAAGTAAATATTCACAGGTTGCTTGACGTATTTCACCCATTCTTTATTTGAGAAATAAAATCTTCTTAAGGAAATCCTATTCATGAATAAATAAATGCGTACATTTTCTTTTATAGAAGTTTATAATAAGATAATAAGATGATAAGATAATCTTTGTAGATTTGATTAATGCAGTGATGAGCTTGTTCAGTACTAAGATGGGCGACCACTCAGAGACGTATGTTTTTTTTGGGGGGGGGGTCAGGACCTCATAAATAGAAGACCCGAAGCTGGAGCAGCAAACCGTCAGCCGGAGTCAGACACAACGAAACCAGAAAGCTCGCTACAAGTCTTATCCCTTTGTTACATAATTATTAGATTCCTGATGTTTATGTACAGTAGTGTAGAAACCAAAATGGCTTTTATAAGTTCAGCCGGCGGCCTTGAAGGATGAGTGACAAGGCTTGACCTCATCCTGATCCTTCCGGTGGATACCATGAGAATCGGTGGAGAAGACCCTCTTCAGGTTTAGGTTAGAAATATATTTGTTTATTCAGATTGACCAAAAACCACGACGGTGGTAAGTCGTGTTATGCACGGTGCCGACTCAATCTGCGCAGGTAGTCTGGTGGGGATTTCAGAATAAAATATGATCTAAGTTAAATCGAAGTCTTGTTTTATTATCTATAAACTACCAATGACACAGGGCTTCTGATATAGAGAAATCCCCAATGAAAGACCAGACGGTAGCCACTCGGTAGCAAATTGATAATTTAACCAAAGATAACTAGCTGTAGATCGCCAGTCAACTAACAAAGAAATTACTTTCAACATCCACGCTCCTTTGACGTTATACAAATATTAATCATTGTATAAAAAAAAAATAATAAATGTATATATTTTGTACATAAATATCAATAAGGGTTGCTCTTTATTTATTTTGTTGACACGTTGAAAGCTTTATATAATTTGGTTATCATCTAACACAACCGAATTGATGAGAACGCAGAGAACCAGCTCTCCTTCATGACACTATATTATTATAATCTGTGCCACGACCAGCATAGAATCTTCCTCGTACCCTAAAGTATTATATTTGGTATCATCCAACCCAACGACTGTGCATCGTTCCATAAATTGAAACCCAGCTCCAGCAATGTATTATACCTGTTTTTTAGACAATGATAAGATTAATAAATAAGTTAAGGGAGTATTAATACTCTTCAGTTCTTATATGGGTAACCACTTAGGAAAAGCAACGAAAGCATTTTCTTAAATAAAACTATTACTAAATAGATAAGTGCGTTACGTACATTTTCATTAAAATTTATCAAATACTTACATTTCTGTAACCTTGTAACCGTCTCAGTGCTACTGTATGGCTGCACCAGTTGGAGAAAGAATTAGATGGGAACTACACAAGGGTGCTGCGTGCTGTCTGGAACAAATCCTGGAAGTAGCACCTTACAGAAAACTATACGACCACTTTCCCCCTATCACACAAAACATCCGGGTAAGACGAACAAAACAGACTGGAAATTGCTGGAAAAGCAAGGACGAGCTCATAAGTGATGTTCTCCTATGGGCACCTACACATGGACACATCAGTGTTGGATAGTAAAATCATATATCGTTCAGCTCTGCGTGGATACTGGATGATATACAGTAGACCTTCTAGAAGTGATTACTAGTAATTGTTATATTGCCGGTTGAGGCAGATGTAATTTTTGTAGTTAATGGATTTTATTAGAAGGTGGTTTATGTGTTAAAAAAAAAAGAAAATTATTTACTAAGAAGGATTACTAAGGGATTTGATATCTTAACTAAAAGTAAATTAGATAATTCTTAAATTGTGGCGAGTCGTAGTTAAAATGGATTTTTGATTTTTTTTTAATGTAGGGTAAGAGGGTTAAGAACTGGTATGTAACTTTTTTGGGGGGATGGGGGAGGCAGGTCGATTGGTGGGGTATGTCTTTGCAATTGTTTTTACCTGAGCTTTTTTGACAATTAGAAATAGTATATGGTATAAGTTGTATTTTAGGCAGGATTCGTTCGTGGTTTCAGGGCTTTAGCATCATTACCACTACCCAAGATGCCCCAAGCAGTATATGATATTCCACCAGACTGATTGGATCGGGGAGGGAAACTACTGCGTAAGACTGACATATATATTATATATATATATATATATATATATATAATATGTGTGTGTGTGTGTGTGTGTGTACACGCAAAGGAGACATATTTTGCTAAGTGTAAAACAGACACTAAACACACATGTGTATATATTTGTCTTACATGAAGACTATTTATATATATATTTACCAACCCCAGCGCATGAACAGGATGTGACACAAGGTCAATTTCTTAAGCGGAGTTCAACAGTTTTCCTTCTCTTAGACAGGTTGCCTAACCAAGGTTAAAGAACCCAGTCTGTCCTACTATTTATCCATAGCTGCAGGGATAGTAGGATTCATACTTTTCACAAGGATACTAGCGCTAAGTGAAATGCAATTACCACATCCAGGATTTGAACTCGGGGCGACGAGTCCATTTCCATGACTTTATTTGGAATGAATGATGGAATGGTTCGGTTTATTTCCCTTATTTGGTTTGTATACTCCGGAAATGCCTCATCGTTTAAGTAAAATCAATCCTAGATACGAAGGAGAGAAGGCAACATCAATAATGACCCGTGAAATTGACAGGCTACTACCGGGATTGATAGCAAATGAAGAAACAGCAATAAAAATATCTCAGGTTCCTTGGCAGATTCAATTTAAAGTAAGCATTCCTCTTTTCAAAGTATAAATATTTACAGACTCTCTGTAAATAGTTACACCTACCATTTCTTGTAAATTGCAGCAGATAACTAAACATATAAACATATACAAGTTTGTTATAATATATTAATAATTTGAAGGCAAATACAATGCCTATGAAAAATAAAAACAAGAAAGATGTTTTCTTTTTGTTTTTATTTTTCATACGCATTGTATTTGCCTTCAAATATTAATATATTATAACATACTTAACAATGCTTCAAGCAAATTAACCAATTACTTTTATATAAAAGTTTGTTTGATTGATTGGTTGGTTAGTTTTTTAGTTGTGAGCAACACTGGTGGGTTATTTTATGCTGAAAACGTTTTTAAAAATTCATTCCTGATTTGTAATTGTTAAGTTTTTTACATATTGAACCATTCGCAGTAGCTCTTAAGTAAATATATAAAACATTGTAATGATTAAATTATCATATTGTAGTTGTTAAGTGTTTAAGGACCATTGCTTGGTCTTATAGCAGAAGCGCTTATCTGGTGGAATCCTTGATAAAGCGTCCGTCCACAATGTGAATCCTTTGGTTACTAAAGTGTTCTCAGTTACTGGCATAAAGTATAAGTCCTTCGTGAGTATTGGTAAAGATCCCGGCAATCCTATGTGCGTCCGTCGGGCAAAGAAGGCAGTTTTAATTATGAACAATGTGGGGGTTTAAGTATCTTATCAGGCCAGTAGTACTGCCAGTGATTGGTTAGAAGACTCAATCACGTGACCTTGGCCAAATAAACTCCAACAGTGATCAATTTTTATACTCATTTTTAAACACGTTTTTAAAATTCACTTTTTCTTAATAATTATATTTTAGATTGTTCTCCTCATCTTTATAGTGCATAAGCACAACATTCTGGCCACTGTAACCTCGGCATCTTTTTCATGTGATTTTTTTTATCTATCATTTTAATTACCTTAAAATAATTCATCTTCTGACGATTACCCGTGAATTAATTCGCAATTTCCAAGTTTATACACAACAAAGATGAGCCTAAAGGTGCTGGCGGTATATTCTACACCCGCCGTCGACAGGGTGATATACAAAAAATAAAGTTAATTTTGTCAAAGAAGTTGGTAGTAGGAAGGATTGTTTATAGTTGCAACTTTTTCAAGGAAACCAATATTGATGGGGTTTTCAGGCCATAGAAAACTGCCAGCATGAATTTCCTTACTGATAGTTGCACGGGGACCTTTTCATTATCGGAAATCAATGCCTCTCTAAACTGTCTTTTCGACTTAGTCGGTTGAAAAATCATATACACGAGAAAAAGACAGTTATCTAGCACCATTGGGCCTATAGTTTTGCTATCCTAATATATTTGTTCTAATAAATATATTTAGCACTCTTTACTTATAAATATAGCAAATTATGTTATCAGTATATATACTAGCAAATATATGCACCCTCTGGGTGCAAGTATTTAAGTTTTAATGTAATGAAATATCGTATTAAATTAGAAAGGCTAATGAAACTAAATAAGAATGCAGATAAAAAGATTTGAAACACAGGGGGATATAATCTAAAAATAGAACAACTGAAATTTACTCTTCCATCACTCTCGTATTTCATTGTTATTTTTTCTAATTTAAGTATTTAGTTAAAAGAGGAAGTAAAGAATAAAATTACAGTTATATTTTCTTGTTAATGGATTTCATTGAAGATTAATTGAAGAGATTTTTTACTTATATTCATTAAAATAAATCCAAACAGTTAGAAACCAATAATACTAAGCATATATTTATTAAAATTACATTTCTAATATCAATATGCAAATTAGCCTTCCCGTTCACACTGTAAACCGCTATTTTGTTGTATATATAATTACAATTGCATGTTGTTAGTATGTAGATATGGTTAACAGTATTAATAATGTAAAACAATTTTATTAATAATTGAGGTTAAAACAAGGATAAATTTATGGTGAATGTGACATCAATAACCAAGGGAATTGTGACTTGAGTAGTGATTTAGTTTCGGTTACATACAGAAAAACACACAATTTCCATTATAATAAGATATATATATATATATATATATATATATATATATATATATATGTGTGTGTGTGTGTGTGTGTGTGTGTAAAAATGGAAAAGGAATTGAATCCGACACTATGAGGAAAAATAAGTAAAGAAAAGAAATGTAAATGGATAAAATGAATTTAATCGATATTGTTGTATATATAAATACAATTGCATGTTATTAGTGTGTAAATAAGGTCAATTGTTTTAATAATCTAAAACAGTTTTATTGATAATTGAGATTGAAATGAAAATAAAATCATGTAGAATGTGACGTAAAAAAAAACAAAGGGAGTTGTGACTTGTTGAGCGATATAGTTTCGGTTACAGACAGACAAACAATCTTCATTATAATATATATATATATATATATATATATATATATATATATATATATATATGAATTTAACATTTTGAAAAAACAATTAGTAATTATTATCTGCTGACAGAAATCTGTTTCGACGCCTTAGTAGAGGGTCATCATCAACGAGCAAAAAAATATAAAATTTATTTTATTTTTGAAACAGTATGCGCGTTTTGAAAAAAATTCAAGCATTCCAGCGTGGTGTTTGTACCCCCTATTTTCTTCAAACAGTTTTATCCCTTTCTCTTTTTCATATATTTTTTGCTCGTTGATGATGACCCTTCTACTAAGGCGTCGAAAACAGATTTCTGTCAGCAGATAATAATTACTAATTGTTTTTTCAAATGTTTAAATTCATTCTGTCGATTAATTTCCATTTTTACATACACACACACACACACACACACACACACACACACACACATATATATATATATATATATATATATAATATATATATATATATAAAATAGAATTGGAAAATATCGGTATATTCTAAATTAGAATGCGGGAATTTTCTTAGGCTGCAACTTCTTATCATTATTATTATTTTCTAGTATTCTCTCTCTTTAAAAAAAAAATGCTAGCATTTTCTTAATGCGTATGTTTATGTGTTGGTTTTCTAAGATGAGCTCGCTATTGTGCTATTGTGCTGCTATTATTATTATTATTATTATTATTATTATTATTATTATTATTATTTACTCCTTTTGAGTTTTCACACCAGCATTAGCTGATGGCCTTTCACTGGAGTCTGAATGACAGCAAGTCTCCTCAGGTCTCCAGGACTCTTCTGAGTATTCTGGCAGATTGCAGCAGTGCAGTGTTCTGAATGGTTTCAATCCTTCCTCTGATTTCCAAACTTTCCAAACCCTTTTCTAATCCTTTTGGACTGTTCCAAGTGTACAACTACAATTGGTATCACTTTCACTTTCATATTCCTAACTTTCAGTTCTCTGGCAAGGTCTAGATATTTGTCTATTTTTTCATTTTCCTTTACTTCACCTGTGATCTGCTGGCACTGCAAAATCCACCAGTTGACAAGTTTCTTTTTTGTATTATTATTATTATTATTATTATTATTATTATTATTATTATTATTATATAGTGCATGGTCCTCCCGAGTTTTGATTTCTATTTTCTCTGAGATCTGAGTGTCGGGAAATTCCATCGGGTCTCAGAACTCATCTTGATATTCTTGCTGATTTTAATTGTCTTAGAGTTACGCTTATATCCATTCCTCTTCTGGCCTTTAATTCCCCTGACATTTCGGAACCATTCCAAAGACATCAAATACAATTTGATCAATTTCTTCTTCTTCTTCTTCTTCTTCTTCTTCTTCTTCTTCTTCTTCTTCTTCTTCTTCTTCTTCTCTTCTTCTTCTTCTTCTTCTTCGTGGAAGGGTGTTTTATATTGTCTTCTATTGTTCTAGTTTTGTGATTTGTTTCTTAATTTCTATTAGGTTTAATGCATTCTAGTCTATTATTATTTTTGTTATTATTACTAGCAAAATAAAAAGACGCTCTCTGGGCGATGTAAAAATAATTTTTTGAAAGATATTGCCTGAGGGGATGGGAGCTGAAAATTCAATGTCATAGTGTGTGTACCATAAGTATGTAAAATCGTCAAATTTATTAAAGGAGTAAAAAAGAAAGAAAGAAAGAAAGAAAGACAATTTGAAATGGAAACAGTTCCGATAACTTTAAATATTATATTAGAATAAAACAATCTATATATAAATATATAACGCCGGGCATCTATTTATTGAAACAATGAGGATTGTCTAACGTTGCATGCTCACATTTTGAGTATATTTATTCTGTTATGACGTTGGATTATGTGTTGGGTAATGTGACGTAAGCAATGACACAGTTTTTGTTATAGACAAAAACCGGAAGCGAATCTCCATTATTAATAGATTATTATTATTATTATTATTTTTTTAAAAATTTTTTACACCAGCGTTAGCTGATGGTTTTTCACTGAAGTTTGAGTGACAATAGTCTCCCCACGTATCCAGGACTCTCCTGAGTATTTCAGCTGATTTCAACAATGCAACAATTCCTCTAATTTCCAGTTCCTCTAGTTTTTTTTCTAAGCGTTCCCAGTGCTTCAACTACTATTGGTATCACTTTCACCCTTATATTCCACAGATTTCTCAGTTCCCTAGCAAGGTCAATATATCTTTTCGTTTTCTTTCACTTCATCCTGTGATCTGCTGGAACTGCAAAATCTACCATTTGACAAGTTCTCTTTTTTTTTTTTGTTAATCAATACTAGTTTTGGTTTTGGTTGGGATAAGGCGCTCTGTCTTTATCTCAAAGTAACAGAGAATTCTATGCATTTCATTCTCAAAAAGAGACTTTAGTGTAAGTTTTTACCACATTTATTGTATTTTTTTGTAGTTGGGGTTATTATTAGACGTGGTGCTCTTTCACTAAAGTCTGGCTACAGTAAACATCCTGAGATGTCCAGGTTTCTTCTAAATATCCTAACTACTTTTTGCAATGCTGTGGTCTGGATGGATTTGCTCGGTCATTGTGATCTTCCAATGGCGCCAACTACAATTGGTATTAATTTCACCTTCATGTTCCATAGCTAACTGCCAAACTACAGGTGTTGAACCAGATTTACGCTTTCTTTCATGTTCACTCCATTGAAACATTTCTCAACCGGGGTTACCCGGAACCCTAAGATTCTGCAAAAGGTCCCTAAGGCATCTGCAAGAACAAGTGAGATAAATTAATGCACTTTTGTCTTTTTTTAGTTTAGATATTTTTTTTAGATGAATGAAAACTCATTGATGAAGTGTTATAAACGAACAGTATGCATTTCATTCAGCATTATCGAAGGATTTCGCGAAGATGTATTGATTTTTCCTTAAACCAGTTATTTAAAAATATATCATCATCATCATGTTGCGCTGTTAGCACGGATACCCATGACAATCTCTCTCCATCCGTCCCTATCGCTCATCATTCTCGGGAGGTCCTCTAAGCAGCATTCTATATCCGCACAGAGCTGGTCAATGTACGTCTTTGTTGGTCGACCCACACTGTCGTGCCCATGTGCTGACTTCCACAGGAGGACGTCGCTTATGAGTTCGTCCTTGCTTCTCCAGCAGTGTCCCGCGTGTCTTGTCCGTCTTACTCGGATGGCTTGGGTGAAATGTGGCAGGTGGTCGTATATCTGTTTTCTCGTGGGGTGTTGTTTCCACGTCTTGTTCAGGATCACACGCGGCATTCTTGAGCACCTTTAAAAAACTAGAAAAATATATACTATGATATTTACCTCGTGAACTACGATGGAAATAAAATGAGAAAGATATGGTATATGATTTTGTCTTTGCTCACCGGTTCTTTGAGATATGCAATTTATTTCAAAGGTTACGCAAGGGTAAAAAGGTTGAGAAACGCAGCTCTATGGTCTGCTGGAACGGTAAATTAAACGAGTTGAGAAATTCATTTTTCTTCTTAATTAAAACTCACAGTAGTCTATTTCAAATAAGCAAACAAAGATAAAAAAAGACCCCAAAAAACCAAAGAATTGAAAAAAAGAAAGAAAAAAAGACTGTTAAAAAAATTAGTTGTCAATGGGGGGAGAGAAATAAATGAAGGAATTTGAGTCGAAAAAATGGGAAGCATTTATTAAGAAAGAGAAAATCAAAAAGAGATTATAAAAAACAAATATAGGGAAAAAAGGGGAATGGAGGATTAAGAAAAAAAGAATCGATGAGTGCAAAAACTGGATAAGAAAGATGAGTTATAGATAATTAATTCGGATTATATTAAAGAAATTTGGGAATAAAAAGATTATAAAAATAGATTATATGTAAATAAAATAGATTGTTATAACTTCAGGGAATTCTATGTGACTCATTTTATTTATTTTTACTTTTAATTATTATTATTATTATTATTATTATTATTATTATTATTATTATTATTATTTCTTCTTTTTGAGTTTTCACATCAGCATTAGCTGATGGTCTTTCACTGGAGTCTGAGTGACAGCAAGTCTTCTCAGGGCTCCAGGACTCTTCTGAGTATTCTGGCAGATTGCAGCAGTGCAGTGTTCTGAATGGTTTCAATCCTTCCTCTGATATCCAAACTTTCCAAACCCTTTTCTAATCCTTTTGGGACTGTTCCAAGTGCACCAACTACAATTGGTATAACTTTCACTTTCATATTCCATAACTTTTTCAGTTCTCTGGAAAGGTCCAGATATTTGTCAATTTTTTCATTTTCCTTTAACTTCACCCTGTGATCCGCTGGCACTGCAAAATCCACCAGTTGACAAGTTTTTTTTTTGTTAATCAACACTAGGTCTGGTCTTCTTGCTGGGATAAGGTGATCCGTTTTAATTTCAAAGTCCCAGAGAATTTTGTGCGTTTCATTCTCAAGAACAGATTCTGGTTTATGCATATACCATTTTGTTGTGTGGTCAAAATTTAATTTCTTGCATAATTCCCAGTGGATCACCTTCCCAACCCAGTCGTGTCTAGTTTTGTATTCTCGTTGTGCTAGTTTGCTACATTCGAAGAGTATATGGTTAACAGTCTCATCTCTATTACCGCAAAGTCTACATTTACTATTTTGTTGGGTCTTATCAATTTTCGCTTTGATGTAGTTGTCCTTATGGCATTATTTTGTGCAGCAATTATAAGTGATTCTGTTTCTCTTTTGAGGTTTCCCTTTCTTAACCATGTCCAAGTCTTTCCATGTGCAACCTCATCTATTGTCGTTTGAAGCGTCCATATAATTGTTTTTCTTCCCATTTTTGTTTTCTAGTCTTTGTCGTTTTTTCTGTTTGTCCATCTGCCGTTTCTACTATTGTTGGCCGCCATAAGTAATTTGTCTTTGCTCTTCCTTGTGTAATCTTCAAGTTGCTGGATTGTGGTTTCTACGCATTCCTCTATGTTGGCAAGACCTCTTCCCCCTTCCTTTCTTGACACATACAATCTATCTCTATCATCTCTAGGGTGGAGAGCCTTGTGCATGGTCATTAATTTTCTCGTCCTTTGGTCTATCTGTCTGAGTTCTTCTTTTGTCCATTTTAAGAATGGTCCTGAGTATCTTATAATGGGGACAGCCCAGGTATTAATTCCTTTGATCAGATTTCTGCTGTTAAGTTTCGTTTCTAGAAGTTTTCTAGTTCTCCTGATATATTCTTTTTTAACTTTTCCTTTCATTTCTGCTTGCATGATATTGTCCGCTTCTAAAATTCCTAAGTATTTGTAGCTTTCATTTTCTTCAAGAGATTTTATAGTTTCCTGATTTGGTAGTTGTATTCCATTCATTAGTTTTCTTTCATTTTATTATTATTATTATTATTATTATTATTATTATTATTTCTTCTTTTTGAGTTGTCAGATCAGCATTAGCTGATGGTCTTTCACTGGAGTCTGAGTGACAGCAAGTCTCCTCAGGACTCCAGGATTCTTCTGATTATTCTGGCAGATTGCAGCAGTGCAGTGTTCTGAATGGTTTCAATCTTTCCTCTGATATCCAAACTTTCCAAACCCTTTTCCAATCCCTTTGGGATTGTTCCAAGTGCACCAACTACAATTGGTATCACTTTCACTTTCATATTCCATAACTTTTTCAGTTCTCTGGCAAGGTCCAGATATTTGTCTATTTTTTCATTTTCCTTTAACTTCACCCTGTGATCTGCTGGTACTGCAAAATCCACCAGTTGACAAGTACTTTCTTTTTTGTTTATCAACACTAGGTCTATCCTTCTTGCTGGGATAAGGTGATCCGTTTTTATCTCAAAGTCCCAGAGAATTGTGTGCGTTTCGTTCTCAAGAACAGATTCTGGTTTATGCATATACCATTTTGTTGTGTGGTCAAAATTTCATTTTTTGCATAATGTTGTGTGGTCAAAATTTAATTCTTGTGTGGTCAAAATTTAATTATTTTGTGGTCAAAATTCAATTTTTTTATTATTATTATTATTATTATTATTATTATTATTATTATTATTAGTAGTAGTAGTAGTAGTAGTAGCAGTATTAGTAGTACAAAATAAAAAAATGCCCTCCTGGCGATGTAAAAATAGATTTTTGAAACATATTGCCTGAGGGGTGGGAGTAAAAAATTCAATGTCAGCGAGTAAGTAAAATAGTAAGTAAGTAAAATCATCCAATTCATTAAATGATTAAAAAATAAAACAATTTGCAATGTAAACTTTAAATATGTATTAAAATAAAACAAACTATATATAGATATATAATACCAGTCATGTATTTATTAAAACTTGTTTTAAAAGACAATGAGGACTGTCTAATGTTGCATGTTCAAATTTTGAGTGTATTCATTGAATAAATACACTCAAAATTTGAATATGCCAAAAATCGTAGAATAAATTTTATTCTATGTTATGACGATTTTGGGTAATGTGACGTAAGCAGTGACGTAATTTTTGTTACAGACAAAAACCGGAAGCGAATCTCCATTATTAATAGATTATTATTATTATTATTATTATTATTATTATTATTATTATTATTATTTCTTCTTTTTGAGTTTTCACATCAGCATTAGCTGATGGTCTTTCACTGGAGTCTGAGTGACAGCAAGTCTCCTCATGTCTCCAGGACTCTTCTGGGTATTATTATTATTATTATTATTATTATTATTATTATTATTATTATTATTTCAATCCTTGCGAGTTTTTCACACCAATTTTAGCTGGTGGTCTTTCATTGGAGTCTGCGTGACAGCAAGTCTTCTCAGGTCTCTAGGACTCTTCTGAGTATTCTGGCAGATTGTAGCAGTGCAGTATTCTGAATAGTTTCAACTCTTCCTCTGATTTTCAAACTTTCCAAACCCTTTTCCAATCCTTTTGGGACCGTTCCAAGTGCACCAACTACAATTGGTATCACTTTCACGTTCATATTCCAGTTTTCCATGGCTTTTTCAATGAAGTCTATGATGTTGTTGGAAATTTTGTACATTTTTAGTCCAGGTATGTGGGACCATGTCATAGGCTTTTCTGTAATCGATCCACGCCATTTCAATATTTTTCCATCTATTTTTTTTTTACTTCTTTAAGAAGGTATTGGTCTATATACAGTAAATCGTGTGTTCCTTATTATTATTATTATTATTATTATTATTATTATTATTATTATTATTATTATTATTATTATTTCTTTTGTAATTCTTCTTCAAGACCAGGATACAAACTCCGGTCCTACAAGACCATAAATGATATGCCATATATTTTCCTCTGTATTGGACTTCTTACGAGTAAGATGATCTTCTGGGTAATGATACGGCCTGAGATACTTTTCCATTCCCCGCGGCACGTGTCTTACAGCTTCGATCAACATTGGCTTTTATATGATATCCTAGATCTCTTCCTCGTGAACCCGATGAGTCCCTGTAGTAATAACGCTCCGTGATGATTTTGATGTTTCTATTTAGAAATAAGTGAAGGATTCTAATTAGCATTTCGTAGTCATCTCCTCCAAATTTGGATGATTAAAAAATGATGATCAGCATCAAGGAAGAATTATTCAATTGCTGATTTGTTATCTTACTGGTTTAATGTTTTGTATATAATTTGTTTGTATGTTTAATAAGAGCTAATGCATAATAAAAAAGGTTGATTTTGACTAATATTTCATTAGTTTTTAACATACGTAGTTCTTTCAATGTTAACAAAAATTGTAAAGCTTAACACTTATCAGATATAGTTCACTCCTATATATATATCTATATCTACCAACCCCTCTGCACGAGCAGGATGTGACACAAGGTCAATTTCTTAAGCGGAGTTTAACAGGTTTGAATTCAGAGTTTTCCTTCACCTAGACCGGTTGCCTAACCAAGGTTAAAGAGCCCGGTCTGCCCTACTATTTACCCATAGCTGGAGGCAGAGTAGGATTCATACCTTTCCCAAGGGTATTAGCGCTATATATATATATATATATACCAACCCCTCCGCACAAGCAGGATGTGACACAAGGTCAATTTCTTAAGCGGAGTTTAACAGGTTTGAATTCAGAGTTTTCCTTCTCCTAGACCGGTTGCCTAACCAAGGTTAAAGAGCCCGGTCTGCCCTACTATTTACCCATAGCTGGAGGGAGAGTAGGATTCATACCTTTCCCAAGGGTATTAGCGCTATATATATATATATATATATATATATATATATATATCTACCAACCCCTCCGCACAAGCAGGATGTGACACAAGGTCAATTTTTAAGCGGAGTTTAACAGGTTTGAATTCAGAGTTTTCTTTCTCCTAGACCGGTTGCCTAACCAAGGTTAAAGAGCCCGGTCTGCCCTACTATTTACCCATAGCTGGAGGGAGAGTAGGATTCATACCTTTCCCAAGGGTATTAGCGCTAAGTGAAAGTGAAATTATCACGTCCAGGATTTGAACTCGCGACGACGAGCCCATTTCCCATTACTTTAACCATTACACCAAGCAATCCTATATAGGCTTGCTATAAACAGCATTTTCAATGTTATTTTATAAGTATTGGTACACAAGCTTGTTTTTGGGGAGTAAGAGGGTTAAAAATCGCTTAGCGGTAGCGTTGGAGGCGCACTCCTGAAATTTAAGCATACACAACTGTTTCAAATTTTCCCAAAGGTTTCGAGCTTAACACTTATCATATGAAGAAAGGAGGGTTGGAGTTCATCCGACAGAATGTGATAAGGATAAAGGAAAAGTGGACAAAAAGGAATAACTCAAACCAAATAGATGTGGAGAGATATTTCATTCTGTGGTGTCCATTTTTCCTTTATCCTTGCCGCATTCTGTCGGATTTACTCCAACCCTCCTATCTTCATAATGTCAGGAACGAACAGAAAATCACACAACTTATCATTCATATATATATATATATATATATATATATATATATATATATATATATATATATATTAATAATTTGAAAGCAATTACAATGCACATAAAAATAAAAACAAAAATATGTTTTTTTTTGTCTTATCGATTTCAAAGTATAACTTAATCTTCAGAGACGAATTCCAGAAATGGACGCGTTTTTTTTATGTCATTATTTTTTTTATGTTATAAACACGCGTCTCGTGGTGTTCTTTTTTAAAAACGCCACGCGGAAAGCCGTAATAGTCATTTAGCCGATCATTCAATTTCAATTTTATTATTTTCATCTATTTATATATTTATGTATTATTCATTTGATATATGTATAATGAAATGTACATACTATGTACTATATACTATGAGGAACGTGTATTTTAATTGAACGCGTATTTTAATTAAACGTGTATTTTAATTAAACGCGTCCATTTCTGGAATTCGTCTCTGAAGATAAAGTTATACTTTGAAATCGATAAGACAAAAATAACATCTTTTTGTTTTTATTCTTTATGTGCATTGTAATTGCTTTCAAATTATTAATATATTATAACATACTTAATATATATTATGACATACTTAACAATGCTTCAAGCAAATTACCAATTATATATATATATATATATATATATATATATATATATATATATATATATATATATATCGACTCATCTAGAGGAGAAGGATGTGACACATGATCAGTTTCTTAAGCGGAGTTTAACGGGTTTGAATTCAGAGTTTTCCTTCTCCTATATGGCTCACCTAGCCAGGGTTAAAAGCCTAGTCTCCCCTACTTGTTATTCATTACTGGAGCGAAAGTGGTTGGATGCATACCTTATAGGGAATATGTTATGATTTGATGAAGAGAAATAACAAGACAGCTGTTTCGAAGTATAGATGAAGACATTATTGATTAGACCGTTAAGTCTGGACACTAGAGTCCAGACGCTCAGAACCTTTTATTTATTTATTCAATTTTGATTTAATTTAATTTATTTAAATTCCCACAACCTTTCCCAAGGGTATTAGCGCTATGTGAAATGCAAATAACCGCCTCTAGGATTTGAACTCGGGTCGACGAGTCCAATTCCTACGACTTTAACTATTACACCCCCGCTCTATAACATTAAATCAGATATAGAGCGACTCTATATATACTTGAATAACAATTGCAACGTTATTTTATTCGTTTTGAATAAGACTTGAGCATTGTAAGTACTAGCAAAATTAAACGAGGGCAGTGTAAAAATTAATTTTTGAAATATATTCAATGTCAGAGGGTTTGTATCATAAGCAAAATCATCAAATTTACTAAGAAGTCAAGAAATAAAACAATTTGAAATGGAAACTCAGTTCTGTTCCCTTCAAATAAAATGTTGCATGCATCTATTAATCATTAATTAGATAATTATTTTGAATATTTTACAAATAAATTTTACACAAAATGGTTGGTATTGCTTAATAGATTGCTTAAATTGTAACCAAAAATATGTAGGAGAGACTTCTAGATCTTTGTCTAAACGGTCTCTGAACATAGATATCATATTAAACGAGATTTTCTAAACAACGCCCTAGCTAAACGTATTTTAGACAATAACCATACCTTTGATTTTAAAGGTGTCAAAATATTAACTCACATACATAATAGAACACTACTTACAATTATGGAATCTTATGTTATTCTATAAACCTATTAGTTTATATCTGTTAACTTCTAATAATTAGTTAACTTCTAATATCTGTAAACCTATTAGTTAACTTCTTGTTACTGAAAAAAGGGCAAGAGTAGGGTGATATTGGATTTTGTGACGGAGTTTTCGTTACAGACAGAGAGACAGCGAATCTCCATTATTAATAGATATTGCTCTAATAAAAATCTTACAATGTTATGATACTGTCGGTTTGACTAACCGTCAAAGTAAGGCTTAAGACTTAAGTTTTGTGTTTTGGTCTTTTTCCCTCTCCAATAGCCATCACCGACATAGCAGTCGTCGGTTACTAAGTTGAAATTTGATGAATACGTAATTTCATGTTTTTTCCTTTCAGATATTGAACACAATGGAAAATTCATAAAACAATACACACTAATCGTTTCTTTTAAATCTCAAACAATAAACGTAATTCATTTACATTCACGTACAAATGTGTGACACTAAGTAATTAAAACAAATGCAAACACTGTAATTTCATTGAGAAGATATATTGATTTTAATTTATTGAGAGAAACAATTACGTTATTTTGTCATAGATTTTCAAAGTGGAACATTGCTATTTATTGTAAATTCAAATAAACAGTGATGTGCTTTGAACTATTGTGGCATATGCAGCAGAATATTGCTTAATTCATTGATTGATTCTAATGCCATGTCAACCCGTCTGACCTAACACCTGACGCCAGGAAAATTATGATTCAGCCATTCACAAAAGATAATAAAAACAATGTGTATGAGCACCACTACGAACAAAACAGATTTATATAGCATACATTCAAATACATATGGTAAAGAATTGAGAAAAATGTAAATGCATATAAAAAATCATAAACAGTTCAAAATAGGAAGATACTCAGGTCTATCATACTTCTCAATAATTCTATCACAGATAAAATAAACAGAAACCTAAAAAAGATAGGTATTAAGACAGTTATTTACTCCTCGAAAACAATCAAAAACATTTTGCAGAATAAAAATAATTATAAACAAACACATTCCCAAGCAGGGAGATTGCTTAATAGATTGCTTAAATTGTAACAAAAATATGTAGGAGAGACTTCTAGATCTTTGTCTAAAAGGGTCTCTGAACATAGATATCATATTAAACGAGATTTTTTAAACAACGCCCTAGCTAAACATAATTTAGACAATAACCATACCTTTGATTTTAAAGGTGCCAAAATATTAACTCACATACACAATAGAACACTACGTAGAATTATGGAATCTTACGTTATTCTCACACATCAAACCATCCCCCAAAGAGAAGGCTATTTTAATATATCCCCTTATTTGGCGACACTCGTACTCAGAAATCACAAAATCCCCTTCACATAACCATTTTAGACATACACTTCCTAACAAATTTAAATTTCACATTATCCCACTAAACCCTTACAACATTAATTTTTTTTTTACATAAAAAAGTTGTTTTTTTTTAAATAATTAAATAAACATTTCTTTTCTGAAAAACAAATCCGTTACTAACCGACCATGAACGGGTTAATCTCTTCTTTTTTGAAAAAGAGAACTTTTCTATTTTTAAATTTGAAATATATATATATATATATATATATATATATAGATAGATAGATAGATAGATAGATAGATACCAAAAAATCTCTAAAACAACAGATGAATATACCAAAAAATCATTAGCCATCAAACTAGGAAATTTCATGAGGGATTAACTCAATGACCTCCTAAAAACTTCTGACTCTGTCCTGGTGTGAACTGGTCGGCTGTTCACCTCGTCTTTGTTTCCGACAACTTTCGTTGACACATCGTAACGCTATAGTAAAGTGAGTGGTATTTTTTCTGTGACCATGTGTCTGACTTCTTACTCAGTCCTGGTGTGAACTGGTCATCTGTTCATCTCGTCTTTGTTTCCGACAACTTTCGTCGACACCCCGTAACCCTATAAGAAAGTGAGTGGTATTTTTTCTGTGACCATGTGTCTGACTTCTTACTCAGTCCTGGTGTGAACTGGTCGTCTGTTCATCTCGTCTTTGTTCCGACAACTTTCGTCGACACCCCGTAACGCTATCAGAAAGTGAGAGGTATTTTTTCTATGACCATGTGTCTGACTTCTTACTCCGTCCTGGTGTGAACTGGTCGTCTGTTCATCTCGTCTTTGTTTCCGACAACTTTCGTCGACACCCGTAACGCTATCAGAAAGTGAGAGGTATTTTTTCTATGACCATGTGTCTGACTTCTTACTCCGTCCTGGTGTGAACTGGTTCTGTTCATCTCGTCTTTGTTTCCGACAACTTTCGTCGACACCCCGTGACAGTATAAGAAAGTGAGTGGTATTTTTCTGTGACCATGTGTCTGACTTCTTACTCTGTCCTGGTGTGAACTGGTCGTCTTTCATCTCGTCTTTGTTTTCGACAACTTTCGTCGACACCCCGTAACGCTATATTAATTAGTGGAACTAAATGGAGCAATAAAGTCGAGAATTTGACAAATATCATTTGTCAATGACAGTACTTTAGAATGCAGTTATCACTCTTTCGGCTTCCCACTGCCAATGCTAGAAATAAATTATTCATAAAGAGCACTTCCTAATAGACACAAAGTGCACGATAATGTCGCTATTATTTCGAATGCACAAAGGGGACGCCTTAAAGTGCCCACGTAAGTAGCAGCTGAAAGATCGCGAGTTAAAGGTTCACGTGTATTGAGACGGATAAGAGATATAAGAACCATGCTAAGTAAATAAAGCAGACAGCATACTTATAACAATACTTTTATGGTGGCGCGTGGTCTAATGGTTAGAGTCATAGGAAATGGACTCGTCGACACGAGTTCAATTCCTGTACAAAGCTGTTTGCATTTTACATATCGCTAATACCATTGAGAAATGTATGAATCCATTTCTCCCTCCAGCTATGGGTAAATAGCAAGACAGACTGGGCTCTTTAACCATGACTAGGTAATCAGTCTAGGAGAAGGAAAACTCTGAATTCAAACCTGTTAAATTCCGCTTAAGACATTGACCTGGTGTCGCATCCTGCTCGTGCGGAGGGTTGGTAAATATATATAACGAAACTTTTATATATTAAGTCTTGATGTATGTCTCATCGCGATGCAAGGGTTAGCAAGTTCGTCTCACAAATGTTTCTATATATTAATAATTGTTGTTCCTTAATCTTCCGACTGTTATCACCTTGCAACATTCTATGGGTAACAATGAGACCGTCCAAATCGACCAAGATGAAATGCAAAAATGTAAATCCTGATTATCTGGAGTTGGTTATCCACCGAAATCTTATTTCTTATGAGTGACGTCACCTTAAATAATGGACCATTCCGTTTTTATTCTCAAGAAAGAAAGGGAAGAAAAGGACATCCTACACAGAAAAATATAAAAGAAAAAAAGAATGTTGGGGAAGATAGAGAGAGGGGGCGATACTGCTAAGCGAGCATAATAAAAAGGAAAGAAAAATGACGAGAGAGAGAGAGAGAGAGAGAGAGAGAGAGAGTATTATCAAGATTATCATACTTTTTACATATTGAACAATTTTTAAATAGCTCTTAAGCAAACATATCAAACGTTGTAATAATTAAATTATCATACTGTGGCATATCCCCAGGTCCTGCTTAGCGAGTTCGATCCTCGATGGATGTCCTATACTTGTTACTTTGTATTCAACCCTATCCCTGGCGAACGGTATGGGTAAAAAACGGGCAATCGTTGTTTAATGGTTAGACCACTACTCACAAAGATCCATTATTACTGAATAGCAAGTTCAGTTCTCGTTAGATGACCCATACTTGTGACTGTGCGCCACATCCTAATGCTGGCGAACAGCTTGCGTAAAAAAAGGTGTCTTATCATGAGTAATAGTTAGTAAGCTTGTCTCGCAGATTCATTACTAAGGAAAAGCATGTTAGATTCTCGTTGGATACCCGTGCTTGCGAACTTCTGTCACATCCTACCAGTGGCGAATGGGTTAGTAAATACTTAGTATGTTAGTGTCACTGAAAACTGTTAATCTAACATTTATTATAGTATCTTGTTGATTGGTTGGCTGGTTAATTGTTGGTTTTACGACATGTCAACGCTTGTTGGGTTATTTTATGCCGTAAACCAAACAACCAAGCACTTACCGAATTTAATCGTTTATAAGACGTGCCTGTTTTACAAACAATTCCAACAAATCACCCTACGTCTTATAGTTATTTACTAAGCTTAGCACAAGGCCAGAAGTAAGGGGCGTCAAGTGAGAATCACGTCTTATTAGGTCACGTGTCAGCTATTTGTTATTGGTCAGTGTCATTACATGGTTATCTTTTGTTAACTAATAAACAAACGTCATCATAAGAAACTCTGTCTTTTGGTACTGTAGAATACGCCGACTACACCTATGCAGAGGGACAAGAGCCCCCGCCCCCAAGGGAGCCACCTGTTAGCCGGGGGTGGAGACCCGTGATGGTTAAGGACCAAATCCTGGTGGCTGAGCAGTCAATGACATACAACACTCCACTTTGGACCTTACTTAGGTTAGACGAGATTAGAGGCTCCCTCCGATCAATCAGCTGGTCACGTCAAGTCCTAGCGCCTAAATGATTGTCCCAACCCTATTGCCCTTATGGCAACCCCAAACCTTTCTATCATATATGTGCTATAAGGCAGTGGCTGGGGTCTTCATCTTTTGGGAATGACGCTAAACTCTATTTGATGGTGTGGTTCCAATTCTGGAGATTTGGGAAATGTGGAGCACCCCTTCCTCACCATTGCTCACAGGTCGACAGTGACCAAGAGTGGTAGTACCCGTTACGGTCCTATCTATAAACTACGAATTAGAGTTGCAACAAAACTGCCAATATTATCAACGCATTTAAAATCCTACCGCCAAACTGCCCATATTATCAATGCATTAAAAATTCCTAAGAAATAAAGACTTACATAGTTTTAATAAAACTAGGTTTAATGAATAATTACATAGTTTTAATAAACTAGGTTTAATGAATAATTATTTGCTGTTACTGATTTCTAACACAATCCTGTTATTCGCTAACATATTAAAAACAATCCTATGAATAATTTTAAATAGAAAAGAATAAAAATATATTCATTCTTATTTAGTTTCATTAGTCTTTCTAATTTAATATAATATTATATTACATTGAAACTTAAATACTTGCGCTTTTGCTTGTTTAATGCAATTTTATGGAAAGTTTTTTAGCGGATATTTTTTTAGAAATAGAATTTGAAGTTCTTCATTCAAAAGAGAACTTAGTAAAATTTCTATTTGAATTAATTCAGACCCTTTTGTCACTGAACTGAGACCAGTTTGTATTGCTTTTCCTGTATAGCTTTTTACTAAATTTCAATTTCACTTGATTTGTTAAGATATCTCTGTTGTTCAATTTGCATTCTCTTATTTTTCATGCCAACATTTAGAGAAAACAAAAACAAAAAAACAAAAATTAAAAAAAACAAAAAACAAATAAACAAAGAAAATGTTTTAATTCAAAGAGGACTAAACATCATAAATCAGGTGTCATTGTCTGAAGAGTTTGTTGATATTTTTTTTTTATTTAGTCTCTGATAAAAAAAAAAAGTTAATGGCAAAACATTGTTAGTCCCCTATCTAATAGGAAAACGGAAAGGAAGGCAATTATGTTAAACAGTCGGATGATCTGGGAAAGAAGAGACGAAGTCAGATTCATAATAAAGAGCTCAATATTCCACTCATTTCTGCGTCTGCTCTCTCTCTGTCTCTGTCTCTCTCTGTCTCTGTCTCTCTCTCTCTTACACACACACACACACATACATACAGACAACCACCTACAATCACACACACACCACACACACACACACACACACACACGTATATATATATATATATATATATATATATATATATATATATATATATATATATATAAAATTTAATAGACCAAGCGTGTTGGTAAATCCTTGCGGTGAGAAAAAAACCAGCAAATAGTTTGATTGTAAAAATATACTACCAAACATCAACCAGGGAGAAAAACAATGTTGAAAAAAAGAAAAGACCAAGATAGTCGTACCAACAAAAAAATCTATTGGTACAGTATTTGGCCAAAAGAAAAAACAATTTATATGTATTTATATATGAATATAAGATATATATATATATTCATATAACCGCTAGGAGAATAGCTAATAAGTAAAAAGTGATCGATACCTAAGTAGAGCAAATAATAAAGATAAATCTAATGAGTCAGACGAACCTACTATTAGTTTCGCTTAATGCTCTTCAGCAACTGAAGAGCATTAAGCGAAACTAATAAGGGTTCGTCTGACTCATTAGATTTATCTTTATATATATATATATATATATATATATATATATATATATATATATATATATATATATTTACCAACCCCTCCGCACGATCAGGATGTAATACGAGGTCTTTTTCTTAAGCGGAGTTTAACATGTTTGAATTCAGAGTTTTCCTTCTCCTAGACCGGTTGCCTAACCAAGGTTAAAGATCCCAGTCTGCTCTACTATTTACACATAGCTGGAGGTAGAGTAGGATTAATACCTTTCCCAAGGGTATTAGCGCTAAGTGAAATGCCATTACCACGTCCAGGATTTGAACTCGGGGCGACGAGTCCATTTCCAGTGACTTTAACCATTACACCACGCTCTTCCTATATATATATATATATACTATGTAAATTTGGTCTGATGATCATTAAGTACCGTTGAATCTGTGTGTAGGCTATAGTAGCGTAGATAGACTTACCCTATCACCAATAGTGAGTACTTAGTAGTTATAAATATAGCAAACACCCATTATATATATATATATATATATATATATATATATATAGAGAGAGAGAGAGGGGGAGATACCAGTTTAGCTCAGGGTTCAATACTGGTCCCCACCAATTCACCGTATGAGTAGCTCAGATTGGGTAATATGATCTGGGAGATAAAGTGGAGACCTGACGGTAGATGTGGCGCTCCGCCTCAATAAAAAACAATTTCTCTGGTCTAAGGCTATCAGAAAAGGGATAGACTACCTCGCTGTCCGGCTTGATACCGACAATAGGCAATCCGCCAAATTTATTTACTTTTTATATACTGTATGGAGGTGGTCTGATGATCACTTAGGCAAGTACCGTTGACTCTCTGTCTACGCTATACTAATGTAGATACATATACTCTATTACCGATATTGAGTACTTAATATTTTTAGATATAGCAAGGTCCATTATGTATATATATATATATTATATATATATATATATATATATATATATATATATATGAATTTAACATTTTGAAAAAACAATTAGTGATTATAATCTGCTGACAGAATCTGTTTCGACCGCTTAGTAGAAGGGTCTTCATCACGAGCAAAACATATGAAGGAAAGAAGGGATAAAAAAAACTGTTGGAAGGGATAGGGGGTACAAACACACGCTGGAATGCTTGAATTTTGAAAATGCGCATTCTGTATCAAAAATGAAATAAATTTTATTTTTTTAAAAATCAGAAGCATTTTTAATCCAAAATAAAACTCAAAAAGAGTTTGGTGTAAAAAAATAAAATTTATTTCATTTTTGATACAGAATGAGCATTTTCAAAATTCAAGCATTCCAGCGTGTGTTTGTACCCCCTATTTCTTCCAACGGTTTTTTTATCCCTTCTTTCCTTCATATGTTTTGCTCGTGAGGAAGACCCTTCTACTAAGCGGTCGAAACAGATTCTGTCAGCAGATTATAATCACTAATTGTTTTTTCAAAATGTTAAATTCATTCTGTCGGATTAACTTCCATTTATTTACATATATATATATATATATATATATATATATATATATATATATATATATGTGTGTGTGTGTGTGTGTGTGTGTGTGTGTATGTGTGAAGAGAAAGTGGAAGTGAATCTGACAGTATGTAATATAGGGAAAAATTGAAAAAACACAAGTTCATGAAACGAGTGATGTTTATTCCGCCAACGCTGCAGTGTTTCTATCTGTTCCAATAGATCTTCATCAGGGCTTTTGTTAATTTGAGGGAAAATAAATTCATCACAGAAAATAAGAAGACTGTGAGAGTCTTTTGTTTTGTCGGTCAATCTATTTAATATATATATATATATATATATATATATTATATATATATATATATATATATATATATATACTAGCAAATATATGCACCCTCCGGGTGCAAGTATTTAAGATTTAATGTAATAAAATATTGTATTCAATTAGAAAGGCTAATGAAACTAAATAAGAATACAGATAAAAAGATTTGAAGCAGAGGGAGTAATAAAAAATGGAACAACTGAAACTTACTCTTCCATCACTCTCGTCTTTCATTTGTTTTTTCTAATTTAAGTATTTAGTTATAAGAGGAAGTAAAGAATAAAATGACAGTTTTTTTCTTGTTAATGGATTTCATTTAAGATTCATTGAAGAGATTTTTGCTTATATTCATTAAAATAAAACCAAACAGTTAGAAATCAATAATACTAAGCACATATTTATTAAATTCGATTTTTAAATATTAATATGCAAATTAGCCTTCCCGTTCACACTGTAAACCGCTATTTTGTTGTATATATAAATATAATTGCATGTTGTCAGTATGTAGACAAAGTTAACAGTATTAATAATGTAAGACAATTTTATTAATAATTGAGGTTTAGATAAAAATAAAATCATGAAGAATATGATGTCAATAACTAAGAGAATTGTGACTTGAGTAGAAGTATAGTTTCGGTTACAGACAGAAAAACACACAATCTCCATTATAATAAGATATATATATATATATATATATATATATATATATATATATATTTAAAAGAAAGAAAAAAATTAACAAACCGTGATCCCGTTTTATTTTTATTTCGACTACAAACTAAAAAAATAGGTCAAGCCTTATCAGACAGGTGTTACAAATATTTGTAGAACACGTTATATGAGGCTAGAATCATTTTTGACGGATTGTTAAGTTTTTCTTTCTTTGAAAGTTAAATATTGCTCTGTGAACAATTTAATTTATTGATTATTATACATTGAGCTCTTTTTAGGGATTTATAAAAATCCTTGTATGAGTATATATGTTTGCACTTACAAGAGCATACAGTATGGTTATACAGTGAGATTTTGATGATCCCAAATAGTATCATCCCTTATTTACCAGTCATTTGGATTACCTTATATATGTGTGTATATATATATATATATATATATATATATATATATATATATATATATATAGTGAAAGATTTGAAAGAACACAGTTTCATAAAACGAGATATGTTTATTTCGCCAACGTTGCAGTTTTTCATTTGTAGCGTTGGCGAAATAAACGCAACACATTTTATGAACCTGTGTTTTTTCAAATCTTTCACTATATTACATACTGTCTGATTCACTTCCACTTTTTCTCTTCACACACACACACACACACACACGCACACACACACACACACACACACACACATACTCACATATATATATAATATGAATATAAATATAAATTTTATATGTCTATACTTAAGTATTTCGGTTTATGATAAACCATCTTCATGACAATGCTAGATCACGTCATCAGCTTTCATATAATAACACACATATAAAAAATAACGGTGAATAACATTATATTCACACATTGACCATACACTCAACATTTTCATTTTTCTCCCTTACAAAATGTCTCTTGCATTGTCCTGACGATGGTTTATCATTAACCGAAATACTTAAGTATAAGTATAAAAATTTCCTTTGATCTTAACATCCTGTGTCTGTTATATTTTTGAAAACATTTTCTTCACTGGTGCTGGGTTAGCTCAGTCGGTAGAGCGTTCGGCTAGAAACCACAAGGTTCCTAGTTCGATACCCGCCCCCGCCAACTCAGCGTTATGAGTAGCACAGGGATCTGTGCGGTAAAGTAAGGAGCTGATGGTAGGTGTGGCGCTCCACCTCAGACGCTAAAATAATCTCCTTGGTCTAGCGCTAGTGAAAAGGGGATAGACTCCCTCGCTGCATGGCTGATACCGACATTAGGCCGCCCCGACGACTTTACTTTTTTACTTTTATATATATATATATATATATATATATATATATATCAGTACAAGTCAACTACTTGAAGAAGGTACGGATAAATAGATTCATAGATAGATAGATAGATAGAATGAGAGATCGGGAGTGTGTTTTTGTGCATGTGTATGCGCGCGAGTTGACAGAAAAAAAATTGCCAACAGTTATACACTAAATCTTCTGCCTGTTTTTTTTTTTTTTTTTTTTTTTCATTTTTTTTTTTTAATCATGTCCCCAGGAATTATTACATGACACTTTGCAAAGACCACCGAACACCTGCTTCTTCCTGTCATTTGTGTTTTCTTTTCTTTTTTCTTTTTTCTTCTTCCTATTTTACATCTTCGTGTTCAAGAGATTCAGAATCCAACGTTAGAATGTGTCAACAATTCATTGCATTGGTGAGAGCTCATTTGGAATTTGCCAATGTGGTTTGGTGTTCAAGATTAAGCATGAACATGAAATCCATCAAAAGAGTTCAAAGGAGAGCTACTAATGAAATTAGGGATTCGTTTGAAGAAAGACTTATGAAGATTGACTTACCAAATTTGGCTTATCGACGACCCAGAGAATATATTATTTCTTGGAATTTTTGAGATGAGGCTTGATGATTAGTACTAGCAAATGTATGCACCCTCTGGGTGCAAGTATTTAAGTTTTAATGTAATAAAATATTAGATTAATTTAGAAAGGCTAATGAAACTAAATAAGAATGCAGATAAAAAGATGAGAAACAGAGGGGGTTACAATAAAAAAATAGAACAACTGAAACCTACTCTTCCCCCACTCCCGGCTTTCATTGCTAAATTTTCCTAAATTAACTATTTAGTTAAAATAGGAAGTAAAGAATAATATTACAGTTATTTCTTCTTGTTAACGGATTTCTTTTAAGATTTATCGTCGAGATTTTTGCTAATATTCATTAAGATAAAACCAAACAATTAGAAATCAATAATACTAAGCACATATTTATTAAAATAATTTTTTTTATATCAATATGCAAATTAGCCTTCCCATTCACACTGTAAACTGCTATTTTGTAATATATATAAATACAATTGCATGTTATTAATATGTAGATATTGTCAACAGTATCAATTATGTAAAACAATTTTATTAATAAATAAGGTTTAAATAAAAATAAAATACTGTAGAATGTGACATAAATAACTAAGAGAATTGTGATTTGAATAGTAATATAGTTTCGGTTACAGACAGAAAAACACACAATCTCCATTATAATAAGATTATCTGCGTTATTCGGACAATGGGACACATGGTCTGGCAGATAAAGGAGTTAGGTTAAGACGGTTCTAAATGACAGTTATCTTTAGACTGCAGGTTCAATCCTGATCAAGGGCAGTAGTAATATAGAATGATAATTAACACAGCTTAACGCCTATACCCCAGCTATGGTTAGCAGAATGAGAACAGGACCCCCCCGTGGACTGATTAAAGGGTTGGGTTCAAAGTTCCGTAATGGCTCCCCATTACGACAAGAAGGCTCCCGAGTCCGAAAAAAAGGTTCCCGAGTCCGAAAAGAAGGTTCCCGAGTCCAACAAGAAATACCCGAAGAAGGCCGGAGAGCATATCGGCCGAAACGTTGTACAGATAACAATGAAGATGAGGACAATAGTCCAAATAACGCAGATAATACAGAGAAGCTATGATTGAAGTCTCTAGATATACTCATGTGTTTTATTCAATAATTCAATCATTAAACGTTGCTCAAAAACATATTGGCTTTTGGTTTGTTTTGTTTTACGGCATATCAACCTCAGTGGGTCATTTAATGCCGATAAAGTTTTGAAATAAATCAATTCTTAATGGATAATACAATTTTTTTATAAATACATTTTTGTATTTAACCCATAGATGGGACCCTAACAGGTACTACCACTCCGGGTAAAAGTGGACCAGGGAGCAATGGTGATGAAGGGGTGCTCCACATTCCCCAAACCTCCAAAACTGTAACCTCACCATCAGATAGAGTTTAACGTCATTCCCAGGACATGTAGACCCACAGCCACCGCCTTCTAGCACCCATAGGATAAAAAGGGGTTTGGGCTTGCCATAAGGGCAATAGGGTTGGGAAAATCATATAGGTGCTAGGGCTTGACGTGACCAGCCGATTGATCGGAGGGGGCCTCTCCGACCGCCCGTCTAGCCCAAGATAGGGCCAAAGTGGAGTATTGCACGTCATGAACTGCTCATCCACCTGGGCTCTATCCTTAAGCATCACGGGTCGCCACCCACGGCCAACAGGTGTCCCCATTGGGGGAGTGTTACCCCTCTGCAGAGGTGCAGTCGGTACATTCTAATGCCCCAGTCGACAGGGCGGAGAGAGAGAGAGAGAGAGAGAGAGAGAGAGAGAGAGAGAGAGAGAGAGAATTTAGTAAATTATTACTAATTTAGTAAATAAACTACCATCATCAGTAATGAATGCTACATCTCTGAAGTCTTTTAAGGCAATGTTGGATGAATTGTGGAAAGAATATGAATATTCAGCGAAAATAACATGAATGTTTAGAATATAAAGAACAGCTGACACGTCTCAGTCCTAATGCATTAGCTGAAAGAATATCTATCTATTGAAATTCGTCTTCTTTAATGTACAATTAAAGAACACGAATTTTAATACATAGATATTTTTTCAGATAATATATTAAGTCTGAGACGGGTCAGCTGTTCTTTGTATTTAAAAAATTCATGTTATTTTCACTGAATATCCATATTCATCAAGCGACACTCCCTGGTTAAAAATGAGAACATCCAAATTGTCAAAGTTGAAATTCAAAAATGTAAATCCAGATTATCTGGTGTTGTTTATCCGCCAAATTCTTATTTCTTATGAGTGTCACCACCACAGGACTGGAGAAAACCATTGGGATTTCTAAACTTATTATATGATCATCATTTCACAGGCGCTAGACCAGAGTTATAGTCTTGACATTTGAGGTGGAGCTCCACACCTTCCCACCTTAGCACTTAAAGTTTAGCTACTAATAAAAAGGGGGTAGACTCACTCATTGCCCAGCTGATACCGACGACGGGCCATTCTGCCAATATTATTATTATTATCATAAAATAACTGGTCCTGAAAAAACTAACCCTAACTATGTATATATATATATATATATATATATATATATATATATATATATATATATATATATATATATATATATATATTTTAGAAAGTTTTGTAGAAAATACAAAAAGATGTTTAAAGTTTTGCTGTCAGAAATCTGTTTCGACCATATGCGGTCTTTATCAAAGCAACATTGTAAACGGAAAAACGAAATAAATATATCTATATATATATTTATTTCGTTTTTCCGTTTACAATGTTGATTTGATAAAGACCGCATATGGTCGAAACAGATTTCTGTCAGCAAAACTTTAAACATCTTGCTTTTTCTACAAAACTTTTTACACATATTGTCGGATTCATAGCCATTTTACGTTTCATATATATATATATATATATATATATATATATATATATATATATATATATATATATAATCATCCACACTGTGTTTCTAGATATCGCGTCTCATCAGTGTGATTAGACATATCTGGCTACCTCCTGCCGTGATTGAAACCCGACCGATTTTTCAGAGTTCCTACCTATTGTGTCATTAGCTCACCTAAAAAAGGAGCTCAAATCTAATTGATTAATACATACATATGTATATATGTAAAGCCTTTTAGAGAGGGCTCCATCCGTTTTATAGGAGAGTCTTGCATTATATATATATATATATATATATATATATATATATATATATATTGTGTGTGTGTGTGTGTGTGTGTGAAGAAAATGTTTTCAAAAATATAACAGAAACAGGATGTTACGATCAACGGAAAAATATTATATGTCTATTCGTATTTCGGTTAATGATATACCATCGTCAGGACAATGCAAGAGAAAGGGAGAAAAATGAAAATGTTGAGTGTATGGTGAATGTGTGAATATAATGTTATTCACCGTTATTTTTTATATGTGTGTTATCATATGAAAGCTGATGACGTGATCTTGCATTGTCCTGATGATGGTTTATCATAAACCGAAATACTTAAGTATAGAGTTATAAAATTTATCCTTTGATCTTAACATCTTGTGTCTGTTATATTTTTGAAAACATTTTCTTCACATATTGTCGGATCAATTTCCTCACGGCATTTATATATATATATATATATATATATATATATATATATATATATATATATATATATATATAAGTGCTTAATTGGAGTCGTACCTAATTTTGAAAATTAATTATATATATTATATATATATATATGATGGCTGTCAACTCGTGATTTGAGTAAGACCATTTCCTGCTATTAATTAAAAAAAATTATTTTTTTTATATCATATTTATATATATAATATATATATATATATATATATATATATAACAGTCTGTACGATATTCTACACACCGAGCGATCCTTTGCCGGGATTACACTTGTCAAGTTCATTTTCTATAAGAAAAAGTATCGAATTTTATGCGATACATGAATTGTAAGTGCCTTCAAGTAAAAATTTAATATATATATATATACATGTAGAATTAAACAAAAGACACATCTCCTGTTTACCAATTTTATTTTTGATCTTTTCGAGTTTTCTGGCCAACTTTTTTATATTAAAAGTCTTTTAATTCTACATGTATAAATGAAAGAATGCTGCTCAAATACACACACGCACACACACGCGCGCGCGCGCTCACACACACACACACACACATATATATATATATATATATATCAATGCGAATTAACTACTTAAGGGAGATACGGAGAGAGAGAGAGAGAGAGAGAGAGAGAGAGAGAGAGAGAGAAGAAAGAATGACATGGAGGAGGATAAGACTATCAGTACGGATATTAGTGTTGATTTCTTATTCAGGCTGAGTACAAAAACATTCTTTCATTTCAAACATATACAATAGAATGTAACGTTATTGGAACTAGCAAATATATGCACCCTCCGGGTGCAAGTATTTAAGTTTTAATGTAATAAAATATTGTATTAAATTAGAAAGGCTAATGAAACTAAATAAGAATACAGATAAAAAGATTTGAAACAGAGGGAGTATAATAAAAGATTTGAAACAGAGGGAGTATAATAAAAAAAATGGAACAATTGAACTTTACTCTTCCATCACTCTCGTCTTTCATTGTTATTTTTTCTAATTTAAGTATTTAGTTAAAAGAGGAAGTAAAGAATAAAATGACAGTTATTTTTCCTTGTTAATGGATTTCATTTAAGATTTATTGAAGAGATTTTTGCTTATATTCATTAAAATAAAACCAAACAGTTAGAAATCAATAATACTAAGCACATATTTATTAAATTCGATTTTTAAATATTAATATGCAAATTAGCCTTCCCGTTCACACTGTAAACCGCTATTTTTTTGTATATATAAATATAATTGCATGTTGTCAGTATGTAGACATATTTAACAGTATTAATAATGTAAGACAATTTTATTAATAATTGAGGTTTAGATAAAAATAAAATCATGGAGAATGTGATGTCAATAACTAAGAGAATTGTGACTTGATTAGGAATATAGTTTCGGTTACAGACATAAAAACCCTCAATCTCCATTATAATAAGATATTCATACGCATTGGTGGCTATTAGGACATGATATCATAAACTTTCATGTTGGTTTCACATTCGCTCGATCCAATTAATTTTGATATTATGACTACTTGAAATCGAGGAGTGGTTTGTGCTAACCCTGTATAATCATTACCTACAGCAGGGATAGTAGTCCTAAATTCAATATGAGATCAAATAAATAGAAAGAAAAGAAAATCTGTTTCGTTAAGTATGTAAGCTGATATATCCGGGTTAAGGGATATATTATGAAGTTGGTATTTGGTATATTATCACAGTAGTAGTTGGTGCGTCGAATAGCAGCACGTCTTCCGAGCAGTCGTGGTGTAGTCTGGCGAGTAAGTTTAGGCTTGTAGACTTAGGGATATTTACATGTGTCCCACTTTCATACGATATGGCACAAGGCCGTTTTATGTGGGCCCACCCACAAGCCGAGACTCGTGGGGTGGTAGGTAGAAAAATTGCGTCGATCCCGTCGGCATTCACCCTCAAGGGTGGCGCCTCAGGTGCTGGCAATAAACCCAGCCCTGCCCCTTTAAATCGAGGGGGCAGGTATTGCCTGGGGGGGCGGCCCCCTTGGATCGACGCTATCAACCAACTTAGCCGGTCCAGTGACCGAAACAGACTGGGCTTGTACGCTTACGTGCCTGTACCAACACAGTGTCGAATATTTATAGAGGACACTGTCCAATCAGATTATAGTGAGGGGGTACCAAAAGTATTTACATATTCATTACATCATAAGCAAAGTAGGTGGAGTGGCCTGTTGTTGATTTCAGACGAAAAGTGGGGGAGCCTATTCCCTTTTTGCCAGCGCTAAACTAGGGAGATTGTTTTTGCTGAGGTGGAGCACTACACATACCGTCAACTTCACTTTACCACAATCTCTGTTACTCATGTGCTAAATTGCGATTCCTCTGAGTGATTCGACTGAGTGAAACACTTTCGTTATAGATGAGCTTCGTTTAAAGTTAGCATTGGTGTTTTTTCCTTGGTTTAGTTTCATTTTTTAATGGCATATCAACTTTCCTGGGGTATTTACTGCCAAATTCTTCCTTGTAGAAGAACAATAGTATTACTCTTTATACTACTTTTAAAACATTTTTAACATAAGATTTATTCTATGTATTACTTAAGGATTTTGACTATAAATTAAATACTCAGTGATAAATTTATGCAATTCCTGAGGGTATTGTAACGTAAGAAGTGGTGTAGTTTCGGTTACAGACAGACAGATACTGAATCTCTATTATAATAAGATGTTGGTTTCAGAGATAATAAAAAAAATTGGAAACATCTATGGGATATTAGTGCAATATGAAATACATTGAAGAGAGCTCGTCCAGGAATTGACCTGATATCGCCGTGTCCATTTGGTTGGTAGGTTGAAAGTGTTCATACCTTACATAATGGTATCATTCCAAAAGTGAACGTAATTCCACAACTAGTGTTCGCGCTCGCTTTACTATACCTAGCAATATATGCACCCTCCGAGCGCAAGTATTTAAGTTTTAATGTAATAAAATATTATATTAAATCTAAAAGGCTTATGAAATTAAATAAAAATGCAGATAAAAAGATTTGAAACAGAGGGGAGGGGGCAATAGAAGAAATAGAAAAACTGAAACTTACTCTTCCATCACTCACGTCTTTCATTGCTAAATTTTCCCAATTTAACTATTTAGTTAAAATAGTAAGTAAAGAATAAAATTACAGTTATTTCTTCTTGTTAACGGATTTCTTTTAAGATATATTGGGGAGATTTTTGTTCATATTCCCTAAGATAAAACCAAACAATAAGAAATCAATAATATTAAGAACATATTTGTTAAAATCAAATTCTTAATATCAATATGCAAACTAGCCTTCCGGTTTACACTGTTAACCGCTACTTTGCTGTATATATAAATACAATTGTATGGTATTTGTATATAGATAAGGCCAACGCCAGAGGTCCAGTGGCTTCGGCCCTGGATCTTTACAAGTTAATAGCGTCGATCCCAGGGAGCTATCCCCCCAGGAAATACCTGCCCCCTTGATTTAAAGGGCAGGGCTGGGTTTATTGCCTAGTGCCTGAGGCGCCCCCTTGAGGGGGAATGCCGACGGGATCGACGCAATTTTTCACCCGCCACCCATGAGCTTCGGTTTGTGGGTGGTCCCACGTTAATAGGGCCTTGTGCCTGACCCGTACAAGTGGGGTACGTGGAAAATATCATGTAGATAAGGCCAACGCCAGGGTCCAGTGGCTTCGGCTCTGGATTTTTACAAGTTAATAGCGTCGATCCCAGGAGCTATCCCCCCAAGGCAATACCTGCCCCCTTGACTTAAAGGGGCTGGGCTGGTTTATTGCACAGCGCCTGAGGGGAATGCCGAAGGGATCGACGCAATTTTTGTTATTTCCCACCCAAGAGCTTCGGCTTGTGGGTGGGCCCACGTTAAAATGAGGCCTTGTGCCCAGCCCGTACAAGTGGGTATGAGGCAAATACCTGTAGATAAGGCCAACAGTATTGATAATGTAAAACAATTTTAAGGTTTCAATAAAAATAGAATCATGGAGAATGTGATGTAAATAATAAATGATATTGTAACTTCATTAGTGGTATAGTTTCGCTTACAGACAAACAACTAACATACAATCTCCATTATAATACGAGTTATACTAATACTTATGCCATAGCTAGTTGGATGAAGGTGTTTATACCTTGTCCAACGGTATTATTCCAAAAGTGAAAGTAATTTCTCGATTGGTGTTTGAGTTCGCTTTACTACAATGTCGCCGTCCACTATGTTTGCCACTACGCCACAGAGACTCCTTCAATGAATAAAGTTTATCTAAAATAAACAAAACGCTTCTTTTTTTTCTTCCCAAGTTGATCTATGATATCTCTGAATTACTTTCTTCTGTCAAGTCCAATTTGGCAGACGTGATGCGCCTATTTGTGATAACCAGGACAAATGAAAATAGATTATTTTTTAGCGGGAAGAATCTCATCAAATAATCTCTAAGCTGGTGAATTTGATTACAACCAGACTCTCTTGGCTCTGGGCTCAACTTAGCTAAATAACTACCGCACCTCATCCAAGAAGAAAGCCTACTACTACTACTACTACTACTACTACTACTAATAATAATAATAATAATAATAATATCTTCCCACATCCCACCTTAATGTTTGACCTGCATGGTCAAACATTAAGGTTCATTTATTGTTCATTTGATTACAACCATAATCTCATGGCACTGGACTTAGCTAAATAACTACCACTCCTCATCCAAGAAGAAAGTCTACTACTACTGCTACTACTACTACTGCTACTACTACTACTACTACTAATAATAATAATAATAATAACAACAACAACAATAATAATAATAATAATAATAATAATAATAATAATAATAATATTTCCCCGCATCCAACCATGCAGGTCAAACATAAAGGTTCATTTTTTTGCGGAGGGGGAGAGCCACGAACCGAAGCTCATGGGATGGCAGGCACAGAAAATGCGTGGATTCCCTTGGCATTTCCATCTAAAGAGGTATCTCAGACACTGAGCAATAAACCCATCTCTGCCCCTTTAAATCAATGTGGCAGGTGTTGCCTGGGGTGTGGACCCCTGGGATCACGCCGTTAATTCATACCCAAAGCCCCCAGACACAGGACCCGAAGGTCGGATGCTTCTCTACTACTGCGAATTTTACTACTGCCAATACGACTACTACTACTACTACTACTACTAATAAATAATAATAATAATAATAATAACAATACATAATAATATTTACCAGCATCCCACCATGCAGGTCAGACTCAATGTTCCATTTTTTCGGTGGTGAGCAGCCACGAACCGAAGCTCATGGAATGACAGACACAGAAAATGTGTGGATCCCCTCGGCATTCCCACCTAGAGGGGGTGCCTCATGAACTGTACTTTTAAATCAATGGGCAAGTGTTGGCTAAGGGGTCCCCCCGGGGGGGGGAGATCACGCCATTAATTTATCCCCGCTCCATTGGCCGAATCCTCCAGACACAGGACCCGAAGGCCGGATGCTTCTCTACTAGTACTAAATTTACTACTGCAAAGACTACAACTACTTCTTGCGAGATTTTATCTGGCGTTTCTTGAAGTAAATTTCCCCAGCCCATTAGGATTCTTCTTAGTATTGTAGCTGATATTAACAGTTTAGTGGTCTGAATAGTCTTGATTTCTCCTCTGATCTCTCGTCCTCCCAGTCTCTTGGTTTGGCCTTTGGTGACCGTTCTAAGCACCAAATATAATCTGTTTGGTTTGTTTTGTTTTACGGCATATCAACTTTGGTGGGTCATTTAATGCCGACAAAGTTTTGAAATGAATTAATTTTTTATGTTTACTCATTTTTTTTATAAACATATTTTTTTCTATTTGACCCATAGATGGGACCGTAACAGGTAGTACCACTCCGGGTCAAAGTGGCCCTGGTAGAAACGACGATGAGGGGTGCTCCACATTCCCCAGACTTCCAGAATTGGAACCTCACCATCAGATAGAGTTTAACGTCATTCAATCTGTATTCAAACCAGTTGTACTCCCCTTAAACATTTACCTTCTGTCGCCGGCCCTGGATTTGAACTCGGAAGGCTGTGTCTATTTTCTAAGAGGGTTACCGTTGGGTTATGTGTTGAAACAGAAATATCATAGAAAATCCGTAACTACTAGTTCTATGTTATGCTTGGTAAAGGTTTAGGACATCTGGCACAGTGAGCTGATTAAAAAGCTATTCATGTGTTAAATTATTGCGGTACCTAGACTCCAATCTTACGAGAGAAAAAGAAAAAGAAAAAACAAAACTTCAAACTCAGTAATGATTTGGATCAGAAGTGGGGCTACAGGTGGGGGACACGCTCTCTGCCAAATGTATGCACGTATTTACCTAGCCTTCCACTATGAACAGAACGTGTCAGAAGGTCAATTTTAATCAGGGTTTAATAGGCTTGAATTTGGTTTTCCCTCTAAAACAAAGGCTAAATAATGCAGTGTGTCGTACTATTTTTCCCTTACTAGTGCAAAGAAAAACAGATGGATTCACAATAATATTTGGAATAAAAAAACTATACTTCAGAGGAAACGATAAACTCTTATTAAAGAAACTCTAAATTTTGATGTTGAAAATGTGAAAATGTTGACATTAAAATAAATAAACAAAAATAAATCTCGGTTGTAGTTGGTTGGATTTTACGGCATGTGAATCCTTATTGGATTATTTTATGCCTAAGACATTTTTGTTTTATTCATTCTTTTGGGGTATTCACGTTTTTCAAACTCAATTTTAAATACAGTTTTAAATTCATTTTTATCTATTCACCATATAGATGGGACACAAACTGGTACTACCATTCTGAGTCAGATTGAACCTCGGAGCTACAAATTAGGAACTTCATTACTAGATGCAGTTGAACGTTATACCCAGGACACGATGACCCTCATCAACCACCTTCTAGCATATATATGATAAAAGAGGTTGGGGCTTGCAATAAGAGCAATTGAGTCGGGACAATCATATAGGTGCCAGGACTTGACATGATCAGCCGATTGATCGGATGTGAGCCTCTCCAATTGCACTTATTGCCAAAGTAAGGGGGGAAAATGGAGTGTGCATGTTATGTACTGCTCAGCCATCAGGATTCCGTATTTAAGCATCTCGAGTTGCAATCCACAGCTAATATTAGGCCCCATTGGAGGTATTTTACCCCTCTGCAGAGGTGCAGTCGTTGTATTCTATTGCTCGAGCAAACTGGGTGGGTTGTATTTTGTAATGATAATAAAATAATACATACACATGAGCATGAAGTGGAAAAACAAAAGAAAAATAACTGTGTATTCTAGTGATTAAAACATAATTGATATTATACAGTATTTGATGTAAAATTATATAAAAGTGTATAATGAGTATCAAAATTGTTCATGATATATTCCAGCTATTAAAAAATTAAGTCCACAACATAATTGAAGAAAGATTTAAAGTTTCAAAGCAGTTTCTTTTGAGTTTTATTATGAACTATAATGCTTCTGTTTTTTTTTAAAATAAAATTTATTTTATTTTAAACACAGAACATGCATTCTTTAAAATTCCAGCATTGAATAATAGCGTTTTTTTGTACCCTTTCTTCTAAAATCCCGTTTCTCTCATATGTTGCTCTTGATGATGACCGATCTATTTAAAACGTTCGAAGCAGATTTCTGTCAGCAATTATAAACATCATTTGTTTTTTATATAAATGTTAAATTCATACTATCGGATTAACTTCCATTTATTTTCATATTTGTCTAATGAAAAAACAAAAATATCTGGTTTTTTACACCTCTGAAGGCTTTTATCTACAACACTACGGATATACAGTATGTGTAAAATATTTTTACATTTCTATATGGACGCTCTATTCATTGGGTAAATTGGAGCTGGGAGGAATTGTGATCAAGGAGTAATCCACATTCGTCAGAGGTCCAAAAAGGAAGTTCACCATCAGATTGAGTTTGTCATATCCAGGACAATAAGACTAGCCAGCCACCGCCTTCTAGCAAATATATGATAAAAAGGGCTGGGCCTGCCATAAGGGCAATAGGGTTGAGACAATCCTATAGGCTAGACCAAGACGATTTCTAATGATTCGTCAGAGATTTTTTGTTGTTTTGGTGTCTGAAAAAAGAAACATTTGCCAGTCCATTAATATATAAATACATTAACATAATATATAAATACATTAACATTTGCCAGTCCATTAATATATAAATACTATTAAAGAGATGGACTCATTTAATTGAATGCTGCATGTGTCCTTTAAAAAAAATATTTGCCAGTCCATTAATATATAAATACTTTAAAATAAATTGACTCATGTAATTGAATGCTGCATGTGTCCTTTAAAAAAAGAAACATTTGCCAGTCCATTAATAATATATAAATATTTTAAAACAGATTTAGTCATTATTTGAATGCTGCATGTGTCCTTTAAAAATGAGCCCTGTTTCTTTCCTATGAAAAAGAAAAGTAAAGTAATTGGGTGGCATAATGTCGGTATCAGCGAGGGACTCTATACCCTTTTCATTAGCGCTTGATCAAGGAGAGTATTCTTTCATCTGGGGTACCTGCCACACCTATCATCAGCTCCTCATTTTATTGCACAGATCCCTGTGCTACTCATACGCTGAGTTGGCAAGGGATCGGTATGGTTCCAAGTCGGACGCAAAGCCAAGAGTATTATAACGAAACCAAGTCTATCAAAAGCCCTTTCAATCGTTCAAATAATGGCTTTGTGGTCGTTTGTAAACCTCCCCGGATATGCAACGTCCAATCAACTCATCTACTACAATTCCAATCATTATTTCTCTGACGCCTGAGGCGAATAGGACGCTTTTTTTCGTGTTACTCTCCAATCTGCAAACAAACTACTTCTTCCTCTCTATAACTAAACTTCTTTTTTTCCTTCTTTCTTTTTTCTTTCTTTCTTTCTTTCTTTCTTCTTTCTTCTTTATCTCTCACTTTTAAATCCCCCTTCCTCTTTCTCTCTCTCTCTCCCTCTCTCTCCCCCGCGACACAAACACATTTTTGAATCCACTTTTCTCTTTCTCTCTCTTTCTCTCTCTCACTCTTTCTCTTCCTGTCCCCCCCCTCTCTCTTGCACACACATTTCATTTTACTTTCAGTTTTTCTTTTTGCTTCTTTCACCATAACATCAGTTCTCTCTTCTTTGGGTCACTTTGAGTGTTCTTTGTGAAGTTCTTCTTTATTCTTCTCATCCTCCTCCTTCTTGCATTCTTTTTCCTATACATCCTTCTTCTTCTTTCTTCTCTTCTTCTTCTTTATTATTATTATTATTATTATTATTAATTATTATTATTAGTTAAGTTATCTCAATACCCTTCAATAAAACCTGAATGGCAATCAGTTTCCAGATATGTTATAGCTCATTTACATACGCTTAATCTTATCTTCAAAAGTGGGCGAATATCAGGCCTGACATAAATTGCAAAGAGTATGGCAATAGAGATTCTTTTGATAATTTATCCAAATCATATTTATGTGTATTTCGCCGAGGTGTAATAGCTAAAAAGGTAAATTGGTAGAACACTGTGATTGAGTTCCCACTCTTCCGCCTAGTGTCAAAACTAAGCCAAGCTTAGTAAATACACATCTCAATCACCCATTTTAATATGAATTTACACTCAACCTTCATTTAAAAAAAAATAATACACTCAATTGGATATATCTCTGTTTCTTCCTTACACCGGACATGCACTTATCTCATCTATTAATAATGGAGATTCGGTCTATATTTGTATGCAACCGAAACAACGTCACTGCTTACATCACAAAACCCCGAATCACCAATATATAACGTAACGTCGTCGGGGCGGCCTAATGTCGGCATGAGCCATAAAGCGAGGGAGTCTATCCCTTTTTCACTAGCGCTAGACCAAGGAGATTATTTTTAGCATCTGAGGTGGAGCGCCACACCTACCATCAGCTCCTTACTTTACCGCACAGATCACTGTGCTACTCATACGCTGAATTGGCGAGGGCCGCTATCGAACAATGAATATTAATAAGATAAGTAAAAGTTGTTCATTAATTCAACATTTGAATCCTTTTCATTTTAATAATGGGAATTTAAACTATATAAACTTTGAAATTGTATCATCACGTTAAATGGAAAAAAAATATTTGCGAAATTTTGTAATTAATTGGAAAAAATATTTTTTACACTCGCACTTTGTTCAGTAAAAAAGAGGTTAACTTTAAAAGTTTGCTAATAAATACCAAGGATTATTTGTGAAATGTATCTGTAATATGTTCAAAATACTTATTTAATTAATAATTAATAAATACACGCATATTTATTTGAGAGGGACAGAACTAAGTTTCGATATCAAAATTATTTCATTTTTGTTATTCATTTAATAAGTTTGATGATTTTTACTTGAATTTTAAACTTCTGTTGTTTACCTTTTATGGAAGTAAATTAACACAAAAGAACTATTTCTTTGTATAATAATCTTGGACACAGTGAAAAGTCCAATATGACTTGAAATAGAATAGAAATAGGTAATTTCTAATTAAATTTCTGATAATTATTATGTATAAGTAGAAATAGAGTGATCTGCCCCTGGGTCTAGGGGTGAACAGGGTTATCTGCCTTATCCAGATACACTATAAATATACAGACAGAGGCAGCTATTTGCATCATAATCTGTATGTCTGAAAGAAACGATGACTAGGTATTTTATACTTATAATAGTATAGTTACATAAATAGTTCTACAATGTAGTTTTAGCCCTATTGTCCAGGTGTGTAATTAGTTGATTGTATACCCTGATGATTAGAAACCCCTGTCTTCAAAAACAGAAAAAGAATAAGTGTGCTTAGTATGACACTAAATTGCATCAGATGGTTAGGATCCAGTCTTTTTATTTCTGTGAAGTGCCTCCGTTGAATCAAACCAACATTTCTTCAGATATCTCTCTCTCTCTCTCTCTCTCTCTCTCTCTCTCTCTTCTCTCTCTCTCTCTCTCTCTCTCTCTCTCTCTCTCTCTCACTCACTGGGAGTGTCTTAGAAAGTAAACTGAAGCGTCAAAAATATTAGGGTTGGTTTCTTTGTTTAATGTCACACCAATCTTTGTGGGCTATTTAATACCCAAATAATATTTGTATGTATTTACCAACATCTCTGCACGAGTAGGATGTGACAAAATGCCAATTTATTAGCGAGGTCTAACAGGTTTTCCTTCTGTTTGTCGATATCAATAGGAGAGACCATCCACCATATGTAGGACAGACTGGGCGCTTTAAACTTTGTATGGCGACCGGTCTAGGAGAAGGACCCTACTTGTTAGGGTCTCATCTATGGATCAAATAGATCTCTTTCAAAACTATTGGTATCAGATAATAATACTTGAAACCATGTATCTATTTGCAAACACATTATTAACAACGAATAGGTACCTAAAACGATAGAACATTTTTATCAGCAATCAATAAATCAATCAATTGAAATTCAATTTTCAAACCACACACACACACACACACCACACACACGCACACACCACACACACACACAACACACACACACACACACACTGGTCTAATGGTTCGAGTACAACATTTATTGCCGCTACCTCAAGTAAATTCTGATTCAGAGTATAAAGTTCAGCTGAATTATAAAATTCATATTTTTGAAATATCCGTGAAAAATTCGATTTTTTTAAGCGCAGAAAGAAAAAATATTCGGTTTGTCGTAAAACATACCGATCAATAATTCTCTCATTAACTTAATCAGCAGATATTACAATTGAATTATAGTTTAGTAGTCTTTAGGGAAATTAATTGGGAAAATATTCAATTCGCCGAAAGATTGATTATAGAAATGTTTAGAATAAAGAAGATTCATGGCATCTTTTTGTTCCTCTATCTACAAAAAGGTTAATTGATAAAACATAAAAGGACAATGAGGTTTTGGCGGAATTCTTATATGAATTGTTCATTCTATTTTGTTAAAAAAAACTATCCGTTTAATATTTACCATAGAATTAAGTGCATTGTCTGGAAAAGAGATCATATGAAAAATAACATATAAGGCATGAGAATACAGGTACAAACATTTATAATATGTTTACCAACTCCTCCGCATGAGCAGGATGTGACACATAAGGTCAACTTCTTAAGCAGAGTTTGAATTCAGAGTTTTCCTTCTCCTAGACCGGTTGCCCAACCAGGTTAAAAGTCCAGTCTGCCCTACTATTTACCCATAGCTGGAGAGAGTAGAATTCACACCTTTCCCAAGGGTATTCATTCATTGGCATTTTAGTCTCGGAAGACTATAATAAAGTTTTTATGTGCCCCTGAAGTTACAGCGTTTGAATTCAGAGTTGTCATTCTCCTAGACCGGTTGCCTAACCAAGGTTAAAGAGCCCAGTCTGTCCTACTATTTATCCATAGCTGGAGAGGGAGAGTAAGATTCATACCTTTTCCAAGGGTATTAGCACAAAGTGATGATATAAGCTACCATTGTTATTTGAACACACATGTTTGACAATTTTTAAAACTAAATGTTTAAAAATTGGTGCAGGTTAAAAATCTACTTTTTGTGTTTGTACTTATCATACTAATACAGTTTTGCTTTCGAGGGCTGGCTATGTCAATCATAGGAAATCTCACCTGGGTCAATCCATGCAGATTCCAGGAGTAAATAATGTGTCTTGTGCTATATGTGGCAAGGTCTGTAAGTCGGCTTCTGGTCTTAAGAGACATATGGTGGTGCATAAGCATCAAATTTTATCATCTGACTCATCTGAATCATCTCATTCAACGGGGAAGAAGTCTTTTCAATGTCATATTTGCGTCAAACTTTGTAGATCTGCAGCAGGTTTGATGAGTCATTTGAGGCTCATGCAAGGAAGGGTTCTGGTGGTGGAGTTGTGGGATTGTGAGGGACGGCAATGATCTGTAAAGATTATGCTATTGCCATAATACCCAACTTTCAGCGAGTGAATCTTTTATTATATAAAAAAAAATCATTATTAAATAATAATAATAATGATATTCAAAAAAAGGTTGAAAATCGACCTACCCTAAGTGCAATGAGCCCGATTTTCAAAGTTTTGGGCATAAAGTAACCCTATCCGGGTGGAAGTGCCGTTAAAATTAATCAATCTTCATTCAAAAGTCAATCAATCACTTAATCAATAATCTAAGTCGTTTCCCGGATCACATGTTTGGTTATTGATTAAGTGATTGTTGACTTATTGAATGAAGATTGATTAATTTTACGGCACTTCCACCCGATAGGGTTACTTTAATGCCCAAAACTTTGGAAATCGGGCTCATTGCACCTTAGGGTAGGTCGATTTTCAACCTTTTTTGAATATCATTATTATTATTATTTAATAATGATTTTTTTTTTATATAAAAGATTCACTCGCTGAAAGTTGGGTATTATGGCAATAGCATAATCTTTACAGATCATTGCCGTCCCTCACAATCCCCACAACTCCACACCAGAACCCTTCCTTGCATGAGCCTCAAATGACTCATCAAACCTGCTGCAGATCTACCAAAGTTTGACGCAAATATGACATTGAAAAGACTTCTTCCCCGTTGAATGAGATGATTCAGATAAGTCAGATGATAAAATTTGATGCTTAATGCACACCATATGTCTCTTAAGAACAGAAGCCGATTACAGACCTTGCCAACATATAGCACAAGACACATTATTTACTCCTGGAATCTGCAGGATTGACAGGTGAGATTTCCTATGATTGACATAGCCAGCCCTCGAAAGCAAAACTGTATTAGTATGATAAGTACAAACACAAAAAGTAGATTTTTAACCTGCACCAATTTTAAACTTTAGTTTTAATAAATTGTCAACATGTGTGTTCAAATAACAATGGAGCTTATATCATCACTTTGTGGCTAATACCCTTGGAAAAGGTATGAATCTTACTCTCCCTCTCCAGCTATGGATAAATAGTAGGACAGACTGGGCTCTTTAACCTTGGTTAGGCAACCGGTCTAGGAGAATGACAACTCTGAATTTCAAACGCTGTAACTTCAGGGGCACATAAAAACTTTATTATAGTCTTGCCGAGACTAAAATGCCAATGAATGAATACCTTGGGAAGGTGTGAATTCTACTCTCGCTCCATATGGGTAATAGTAGGGCAGACTGGACTTTTAACCTTGGTTGGGCAACCGGCTAGGAGAAGGAAAAAACTCTGAATTCAAACTCTGCTTAAGAAGTTGACCTTATGTCACATCTGCTCAATGCGGAGAGTTGGTAAACATATATAAATGTTTGTACCTGTATCTCATGCCTTATATGTTATTTTTCAATATGATGCTCTTTTCCAGACAATAGCACTTAATTCTATGGTAAATATTAAACGGATAGTTTTTTTAAACAAAATAGAATGAACAATTCATATAAGAATTCCGCCAAAACCTCATTGTCCTTTTATGGTTTTATCAATTAACCCTTTTTGTAGATAGAGGAACAAAAAGATGCCATGAATCTTCTTTATTCTAACATTTCTATAATCAATCTTTCGCGAATTGAATATTTTCCCAATTAAATTTCCCTAAAGACTACTAAACTATAATTCAATTGTAATATCTGCTGATTAAGTTAAATGAGAGAATTATTGATCAGGTATGTTTTACGACAAACCGAATATTTTTTTCTTTCTGCGCTAAAAAAATCGAATTTTTCACGGATATTTCAAAATATGAATTTTATAATTCAGCTGAACTTTATACTCTGAATCAGAATTTACTTGGAGGTAGCGGCAATAATGTTGTACTCGAACCATTAGACCAGTGTGTGTGTGTGTGTGTGTGGTGTGTGTGTGTGTGTGTGTGCGTGTGTGTGTGTGTGTGTGTGTGTGTGTGTTTGAAATTGAATTTCAATTGATTGATTTATTGATTGCTGATAAAAATTTCTATCGTTTTAGGTACCTATTCGTTGTTAATAATGTGTTTGCAAATAGATACATGGTTTCAAGTATTATTATCTGATACCAATAGTTTTGAAAGAGATCTATTTGATCCATAGATGAGACCCTAACAAGTAGGGTCCTTCTCCTAGACCGGTCGCCATACAAAGTTTTAAGCGCCCAGTCTGTCCTACATATGGTGGATGGTCTCTCCTATTGATATCGACAAACAGAAGGAAACCTGTTAGACCTCGCTAATAAATTGGCATTTTGTCACATCCTACTCGTGCAGAGATGTTGGTAAATACATACAAATATTATTTGGGTATTAAATAGCCCACAAAGATTGGTGTGACATTAAACAAAGAAACCAACCCTAATATTTTTGACGCTTCAGTTTACTTTCTAAGACACTCCCAGTGAGTGAGAGAGAGAGAGAGAGAGAGAGAGAGAGAGAGAGAGAGAGAGAGAGAGAGAGAGAGAGAGAGAGAGAGAGAGATATCTGAAGAAATGTTGGTTTGATTCAACGGAGGCACTCACAGAAATAAAAGAACTGGATCCTAACCATCTGATGCAATTTTAGTGTCATACTAAGCAACACTTATTCTTTTTCTGTTTTTTGAAGACAGGGGTTTTCTAATCATCAGGGTATACAATCAACTAATTACACACCTGGACAATAGGGCTAAAACTACATTGTAGAACTATTTATGTAACTATACTATTATAAGTATAAAATACCTAGTCATCGTTTCTTTCAGACATACAGATTATGATGCAAATAGCTGCCTCTGTCTGTATATTTATAGTGTATCTGGATAAGGGCAGATAACCCTGTTCACCCCTAGACCCAGGGGCAGATCACTCTATTCTACTTATACATAATAATTATCAGAAATTTAATTAGAAATTACCTATTTCTATTCTATTTCAAGTCATATTGGACTTTTCACTGTGTCCAAGATTATTATACAAAGAAATAGTTTCTTTTGTGTTAATTTACTTCCATAAAAGGTAAACAACAGAAGTTTAAAATTCAAGTAAAATCATCAAACTTATTAAATGAATAACAAAAATGAAATAATTTGATATCGAAACTTAGTTCTGTCCCTCTCAAATAAAATATTGCGTGTATTTATTAATTATTAATTAAATAAGTATTTTGAACATATTACAGATACATTTCACAAATAATCCTTGGTATTTATTAGCAAACTTTTAAGTTAACCTCTTTTTTACTGAACAAAGTGCGAGTGTAAAAAATATTTTTTCCAATTAATTACAAATTTCGCAAATATTTTTTTCCATTTAACGTGATGATACAATTTCAAAGTTTATATAGTTTAAATTCCCATTATTAAAATGAAAAGGATTCAAATGTTGAATTAATGAACAACTTTTACTTATCTTATTAATATTCATTGTTCGATAGCGGCCCTCGCCAATTCAGCGTATGAGTAGCACAGTGATCTGTGCGGTAAAGTAAGGAGCTGATGGTAGGTGTGGCGCTCCACCTCAGATGCTAAAAATAATCTCCTTGGTCTAGCGCTAGTGAAAAAGGGATAGACTCCTCGCTTTATGGCTCATGCCGACATTAGGCCGCCCCGACGACGTTACGTTATATATTGGTGATTCGGGGTTTTGTGATGTAAGCAGTGACGTTGTTTTCGGTTGCATACAAATATAGACCGAATCTCCATTATTAATAGATGAGATAAGTGCATGTCCGGTGTAAGGAAGAAACAGAGATATATCCAATTGAGTGTATTATTTTTTTTTAAATGAAGGTTGAGTGTAAATTCATATTAAAATGGGTGATTGAGATGTGTATTTACTAAGCTTGGCTTAGTTTTGACACTAGGCGGAAGAGTGGGAACTCAATCACAGTGTTCTACCAATTTACCTTTTTAGCTATTACACCTCGGCGAAATACACATAAATATGATTTGGATAAATTATCAAAAGAATCTCTATGCCATACTCTTTTGCAATTTATGTCAGGCCTGATATTCGCCCACTTTTGAAGATAAGATTAAGCGTATGTAATGAGCTATAACATATCTGGAAACTGATTGCCATTCAGGTTTTATTGAAGGGTATTGAGATAACTTAACTAATAATAATAATAATAATAATAATAATAATAATAATAATAAGAAGAAGAAGAAGAAGAAGAAGAAGAAGGATGTATAGGAAAAAGAATGCAAGAAGGAGGAGGATGAGGTAAGAATAAAGAAGAACTTCACAAAGAACACTCAAAGTGACCCAAAGAAGAGAGAACTGATGTTATGGTGAAAGAAGCAAAAAGAAAAACTGAAAGTAAAATGAAATGTGTGTGCAAGAGAGAGGGGGAGGGGGACAGGAAGAGAAAGAGTGAGAGAGAGAAAGAGAGAGAAAGAGAAAAAGTGGATTCAAAAATGTGTTTGTGTCGCGGGGGAGAGAGAGGGAGAGAGAGAGAGAAAGAGGAAGGGGGATTTAAAAGTGAGAGATAAAGAAAGAAAGAAAGAAAGAAAGAAAGAAAGAAAGAAAGAAAGAAAGAAGGAAAAAAAGAAGTTTAGTTATAGAGAGGAAGAAGTAGTTTGTTTGCAGATTGGAGAGTAACACGAAAAAGCGTCCTATTCGCCTCAGGCGTCAGAGAAATAATGATTGGAATTGTAGTAGATGAGTTGATTGGACGTTGCATATCCGGGGAGGTTTACAAACGACCACAAAGCCATTATTTGAACGATTGAAAGGGCTTTTGATAGACTTGGTTTCGTTATAATACTCTTGGCTTTGCGTCCGACTTGGAACCATACCGATCCCTTGCCAACTCAGCGTATGAGTAGCACAGGGATCTGTGCAATAAAATGAGGAGCTGATGATAGGTGTGGCAGGTACCCCCAGATGAAAGAATACTCTCCTTGATCAAGCGCTAATGAAAAGGGTATAGAGTCCCTCGCTGATACCGACATTATGCCACCCAATTACTTTACTTTTCTTTTTCATAGGAAAGAAAACAGGGCTCATTTTTAAAGGACACATGCAGCATTCAAATAAATGACTAAATCTGTTTTAAAATATTTATATATTAATGGACTGGCAAATGTTTCTTTTTTAAAGGACACATGCAGCATTCAATTACATGAGTCAATTTATTTTAAAGTATTTATATATTAATGGACTGGCAAATATTTTTTTTAAAGGACACATGCAGCATTCAATTAAATGAGTCCATCTCTTTAATAGTATTTATATATTAATGGACTGGCAAATGTTAATGTATTTATATATTATGTTAATGTATTTATATATTAATGGACTGGCAAATGTTTCTTTTTTCAGACACCAAAACAACAAAAAATCTCTGACGAATCATTAGAAATCGTCTTGGTCTAGCCTATAGGATTGTCTCAACCCTATTGCCCTTATGGCAGGCCCAGCCCTTTTTATCATATATTTGCTAGAAGGCGGTGGCTGGCTAGTCTTATTGTCCTGGATATGACAAACTCAATCTGATGGTGAACTTCCTTTTTTGGACCTCTGACGAATGTGGATTACTCCTTGATCACAATTCCTCCCAGCTCCAATTTACCCAATGAATAGAGCGTCCATATAGAAATGTAAAAATATTTTACACATACTGTATATCCGTAGTGTTGTAGATAAAAGCCTTCAGAGGTGTAAAAAACCAGATATTTTGTTTTTTCATTAGACAAATATGAAAATAAATGGAAGTTAATCCGATAGTATGAATTTAACATTTATATAAAAAACAAATGATGTTTATAATTGCTGACAGAAATCTGCTTCGAACGTTTTAATAGATCGGTCATCATCAAGAGCAACATATGAGAGAAAGACGGGATGAATAACCGTTAGAAGAAAGGGTACAAACAAAACGCTATTATTCAATGCTGGAATTTTAAAGAATGCATGTTCTGTGTTTAAAATAAAATAAATTTTATTTTAAAAAAAAACAGAAGCATTATAGTTCATAATAAAACTCAAAAGAAACTGCTTTGAAACTTTAAATCTTTCTTCAATTATGTTGTGGACTTAATTTTTTAATAGCTGGAATATATCATGAACAATTTTGATACTCATTATACACTTTTATATAATTTTACATCAAATACTGTATAATATCAATTATGTTTTAATCACTAGAATACACAGTTATTTTCTTTTGTTTTTCCACTTCATGCTCATGTGTATGTATTATTTTATTAATCATTACAAAATACAACCCACCCAGTTTGCTCGAGCAATAGAATACAACGACTGCACCTCTGCAGAGGGGTAAAATACCTCCAATGGGGCCTAATATTAGCTGTGGATTGCAACTCGAGATGCTTAAATACGGAATCCTGATGGCTGAGCAGTACATAACATGCACACTCCATTTTCCCCCCTTACTTTGGCAATAAGTGCAATTGGAGAGGCTCACATCCGATCAATCGGCTGATCATGTCAAGTCCTGGCACCTATATGATTGTCCCGACTCAATTGCTCTTATTGCAAGCCCCAACCTCTTTTATCATATATATGCTAGAAGGTGGTTGATGAGGGTTCGTGTCCTGGGTATAACGTTCAACTGCATCTAGTAATGAAGTTCCTAATTTGTAGCTCCGAGGTTCAATCTGACTCAGAATGGTAGTACCAGTTTGTGTCCCATCTATATGGTGAATAGATAAAAATGAATTTAAAACTGTATTTAAAATTGAGTTTGAAAAACGTGAATACCCCAAAAGAATGAATAAAACAAAAATGTCTTAGGCATAAAATAATCCAATAAGGATTCACATGCCGTAAAATCCAACCAACTACAACCGAGATTTATTTTTGTTTATTTATTTTAATGTCAACATTTTCACATTTTCAACATCAAAATTTAGAGTTTCTTTAATAAGAGTTTATCGTTTCCTCTGAAGTATAGTTTTTTTATTCCAAATATTATTGTGAATCCATCTGTTTTTCTTTGCACTAGTAAGGGGAAAAATAGTACGACACACTGCATTATTTAGCCTTTGTTTTAGAGGGAAAACCAAATTCAAGCCTATTAAACCCTGATTAAAATTGACCTTCTGACACGTTCTGTTCATAGTGGAAGGCTAGGTAAATACGTGCATACATTTGCAGAGAGCGTGTCCCCCACCTGTAGCCCCACTTCTGATCCAAATCATTACTGAGTTTGAAGTTGTTTTTTCTTTTTCTTTTTCTCTCGTAAGATTGGAGTCTAGGTACCGCAATAATTTAACACATGAATAGCTTTTTAATCAGCTCACTGTGCCAGATGTCCTAAACCTTTACCAAGCATAACATAGAACTAGTAGTTACGGATTTTCTATGATATTTCTGTTTCAACACATAACCCAACGGTAACCCTCTTAGAAAATAGACACAGCCTTCCGAGTTCAAATCCAGGGCCGGCGACAGAAGGTAAATGTTTAAGGGGAGTACAACTGGTTTGAATACAGATTGAATGACGTTAAACTCTATCTGATGGTGAGGTTCCAATTCTGGAAGTCTGGGGAATGTGGAGCACCCCCTCATCGTCGTTTCTACCAGGGCCACTTTGACCCGGAGTGGTACTACCTGTTACGGTCCCATCTATGGGTCAAATAGAAAAAAATATGTTTATAAAAAATGAGTAAACATAAAAAATTAATTCATTTCAAAACTTTGTCGGCATTAAATGACCCACCAAAGTTGATATGCCGTAAAACAAAACAAACCAAACAGATTATATTTGGTGCCTTAGAACGGTCACCAAAGGCCAACCAAGAGACTGGGAGGACGAGAGATCAGAGGAGAAATCAAGACTATTCAGACCACTAAACTGTTAATATCAGCTACAATACTAAGAAGAATCCTAATGGGCTGGGGAAATTTACTTCAAGAAACGCCAGATAAAATCTCGCAAGAAGTAGTTGGTAGTCTTTGCAGTAGTAAATTTAGTACTAGTAGAGAAGCATCCGGCCTTCGGGTCCTGTGTCTGGAGGATTCGGCCAATGGAGCGGGGATAAATTAATGGCGTGATCTCCCCCCCCCGGGGACCCCTTAGCCACACTTGCCCATTGATTTAAAAGTACAGTTCATGAGGCGCCCCCTCTAGGTGGGAATGCCGAGGGGATCCACACATTTTCTGTGCCTGTCATTCCATGAGCTTCGGTTCGTGGCTGCTCACCACCGAAAAAATGGAACATTGAGTCTGACCTGCATGGTGGATGCTGGTAAATATTATTATGTATTGTTATTATTATTATTATTATTATTATTATTAGTGTAGTAGTAGTTAGTAGTAGTCGTATTGGCAGTAGTAAAATTCGCAGTAGTAGAGAAGCATCCGACCTTCGGGTCCTGTGTCTGGGGGCTTTGGGTATGAATTAACGGCGTGATCCCAGGGGTCCACACCCCAGGCAACACCTGCCACATTGATTAAAGGCAGAGATGGGTTTATTGCTCAGTGTCTGAGATACCCTCTTTAGATGGAAATGCCAAGGGAATCCACGCATTTTCTGTGCCTGCCATCCCATGAGCTTCGGTTCGTGGCTCTCCCCCTCCGCAAAAAAATGAACCTTTATGTTTGACCTGCATGGTTGGATGCGGGGAAATATTATTATTATTATTATTATTATTATTATTATTATTATTGTTGTTGTTGTTATTATTATTATTATTATTAGTAGTAGTAGTAGTAGTAGCAGTAGTAGTAGTAGCAGTAGTAGTAGACTTTCTTCTTGGATGAGGAGTGGTAGTTATTTAGCTAAGTCCAGTGCCATGAGATTATGGTTGTAATCAAATGAACAATAAATGAACCTTAATGTTTGACCATGCAGGTCAAACATTAAGGTGGGATGTGGGAAGATATTATTATTATTATTATTATTATTAGTAGTAGTTAGTAGTAGTAGTAGTAGTAGTAGGCTTTCTTCTTGGATGAGGTGCGGTAGTTATTTAGCTAAGTTGAGCCCAGAGCCAAGAGAGTCTGGTTGTAATCAAATTCACCAGCTTAGAGATTATTTGATGAGATTCTTCCCGCTAAAAAATAATCTATTTTCATTTGTCCTGGTTATCACAAATAGGCGCATCACGTCTGCCAAATTGGACTTGACAGAAGAAAGTAATTCAGAGATATCATAGATCAACTTGGGAAGAAAAAAAGAAGCGTTTTGTTTATTTTAGATAAACTTTATTCATTGAAGGAGTCTCTGTGGCGTAGTGGCAAACATAGTGGACGGCGACATTGTAGTAAAGCGAACTCAAACACCAATCGAGAAATTACTTTCACTTTTGGAATAATACCGTTGGACAAGGTATAAACACCTTCATCCAACTAGCTATGGCATAAGTATTAGTATAACTCGTATTATAATGGAGATTGTATGTTAGTCTGTTTGTCTGTAAGCGAAACTATACCACTAATGAAGTTACAATATCATTTATTATTTACATCACATTCTCCATGATTCTATTTTTATTGAAACCTTAAAATTGTTTTACATTATCAATACTGTTGGCCTTATCTACAGGTATTTGCCTCATACCCCACTTGTACGGGCTGGGCACAAGGCCTCATTTTAACGTGGGCCCACCCACAAGCCGAAGCTCTTGGGTGGGAAATAACAAAAATTGCGTCGATCCCTTCGGCATTCCCCCTCAGGCGCTGTGCAATAAACCCAGCCCAGCCCCTTTAAGTCAAGGGGGCAGGTATTGCCTTGGGGGGATAGCTCCCTGGGATCGACGCTATTAACTTGTAAAAATCCAGAGCCGAAGCCACTGGACCCCTGGCGTTGGCCTTATCTACATGATATTTTCCACGTACCCCACTTGTACGGGTCAGGCACAAGGCCCTATTAACGTGGGACCACCCACAAACCGAAGCTCATGGGTGGCGGGTGAAAAATTGCGTCGATCCCGTCGGCATTCCCCCTCAAGGGGGCGCCTCAGGCACTAGGCAATAACCCAGCCCTGCCCCTTTAAATCAAGGGGGCAGGTATTTCCTGGGGATAGCTCCCTGGGATCGACGCTATTAACTTGTAAAGATCCAGGGCCGAAGCCACTGGACCTCTGGCGTTGGCCTTATCTATATACAAATACCATACAATTGTATTTATATATACAGCAAAGTAGCGGTTAACAGTGTAAACCGGAAGGCTAGTTTGCATATTGATATTAAGAATTTGATTTTAACAAATATGTTCTTAATATTATTGATTTCTTATTGTTTGGTTTTTATCTTAGGGAATATGAACAAAAATCTCCCCAATATATCTTAAAAGAAATCCGTTAACAAGAAGAAATAACTGTAATTTTATTCTTTACTTACTATTTTAACTAAATAGTTAAATTGGGAAAATTTAGCAATGAAAGACGTGAGTGATGGAAGAGTAAGTTTCAGTTTTTCTATTTCTTCTATTGCCCCCTCCCCTCTGTTTCAAATCTTTTATCTGCATTTTTTATTTAATTTCATAAGCCTTTTAGATTTAATATAATATTTTATTACATTAAAACTTAAATACTTGCGCTCGGAGGGTGCATATATTGCTAGGTATAGTAAAGCGAGCGCGAACACTAGTTGTGGAATTACGTTCACTTTTGGAATGATACCATTATGTAAGGTATGAACACTTTCAACCTACCAACCAAATGGACACGGCGATATCAGGTCAATTCCTGGACGAAGCTCTCTTCAATGTATTTCATATTGCACTAATATCCCATAGATGTTTCCAATTTTTTTTATTATCTCTGAAACCAACATCTTATTATAATAGAGATTCAGTATCTGTCTGTCTGTAACCGAAACTACACCACTTCTTACGTTACAATACCCTCAGGAATTGCATAAATTTATCACTGAGTATTTAATTTATAGTCAAAATCCTTAAGTAATACATAGAATAAATCTTATGTTAAAAATGTTTTTAAAAGTAGTATAAGAGTAATACTATTGTTCTTCTACAAGGAAGAATTTGGCAGTAAATACCCCAGGAAAGTTGATATGCCATTAAAAAATGAAACTAAACCAAGGAAAAAACACCAATGCTAACTTTAAACGAAGCTCATCTATAACGAAAGTGTTTCACTCAGTCGAATCACTCAGAGGAATCGCAATTTAGCACATGAGTAACAGAGATTGTGGTAAAGTGAAGTTGACGGTATGTGTAGTGCTCCACCTCAGCAAAAACAATCTCCCTAGTTTAGCGCTGGCAAAAAGGGAATAGGCTCCCCCACTTTTCGTCTGAAATCAACAACAGGCCACTCCACCTACTTTGCTTATGATGTAATGAATATGTAAATACTTTGGTACCCCCTCACTATAATCTGATTGGACAGTGTCCTCTATAAATATTCGACACTGTGTTGGTACAGGCACGTAAGCGTACAAGCCCAGTCTGTTTCGGTCACTGGACCGGCTAAGTTGGTTGATAGCGTCGATCCAAGGGGGCCGCCCCCCCCCAGGCAATACCTGCCCCCTCGATTTAAAGGGGCAGGGCTGGGTTTATTGCCAGCACCTGAGGCGCCACCCTTGAGGGTGAATGCCGACGGGATCGACGCAATTTTTCTACCTACCACCCCACGAGTCTCGGCTTGTGGGTGGGCCACATAAAACGGCCTTGTGCCATATCGTATGAAAGTGGGACACATGTAAATATCCCTAAGTCTACAAGCCTAAACTTACTCGCCAGACTACACCACGACTGCTCGGAAGACGTGCTGCTATTCGACGCACCAACTACTACTGTGATAATATACCAAATACCAACTTCATAATATATCCCTTAACCCGGATATATCAGCTTACATACTTAACGAAACAGATTTTCTTTTCTTTCTATTTATTTGATCTCATATTGAATTTAGGACTACTATCCCTGCTGTAGGTAATGATTATACAGGGTTAGCACAAACCCTCCTCGATTTCAAGTAGTCATAATATCAAAATTAATTGGATCGAGCGAATGTGAAACCAACATGAAAGTTTATGATATCATGTCCTAATAGCCACCAATGCGTATGAATATCTTATATATAATGGAGATTGAGGGTTTTTATGTCTGTAACCGAAACTATATTCCTAATCAAGTCACAATTCTCTTAGTTATTGACATCACATTCTCCATGATTTTATTTTTATCTAAACCTCAATTATTAATAAAATTGTCTTACATTATTAATACTGTTAAATATGTCTACATACTGACAACATGCAATTATATTTTATATACAAAAAAATAGCGGTTTACAGTGTGAACGGGAAGGCTAATTTGCATATTAATATTTAAAAATCGAATTTAATAAATATGTGCTTAGTATTATTGATTTCTAACTGTTTGGTTTATTTTAATGAATATAAGCAAAAATCTCTTCAATAAATCTTAAATGAAATCCATTAACAAGGAAAAATAACTGTCATTTTATTCTTACTTCCTCTTTTAACTAAATACTTAAATTAGAAAAATAACAATGAAAGACGAGAGTGATGGAAGAGTAAAGTTCAATTGTTCCATTTTTTTATTATTACTCCCTCTGTTTCAAATCTTTTATTATACTCCCTCTGTTTCAAATCTTTTTATCTGTATTCTTATTTAGTTTCATTAGCCTTTCTAATTTAATACAATATTTTATTACATTAAAACTTAAATACTTGCACCCGGAGGGTGCATATATTTGCTAGTTCCAATAACGTTACATTCTATTGTATATGTTGAATGAAAGAATGTTTTTGTACTCAGCCTGAATAAGAAATCAACACTAATATCCGTACTGATAGTCTTTATCCTCCTCCATGTCATTCTTCTTCTCTCATCTCTCTCTCTCTCTCTCTCTATCTCTCTCTCTCCGTATCTCCCTTAAGTAGTTAATTGCCATTGATATTATTATATATATATATGTGTGTGTGTGTGTGTGTGAAGCGCGCGCCGCGTGTGTGTGCGTGTGTGTAATTTTGAAGCAGCATTCCTTTCATTTATACAATGTAGAATTAAAACGACTTTTAATATAAAAAGTTGGCAAAACTCCGAAAAGATCAAAAATAAAATTGGTAAACCAGGGATGTGTCTTTTGTTTATTCTACATGTCTATATATAGTATATTAAATTTTTAGCTTGAAGGCACTTAACAATTCATGTATCGCATAAAAATTCGATACTTTTTCTTAATAGAAAATGAACTTGACAAGTGTAATCCCGGCAAAGGATCGCTCGGTTGTAGCAATATCGTACAGACTGTTATATATATATATATATAATATATATATTATAATGGCTATAAATATGATGATAAAAAAAAATAATTTTTTTTAATTAATAGCAGGAAATGGTCTTACTCAATCACCGAGTTGACAGCCATCATATATATATATATATATATAATATAATTAATTTTTCAAATAGGTACGACTCCAATTAAGCACTATATATATTATATATAAATATTATATATATATATATATATATATATATATATATATAAATGCCGTGAGGAAATTGATCCGACAATATGTGAAGAAAATGTTTTCAAAAAATATAACAGACACAAGATGTTAAGATCAAGGATAAATTTTTATAACTCTATACTTAAGTATTTTCGGGTTATGATAACCCATCATCAGGACATGCAAGATCAGTCATCAGCTTTCAATATGATAACACACATATAAAAAATAACGGTGAATAACATTATATTCCACATTCACCATAACTAACATTTTCATTTTTCTCCTTTCTCTTGCATTGTCCTGAACGATGGTATATCATTAACCGAAATACGAAATGACATATAATATTTTTCCGTTGATCGTAAAATCTGTTCTGTTATATTTTTTGAAAACATTTCCTACAACAACACACACAACATATATATATATATAATATATATATATATATATATATATATAAAATGCAAGACTCTCTATAAACGGATGGAGCCTCTCTAAAAGGCTTTACATATATACATATGTATGTATTAATCAATTAAGATTTGAGCTCCTTTTTTTAGGTGACGGCTAAATGACACAGATAGGTAGGAACTCTGAAAACATCGGTCGGTTTCATCACGCAGGAGGTAGCCAGATATGTCTAATCAACACTGATGAGAACGCGATTCTAGAAAACAGTGTGGATGATTTATATATATATATAATTTTATATATATATATTATATTTATATATATATATATATGAAACGTAAAATGGCTATGAATCCGACAATATGTGCTAAAAAAGTTTTGTAGAAAAGCAAGATGTTTAAAAGTTTTGCTGACAGAAATCTGTTTTCGACCATAATGCGGTTTTATCAATCAACATTGTAAACGGAAAAACGAAATAAATATATATATATATAGATATATTTATTTCGTTTTCCGTTTACAATGTTTGCTTTTGATAAAAGACCGCATATGGTCGAAACAGATTTCTGACAGCAAAACTTTAAAAACATCTTTTTGTATTTTCTACAAAACTTTCTAAATAACTGGATGGTGAAAAGAGGACCAGGACGTTGTTTTTTTGTAATATCTTACTCAAGAACAAGATCATAGCTGAGAAATTGAACAGAATACCATACAACTCCTAATCCAAAACAAGAAGTTGTTTGCATGTAGATGGAATTGATTATGGAACATATCTGATTGAATTTAAGTGTTTTCTTTACTTCTGGTTTATTTGTGACTTATTTTTTTTTTTATTTTTTTTTTTTTTTAGATCCACAGGCATTGGCGTCACAAGCAGCAGCAATGCGGCATTGGTGCTATGACTTGGTAATTTGGTGTTTGGTAGTTTAGTTGAGCTGCAACCTGTTCAATTCCACTGATAATGGTGTCAAAGTTTTTTGATATTGGGAGGCTTACAGCTTTAAGACTTCCAGATATACAGGCAGGGACGATTTTGTAAAACCTTTTTGTTTCCCTCCAAGGCTTCATTATTTTATTTAAATTTTTCCCAAATGTTGTTAAATCCATTTTTTTATATATAACAGTACCATTCTCCAGGGTTTTAGGAGAAATGGGAGATTGATTCTCAAGTACTTATATTTGGGTGTTTGGGTCCATCGTGCATGGGTGGGTCATAAATACGGAGGTATGTTCAAAAGTATCAAGACTGAAGCTGTATTTATCAAGAACACCATGAACAATGAATGAAATGTTCTTTTTATTTTTTTTAATAGTCTTGTTGCCATTCAAGCACATTTATTCTGTCATTTTTTCTATGAAATAAAGCATCTCTAAAAGGTGCTACACTGACACAATCCAATGTTCTTTGCCAAAAACATTCAAAAAGGATCAAGATTGGCTTCATATTTCAATTTTTAAATTGGCACTGACTCGATCTCCATCATCACTTCCATATGAATTCCTTAAAAATTTATAAAGCTTCCAGTCTCAATATTTTTGTATCAAAGCCTCATATAATGAATTTTATTTTAATTTTTAAGTCTACGCGGTGGGTTTAAACAAGAAGATTAGTTTATATATTGGTATGTATAAAACAAGACACTGTTAAGAGTATAAAAACAGTAAAAAACTTAGTAAAATCTTTTTATATATCAAAATCACACTTGGAAGAGACCAACATTCTTTTATATCAATGCCACTCTATACCATTTCACATATTAAATGAGTAAATTACATCTTTTGAGCTGGGATATATATTAATATATAAACAAAATTAGACCTCACATTTTTAATCTTTTTCTCGTCTTTTGAACTTCATTCAAACAGATTCAAACTACTACATAGAAGACTATACTGAATCCTTTTTATTTTTTGCTTTAGTTTTTTTTTGTGCTTTAATTTTTTTTTTTCTTTTTGTGGCTTTTTTTTTGGTGTTCGTGTTTGAATTTTTGTGTATCTGCTAAATTTTTCTATTAAATCTGTTACATCTTATTCTTCAACAAACAATAACACTTAAGCTAGTTTTTGTAGTTGCTCATAAATAAAAACCTTGATTAATTTGCTGGTTCCAACATTTTTAGTTACACCTCCTACACCATTCAATTACTGCAGGGGTGTAACTAGAATTTGTGATTCCACAGAAGGCTTGCCTCCTTCAGGGAGACCCCCTTCCCCCAAACC
>CM042153.1:13683136-13704456 GCA_023376005.1 Doryteuthis pealeii | reverse complement strand
CTTATGCTATTATATAGTTAAATTTCCCGGTAAGACTTATAACTACATCTATGGACAATCCTATAACCCACTGGTTGTTTTTCTAGATAATCGCGTCTCATCAGTGTGATTTAGACATATCTGGCTACCTCCTGCCGTGATTGAAACGCGCGACCGATTTTTCAGAGTTTCCTTACCTATTGTGTCATTAAGCTCACCTAAAAGGAGCTCAAAATCTAATTGATTAATACATACATATGTATATATGTAAAGCACTTTTAGAGAGGGCTCCATCCGTTTTATAGGAGAGTCTTGCATTATATATATATATATATATTATATATATATATATATATATATATATGTGGTGTGTGTGTGGTGTGTGTGAAGAAAATGTTTTCAAAAAAATAACAGAAACAGGATGTTACGATCAACGGAAAAATATTATATGTCTATTCGTATTTCGGTTAATGATATACATCGTCAGGACAATGCAAGAGAAAGGGAGAAAAATGAAAATGTTGAGTGTATGGTGAATGTGTGAATATAATGTTATTCACCGTTATTTTTTATATGTGTGTTATCATATGAAAGCTGATGACGTGATCTTGCATTGTCCTGATGATGGTTTTATCATAAAACCGAAATAACTTAACGTATAGAGTTATAAAATTTATCCTTTGATCTTAACATCTTGTGTCTGTTATATTTTGAAAACATTTTTCTTCAACATATTGTCGGATCAATTTCCTCACGGCATTTATATATATATATATATTATATATATATATAATATATATATATATATATTATATTATAAGTGCTTAATTGGATCGTACCTATTTTGAAAATTATTATATATATATATATATATATATATGATGGTGTCAACTCGTGATTTGAGTAAGCCAATTTCCCTGCTATTAATTTAAAAAAATTTTTTTTTTTATGCATCATATTTATATGCCATATATATATATAATTATTATATATATTATTATATAAGCAGTGCTGTACGATATTCTACACACCGAGCGATCCTTTGCCGGGATTACACTTGTCAAGTTAATTTCTATAAGAAAAAGTATCGAATTTTTATGCGATAACATGAAAATTGTAAGTGCCTTCAAGTAAAAAATTTAATAATATATATATATACATGTAGAATTAAACAAAAGACACATCTCACTGTTTACACCAATTTTATTTTTGATCTTTTCGAGTTTTCCTGGCCAACTTTTTTATATTAAAAGTCTTTTTAATTCTACATGTATAAATGAAAGAATGCTGCTTCAATACACACACGCACACACACGCGCGCGCGCGCTCACACACACATCACACACATAAGCCATTGTTTCCTTATTTATATATGATTTTAATATTCATCAATAATTTTAATTATCATTTAATTAAGCCGCAAAATTGCGAGAATTTAACTACTTACCCAGGTTGTGCAGCATCGAGTAGGGAGAGCCGATGAGAATGAGAGAGAGAGACGAGAGAGGAGAGACGACAGAATAAGAATGATAATGGGAGGAGGATAAGATCACTATTCAGGTACGGATATTAGTGTGCCTTGGTTGATCTCTATATTCAGCGCTGGTTAGGTCAAACATTCTTTCATTTTTCAAACATATCCCAATAGAATGTAACGTTATTGGAACTTAGCAAATATATGCACCCGCACCGCTGGCCAAAGTATTTAGTTTTAATGTAATAAAATATTGATAATTAGCTAGTATAGAAGCTAATGAACATTGTTTGTTGATTATACTGATATATGATTTGAAACAGACGGATTTATAGATTTGATAACAGAGGAGATAGTAATAAAAAAAATGGAACAATGAACTTTACTCTTCCATTGCACTTCTCGTCTTTCATTGATTATGTTTCTAATTTTTTTAAGGCATTTAGTTAATTAAACGAGAGAATAGTAAGAATAAATGACAAGTTATTTCTTGTTAATGGATTTCATTTAAGATTTTTGAAGAGATTTTTGCTTATATTCATTTCTATAAAACTCAATTCAGTTATATTTCGATAATACTAATACTGTAGAAGCATATTCATTTGGTCAATTCTCGATATTTTTAAATATTAATATGCAAATTAGCTTCCCGTTCAGACGTTGTAAACGCTGGATTTTGTTTAGCTATATTCCTATAATTTTATAGTATAATAAATATAATGCATTTTTGTCAGTATGTGTAGACATATTTTAACAGTATTTATATATGTCCTAGACAATTTTATTAATAATTGAGGTTTTAGATAAAATAAAATCATGGAGAATGTGATGTCAAACTACTGGAGATAAATTGTGACTTGATTTTATATATGTTTCCGGTTTACAGACATAAAAAATCCCTACAATCTCCATTATAATTAAGATATTCATACGCATTGGTGGTGGCTATTAGGACATGATATGTTCATAAACTTTTATGTTGATGTTGTTCACACATTCGCTTCGATCCAATTAATTATTCGTTTATTATGACTACTTGGAAATCGAGGAAGTGGTTTGTGCTCTAACCCTGTATAATCATTACCTACAGCAGGGATAGTAGTCCTAAATTCAATATGAGATCAAATAAATAGAAAGAAAAAGAAAAATCTGTTTCGGTTAAGTATGTAAGCTGATATATCCGGGTTAAGGGATATATTATGAAGTTGGTATTTGGTTATATTATCACAGTAGTAGTTGCAGTGCCGTCGATAGCAGCACGTCCTTCCGAGCAATGTCCGTACGGTGGTCTATGTCTGGCGAGTAAGTTTAGGCTTGTAGACTTAGGGTTATTTTACATGTGTCCCACTTTCATACGATATGGCACAGGCCGTTTTTGTGGCAACCCACAAGCCGAGACTCGTGGGGTGGGGTAGGTAGAAAATTGCGTCGATCCGTCGGCATTCACCCTCAAGGGTGGCGCCTCAGGTGCTGGCAATAACCCAGCCCTGCCCCTTTAAATCGAGGGGGCAGGTATTGCCCTGGGGGGGGGGGGCGGCCCCCTTGGATCGACGCTATCAACCAACTTAGCCGGTCCAGTGACCGAAACAGACTGGGCTTGTACGCTTACGTGCCTGTACCAACACAGTGGTCGAATATTTATAGAGGACACTGTCCAATCAGATTATATGTGAGGGGGTACCAAAAATATTTCATATTCATTACATCATAAAGCAAAGTAGGTGGAGTGGCCTGTTGTTGATTTCAGACGAAAAGTGGGGGGTAGCCTATTCCGCTTTTTGCCAGCGCTAAACTAGGGAGATTGTTTTTTGAGGTGGAGCACTACACATACCGTCAACTTCACTTTACCACAATCTCTGTTACTCATGTGCTAAATTGCGATTTCCTATGAGTGATTCGACTGAGTGAAACACTTTCGTTATAGATGAGCTTCGTTTAAAGTTAGCATTGGTGTTTTTTCCTTGGTTTAGTTTCATTTTTTAAAATGGCATATCAACTTTCCTGGGTATTTACTGCCAAATTCTTCTTGTAGAAAGAACAATAGTATTACTCTTTAATACTACTTTTAAAACATTTTTAACATAAGATTTATTCTATGTATTACTTAAAGGGATTTTGACTATAAATTAAATACTCAGTGATAAATTTAATGCAATTCCTGAGGGTATTGTAACGTAAGAAGTGTGTGTAGTTCGGTACAGACAGACAGATACTGAATCTCTATTATAATAAGATGTTGGTTTCAGAGATAATAAAAAAAATTGGAAACATCTATGGGATATTAGTGCAATATGAAATACATTGAGAGAGCTTCGTCCAGGAATTGACCTGATATCGCCGTGTCCATTTGGTTGGTAAGGTTTGAAAGTGTTCATACCTTACATAATGGTATCATTCCAAAAGTGAACGTAATTCCACAACTAGTGTTCGCGCTCGCTTTAACTATACCTAGCAATATATGCACCCTCCGAGCGCAAGTATTTAAGTTTTAATGTAATAAAATATTATATTAAATCTAAAAGGCTTATGAAATTAAATAAAAATGCAGATAAAAAGATTTGAACAGAGGGGGAGGGGGCAATAGAAGAAATAGAAAAACTGAAACTTACTCTTCCATCACTCACGTCCTTTCATTGCTAAATTTTCCCAATTTAACTATTTAGTTAAATAGTAAGTAAAGAATAAAATTACAGTTATTTCTTCTTGTTAACGGATTTCTTTTAAGATATATTGGGGAGATTTTTGTTCATATTCCCTAAGATAAAACCAAACATAAAAAAATCAATAATATTAAGAACATATTTGTTAAAATCAAATTCTTAATATCAATGCAAACTAGCCTTCCGGTTTACACTGTTAACCGCTACTTTGCTGTATATATAATACAATTGTATGGTATTTGTATATAGAAAGGCCAACGCCAGAGGTCCAGTGGCTTCGGCCCTGGATCTTTACAAGTTAATAGCGTCGATCCCAGGGAGCTATCCCCCCAGGAAATACCTGCCCCCTTGATTTAAAGGGGCAGGGCTGGATTTATTGCCAGTGCCTGAGGCGCCCCCTTGAGGGGGAATGCCGACGGGATCGACGCAATTTTTCACCCGCCACCCATGAGCTTCTGTTTGTGGGTGGTCCCACGTTAATAGGGCCTTGTGCCTGACCCGTACAAGTGGGGTACGTGGAAAATATCATGTAGATAAGGCCAACGCCAGGGGTCCAGTGGCTTCGGCTCTGGATTTTTACAAGTTAATAGCGTCGATCCCAGGAGCTATCCCCCCAAGGCAATACCTGCCCCCTTGACTTGAAGGGGCAGGGCTGGATTTATTGCACAGGGCCTGAGGGGGAATGCCGAAGGGATCAACGCAATCTTTGTTATTTCCCACCCAAGAGCTTCGGCTTGTGGGTGGGCCCACGTTAAAATGAGGCCTTGTGCCCAGCCCGTACAAGTGGGGTATGAGGCAAATACCTGTAGATAAGGCCAACAGTATTGATAATGTAAAACAATTTTTAAGGTTTCAATAAAATAGAATCATGGAGAATGTGATGTAAATAATAAATGATATTGTAACTTCATTAGTGGTATAGTTTTCGCTTACAGACAAACAAACAAACATACCATCTCCATTATAATACGAGTTATACTAATACTTAATGCCATAGCTAGTTGGATGAAGGTGTTTATACCTTGTCCAACGGTATTATTCCAAAAAGTGAAAGTAATTTCTCGATTGGTGTTTGAGTTCGCTTTACTACAATGTCGCCGTCCACTATGTTTGCCACTACGCCACAGGACTCCTTCAATGAATAAAGTTTATCTAAAATAAACAAAACGCTTCTTTTTTTTTTCTTCCCAAGTTGATCTATGATATCTCTGAATTACTTTCTTCTGTCAAGTCCAATTTGGCAGACGTGATGCGCCTATTTGTGATAACCAGGACAAATGAAATAGATTATTTTTTAGCGGGAAGAATCTCATCAAATAATCTCTAAGCTGGTGAATTTGATTACAACCAGACTCTCTTGGCTCTGGCTCAACTTAGCTAAATAACTACCGCACCTCATCCAAGAAGAAAGCCTACTACTACTACTACTACTACTACTATACTAATAATATAATAAATAATAATATCTTCCCACATCCACCAATGTTTGACCTGCATGGTCAAACATTAAGGTTCATTTATTGTTCATTTGATTACAAACCATAATCTCATGGCACTGGACTTAGCTAATAACTACCACTCCTCATCCAAGAAGAAAGTCTACTACTACTGCTACTACTACTACTGCTACTACTACTACTACTACTATAATAATAATAATATAACAACAACAACAATAATAATAATAATAATAATAATAATAATAATAATAATATTTCCCCGCATCCACCATGCAGGTCAAAACATAAAGGTTCATTTTTTTGCGGAGGGGGAGAGCCACGAACCGAAGCTCATGGGATGGCAGGCACAGAAAATGCGTGGATTCCCTTGGCATTTCCATCTAAAGAGGGTATCTCAGACACTGAGCAATAAACCCATCTCTGCCCCTTTAAATCAATGTGGCAGGTGTTGCCTGGGGTGTGGACCCCTGGGATCACGCCGTTAATTCATACCCCAAAGCCCCAGACACAGGACCCGAAGGTCGGATGCTTCTCTACTACTGCGAATTTTACTACTGCCAATACGACTACATACTACTACTACTAATCTAATAATAATAATAATAAATAATAATAACAATACATAATATATTTTACCAGCATCCCACCATGCAGGTCAGACTCAATGTTCCATTTTTTCGGTGGTGAGCAGCCACGAACCGAAGCTCATGGAATGACAGGCACAGAAAATGCGTGGATCCCCTCGGCATTCCCACCTAGAGGGGGTGCCTCATGAAACTGTACTTTTAAATCAATGGGCAAGTGTTGCTAAGGGGTCCCCCGGGGGGGGGGGGATCACGCCATTAATTTATCCCCGCTCCATTGGCCGAATCCTCCAGACACAGGACCCGAAGGCCGGATGCTTCTCTACTAGTACTAAATTTACTACTGCAAAGACTACAACTACTTCTTGCGAGATTTTATCTGGCGTTTCTTGAAGTAAATTTCCCCAGCCCATTAGGATTCTTCTTAGTATTGTAGCTGATATTAACAGTTTAGTGATCTGATAAGTCTTGATTTCTCCTCTGATCTCTCGTCCTCCCAGTCTCTTGGTTTGGCCTTTGGTGACCGTTCTAAGACACCAACTATAATCTGTTTGGTTTTTGTTTGTTTTACGGCATATCAACTTTGGTGGGTCATTTAATGCCGTCAAAGTTTTGAAATGAATTAACTTTTGATGTTTACTCATTTTTTTATAAAAATATTTTTTTATTTAACCCATAGATGGGACCGTAACAGGTAGTACCACTCCGGGTCAAAGTGGCCCTGGTAGAAACGACGATGAAGGGGTGCTCCACATTCCCCAGACCTCCAGAATTGGAACCTCACCATCAGATAGAGTTTAACGTCATTCAATCTGTATTCAAAGCAGTTGTACTCCGCTTAAACAATTACCTTCTGTCGCCAGCCCTGGATTTGAACTCGGAAGGCTGTGTCTATTTTCTAAGAGGGTTACCGTTGGGTTATGTGTTGAAACAGAATTTTCATAGAAAATCCGTAACTACTAGTTCTGTGTTATGCTTGGTAAAGGTTTAGGACATCTGGCGCAGTGAGCTGATTAAAAAGCTATTCATGTGTTAAATTATTGCGGTACCTAGACTCCAATCTTACGAGAGAAAAAGAAAAAGAAAAAACAAAACTTCAAACTCAGTAATGATTTGGATCAGAAGTGGGGCTACAGGTGGGGGACACGCTCTCTGCCAAATGTATGCACGTATTTAACTAGCCTTCCGCGATGAACAGAACGTGTCAGAAGGTCAATTTTAATCAGGGTTTAATAGGCTTGAATTTGGTTTTCCCTCTAAAACAAAGGCTAAATAATGCAGTGTGTCGTACTATTTTTCCCTTACTAGTGCAAAGAAAAATAGATGGATTCGCAATAATATTTGGAATAAAAAAAACTATACTTCAGAGGAAACGATAAAATCTTATTAAAGAAACACTCTAAATTTTGATGTTGAAAATGTGAAAATGTAGACATTAAAATAAATAAACAAAAATAAATCTCGGTTGTAGTTGGTTGGATTTTACGGCATGTGAATCCTTATTGGATTATTTTATCCCTAAGACATTTTTGTTTTATTCATTCTTTTGGGGTATTCACGTTTTTCAAACTCAATTTTAAATACAGTTTTAAATTCATTTTTATCTATTCACCATATAGATGGGACACAAACTGGTACTACCATTCTGAGTCAGATTGAACCTCGGAGCTACAAATTAGGAACTTCATTACTAGATGAAGTTGAACATTATACCCAGGACACGATGACCCTCATCAACCACCTTCTAGCATATGTATGATAAAAGAGGTTGGGGCTTGCAATAAGAACAATTGAGTCGGGACAATCATATAGGTGCCAGGACTTGACATGATCAGCCGATTGATCGGATGTGAGCCTCTTCAATTGCACTTCTTGCCAAAGTTAGGGGGAAAATGAAGTGTGCATGTCATGGACTGTTCAGTCATCAGTATACCGTATTTAAGCATCTCGGGTTGCAATTCACAGCTAATATTAGGCCCCATTGGAGGTATTTTACCCCTCTGCAGTGGTGCAGTCGTTGTATTCTATTGCTCGAGCAAACTGGGTGGGTTGTATTTTGTAATGATTAATAAAATAATTCATACACATGAGCATGAAGTGGAAAAACAAAAGAAAATAACTGTGTATTCTAGTGATTAAAACATAATTGATATTATACAGTATTTGTATAATATTTTTACCTTTCTATATGGACGCTCTATTCATTGGGTGAATTGGAGCTGGGAGGAATTGTGATCCACATTCGTCAGAGGTCCAAAAAAGGAAGTTCACCATCAGATTGAGTTTGTCATATCCAGGACAATAAGACTGGCCAGCCACAGCCTTCTAGCAAATATATGATAAAAAGGGCTGGGCCTGCCATAAGGGCAATAAGGTTGGGACAATCCTATAGGCTAGACCAAGACGATTTCTAATGATTTGTCAGAGATTTCTTGTTGTTTTGGTGTCTGAAAAAAGAAATATTTGCCAGTCCATTAATATATAAATACGTTAATATAATATATAAATACATTAACATTTGCCAGTCCATTAATATATAAATACTATTAAAGAGATGGACTCATCTAATTGAATGCTGCATGTGTCCTTTAAAAAATAAATTTTTGCCAATCCATTAATATATAAATACTTTAAAACAAATTGACTCATTTAATTGAATGCTGCATGTGTCCTTTAAAAAAGAAATATTTGCCAGTCCATTAATATATAAATACGTTAATATAATATATAAATACATTAACATTTGCCAGTCCATTAATATATAAATACTATTAAAGAGATGGACTCATCTAATTGAATGCTGCATGTGTCCTTTAAAAAATAAATTTTTGCCAGTCCATTAATATATAAATACTTTAAAATAAATTGACTCATTTAATTGAATGCTGCATGTGTCCTTTAAAAAGAAATATTTGCCAGTCCATTAATATATAAATACTTTAAAACAATTGACTCATGTAATTGAATGCTGAATGTGTCCTTTAAAAAAGAAATATTTGCCAGTCCATTAATATATAAATACTTTAAAAAACAAATTGACTCATTTAATTGAATGCTGCATGTGTCCTTTAAAAAAGAAATATTTGCCAGTCCATTAATATATAAATACTTTAAAACAAATTGACTCATGTAATTGAATGCTGCATGTGTCCTTTAAAAAAGAAACATTTGCCAGTCCATTAGTATATAAATCTTTTAAAACAGATTTAGTCATTTATTTGAATGCTGCATGTGTCCTTTAAAAATGAGCCCTGTTTTCTTTCCTATGTAAAAAAAATAAAGTAGTCGGGTGGCCTAATGTCGGTATCAGCGAGGGACTCTATACCCTTTTCATTAGCGCTAGATCACGGAAATTGTTCTTTCATCTGAGTGTGTCTGCCACACCTATCATCAGCTCCTCATTTTATTGCACATCCCTGTGCTACTCATACGCTGAGTTGGCAAGGGGTCGGTATTGAACACGGAACCTTGTGGTTCCATGTCGGACGCAAAGCCAAGAGTATTATAACGAAACCAAGTCTATCAAAAGCCCTTTCAATCGTTCAAATAATGGCTTTGTGGTCGTTTGTAAACCTCCCCGGATATGCAACGTCCAATCAACTCATCTACTACAATTCCAATCATTATTTCTCTGACGCCTGAGGCGAATAGGACGCTTTTTCGTGTTACTCTCCAATCTGCAAACAAACTACTTCTTCCTCTCTATAACTAAACTTCTTTCTTTCTTTCTTTCTTTCTTTCTTTCTTTCTTTCTTTCTTTATCTCTCACTTTTAAATCCCCCTTCCTCTTTCTCTCTCTCTCTCCCTCTCTCTCCCCCGCGACACATACACATTTTTTAATCCACTTTTGAATACCCCAACTCTCTTTCTCTTTCTTTCTCTTTCTCTCTCTCATTCTTTCTCTTCCTGTCCCCCTCCCCCTCTCTCTTGCACACACATTTCTTTTTACTTTCAGTTTTTCTTTTTGCTTCTTTCACCATAACATCAGTTCTTTCTTCTTTGGGTCACTTTGTGTGTTCTTTGTGAAGTTCTTCTTTATCCTTACCTCCTCCTCCTCCTCCTTCTTGCACTCTTTTTCTTATATATCCTTCTCTTCTTCTTCTTCTTCTTCTTATTATTATTATTATTATTATTATTATTATTATTATTATTATTTAAGTTATCTCAATACCCTTCAATAAAACCTGAATGGCAATCAGTTTCCAGATATGTTATAGCTCATTACATACGCTTAATCTTATCTTCAAAAGTGGGCGAATATAAGACCTGACATAAATTGCAAAAGAGTATGGCATAGAGATCCTTTTGATAATTTATCCCAATCATATTTATGTGTATTTCGCCGAGGTGTAATAGCTAAAAAGTTAAATTGGTAGAACACTGTGATTAAGTGTCAAAACTAAGCCAAGCTTAGTAAATACACATCTCAATAACCCATTTTAATAAAAGTTTACACTCAACCTTCATTAAAAAAATAATACACTCAATTGGATACATCTCTGTTTCTTCCTTACTCAGGACATGCACTTTTGTCGTTTATCAATAATGGAGATTCGGTCTATATTTGTATGCAACCGAAACCACGTCACTGCTTACATAAAAAAAACCGCATCACCCATATATATAGTAAAGAACAATTAATATTAATAAGATAGATAAAAGTTGTTCATTAATTCAACATTTGAATCCTTTTCATTTTAATAATGAGAATTTAAACTATATAAACTTTGAAATTGATTATAAAATTGTATCATCACGTTAAATGGAAAAAAAAATATTTGCGAAATTTGTAATTAATTGGAAAAATTATTTTTTACACTCGCACTTTGTTCAGTAAAAAGAGGTTAACTTAAAAGTTTGCTAATAAATACCAAGGATTTTTTGTGAAATTTATATGTAAAGTATTCAAAATACTTATTTAATTAATAATTAATAAATACACGCAATATCTTATTTGAGAGGGACAGAACTAAGTTTCGATATCAAATTATTTCATTTTTGTTATTCATTTAATAAGTTTAAGTAAATTAACACAAAAGAAACCATTTCTTTGTATAATAATCTTGGACACAGTGAAAAGTCCAATATGACTTGAAATAGAATAGAAATAGGTAATTTCTAATTAAATTTCTGATAATTAGGAAATTATATATGTATAAGTAGAATAGAGTGATCTGCCCCTGGGTCTAGGGGTGAACAGGGTTATCTGCCCTTATCCAGATACACTATAAATATACAGACAGAGTAAGCTATTTGCATCATACTCTGTATGTCTGAAAGAAACGATGACTAGGTATTTTATACTTATAATAGTATAGTTACATAAATAGTTCTACAATGTAGTTTTAGCCCTATTGTCCAGGTGTGTAATTAGTTGATTGTATACCCTGAAGATTAGAAAGCACCCGTCTTAAAAAAAAAAAAAATAGAATAAGTGTGCTTAGTATGACACTAAATTGCATCGGATGGTTAGGATCCAGTTCTTTTATTTCTGTGAAATGCCTCCGTTGAATCAAACCAAAATTTCATCAGATCTCTCTCTCTCTCTCTCTCTCTCTCTCTCTCTCTCTCTCTCTCTCTCTCTCTCTCTCTCTCTCTCACTCACTGGGAGTGTCTTAGAAAGTAAACTGAAGCGTCAAAAATATTAGGGTTGGTTTCTTTGTTTAATGTCACACCAATCTTTGTGGGCTATTTAATACCCAAATAATATTTGTATGTATTTACCAACATCTCTGCACGAGTAGGATGTGACAAAATGCCAATTTATTAGCGAGGTCTAACAGGTTTTCCTTCTGTTTGTCGATATCAATAGGAGAGACCATCCACCATATGTAGGACAGACTGGGCGCTTTAAACTTTGTATGGCGACCGGTCTAGGAGAAGGACCCTACTTGTTAGGGTCTCATCTATGGATCAAATAAATCTGTTTCAAAACTATTCGTATCAGATAATAATACTTGAAACCATGTATCTATTTGCAAACACATTATTAACAACAAATATACCTAAAACTATAGAACATTTTTATCAGCAATCAAATAATCAATCAATTGAAATTCAATTTTCACAACACACACACACACACACACACACACACACGCGCACACACACACACACACACACACACAACACACACACACACACACACACTGGTCTAATGGTTCGAGTACAACATTTATTGCCGCTACCTCCAAGTAAATTCTGACTCAGAGTATAAAGTTCAGCTGAATTCTAAAATTCATATTTTGAAATATCCGTTAAAAATTCGATTTTTTAGCGCAGAAAGAAAAAATATTCGGTTTGTCGTAAAACATACCGATCAATAATTCTCTCATTTAACTTAATCAGCAGATATTACAATTGAATTATAGTTTAGTAGTCTTTAGGGAAATTAATTGGGAAAATATTCAATTCGCCGAAAGATTGATTATAGAAATGTTAGAATAAAGAAGATTCATGGCATCTTTTTGTTCCTCTATCTACAAAAAGGGTTAATTGATAAGACCATAAAAGGACAATGAGGTTTTGGCGGAATTCTTATATGAATTGTTCATTCTATTTTGTTAAAAACTGTCCGTTTAATATTTACCATAGAATTAAGTGCATTGTCTGGAAAAGAGATCATATTGAAAAATAACATATAAGGCATGAGGTACAGGTACAAACATTTATATATGTTTACCAACTCCTCCGCATGAGCAGGATGTGACACAAGGACAACTTCTTAAGCAGAGTTTGAATTCAGAGTTTTCCTTCTCCTAGACCGGTTGCCCAACCAAGGTTAAAAGTCCAGTCTGTCCTACTATTTACCCATAGCTGGAGGGAGAGTAGAATTCACACCTTTACCAAGGGTATTCATTCATTGGCATTTTAGTCTCGGAAGACTATAATAAAGTTTTTATGTGCCCCTGAAGTTACAGCGTTTGAATTCAGAGTTGTCATTCTCCTAGACCGGTTGCCTAACCAAGGTTAAAGAGCCCAGTCGTCCTACTATTTATCCATAGCTGGAGAGGGAGAGTAAGATTCATACCTTTTCCAAGGGTATTAGCACAAAGTGTTAATATAAGCTACCATTGTAGCTTCACGTTTGACAATTTTTAAAACTAAATGTTTAAAAATTGGTGCAGGTTAAAAATCTACTTTTTGTGTTTGTACTTATCATACTAATACAGTTTTGCTTTCGAGGGCTGGCTATGTCAATCATAGGAAATCTCACCTGGGTCAATCCATGCAGATTCCAGGAGTAAATAATGTGTCTTGTGCTATATGTGGCAAGGTCTGTAAGTCGGCTTCTGGTCTTAAGAGACATATGGTGGTGCATAAGCATCAAATTTTATCATCTGACTCATCTGAATCATCTCATTCAACGGGGAAGAAGTCTTTTCAATGTCATATTTGCGTCAAACTTTGTAGATCTGCAGCAGGTTTGATGAGTCATTTGAGGGCTCATGCAAGGAAGGGTTCTGGTGGTGGAGTTGTGGGATTGTGAGGGACGGCAATGATCTGTAAAGATTATGCTATTGCCATATTGCCATAATACCCAACTTTCAGCGAGTGAATCTTTTTTATATAAAAAAAATCATTATTAAATAATAATAATAATGATATTCAAAAAAAGGTTGAAAATCGACCTACCCTAAGGTACAATGAACCAGATTTCCAAAGTTTTGAGCATAAAGTAACCCTAGCCGGGTGGAAGTGCCGTTAAAATTAATCAATCTTCATTCAATAAGTCAATCAATCACTTAATCAATAAATCTAAGTCGTTGCCGGATCACATTGTTGGTTTATTTCATCCCTTTTAGCTACATTTAGATATCTATGAACAAATGTGCGTGAACACGCGCAATCTTAATAGAATCTTTTCTAATGGCCAAAATAGCCCGTTTCCTTTTCTGCGCAAGAAGAAGTAGAAAAGAATCTACTGCGCAGTTATACACGGATCAATTCATAATTGCATTAATAATCATTTTCCTTTCAGGTTTTTGCTGAGAGTGAAATTTAAGGATTTCATTTTTGTCAGCAGACCATTTTGATTGGCTAGTCTCTCTTTTCTGCTTTTGTTTCGTTAATGTATTTCTTTTTTCTTTCTTTCTTTTTTGTCAGAATTCATTTTTTAGAGGCTTCTTTTAATTTTGATTTGTTTTTCTTTCAAATTCAAAGCGAATCAATCTCACCGTGTGCCACAATATTTAATGATGCCACTGTTTAACAGACCATCAAATATATTTTTTTATTCCTATCATTTCTGTTTCATCTCTTGCTTCCCTACTTCTACATTTCTTCCTTTCTTTCCCTTTCCGCCTCTTTCTCTCTCTCGCCCGCTCTTGATATCTATCTGTCTGTCTGTCTTTCTGTCTATCTGTCTGTCTCTCTCTTTCTCTCTCTATCTTCTCTCAACTTCACATCCATCTGCTATAACTGTCAACAATTTCATTCTATCATTCTTCTTCTTCTTCTTCTTCTTCTTCTTCTTCTTCTTCTTCTTCTTATTATTATTATTATTATTATTATTATTATTATTATTATTGTTGTTGTTGTTGTTGTTGTTGTTGTTGTTCCTCTTCTTTTTGTTTTTCTTCTTCTGTCCCTTCTCCTTCATATCCTTATTCTTACTATTAATCTTCTTCTCCTTTTCTTCTTCTTCTTTCTTCTTCTTCTTCTTCTTCTTCTTCTTCTTCTTTTGCTGCTGCTGCTTCTTTCTTCTTCTTCTTCTTCTTCTTCTTCTTCTTCTTCTTCTTGTTACTATTAGTCTTCTTCTTCTTTCTTCTTCTTCTTTCTTCTTCTTCTTCTTCTTCTTCCTTCTTCTTCTTGTTACTATTATCTTCTTCTTCTTCTTCTTCTTCTTCTTCTTCTTCTCTCATTATTATTATTATTATTATTATTATTATTATTATTATTCCCACCTATGTAATTCTATTCTTCTCCACTACATCTGCTTCCTATTTCCTTCCATCCTCATTTCTGTTTAAACCGCTTTCTAAGAATCCATTTTATTCCACCTTTCTCCCTTCCCATTCCCTAAATTCAATTCCTTTCCTTCAAATTCTTCTTTCTTTCTTTTTTATTGTTGTTGTATCTACGTCTTTTCATTTCCCATAATTCCATGCATATTTCTTTCACTCACGGCTAACAATCAGTAATGAAGTGAAATATTCAATATCACGATATTTTCCCGCGGGGTTATATAATAATTATTTCTCAATAGCTGTGACTTTCATTCGGGTCTCAAACCCGACCAGGGGTAGCTGTTAAGTTATGACCACACTGATGAGAGGTGATACCTCGAAACACGCGTCTGTGGATTACTTATTTATTATATATATTATATATAATATATATATATATATATATATATATATACTCCCACTTTGGTTGAGTTTTCTAAATGGGGATTTAATTGTAAAATTCACCGTTCTGGCGTGTAGCTAATCCTCGCTTTGTTTACAAAAGTTTGAGGACTCTAGTGAATTCATTTCCGCTTAGAAATGTAGCAATTAAATATTCTCCCATATTTGATAGCTGGCCGCACGGGTAAGGGCTTGGCGAACGAAAGTTCATTCGGGTCTCAAACCCGGCCAGGGGTAGCTGTTAAGGTATAACCACACCGAGGAGAGGTGATACCTCGAAACACGTGTCTTTGGATTATATATATATATATATATATATATATATATATATATATATATATAGCTCAAGGAATCTTTATTATAATAATTATCCGATTTTGTCTCATAGTAGCGTGATTGTTGCTAGCGAAAGAGTATTAGTATCTTATTTAGAAGCCCAGTCAGCTAGGACTTTATAATACACTGACTGCACATCTGCAGAGGTGTAAGACTCCTCCTCTCCAAACAGGACCACCTGTTGACTTGTGATGCTTAAGGTTGGTATCCTGATGTCTGAGCAGCCCAAGACATAAAACACTCAAATTCGGCCCTTACTTAGGCAAGAGCGCCCCCACTCCGATCACGCGGCTGGTCATTTCAACCCCTAGCACCTATATGATTGTCACAAGCCTATTGCTCTTATGGCAACCACCAACCTTTTTTATATATATATATGCTAGATCGCGGTTATTGAGGGTCTTACCGTCCTGGGTATGATGTTAAATTCTATCTGATGTTGAGTTTCCAGTTCTAGGGGGTTGGGGAATGTGGAGCACCCCTTCATCATTATCGATCCCGGTCCGGTCCGCTGTGACCTGGGGTAGTAGTACTTGTTAGGATCCCATCTATAGGTTATATAGAAAAATTGTTTACCCCCCAAAAATTGAGTAAAAATATTTCCTTCCGAACTATCGCTATGAATCTTTCAACAATTTACCGGCATTAAATGACCCAGCGTGGTTGATATGCCACAAAACAAAACCAGATGTAGGTGGCTAATAGGGTCAAAAGCATGCTGACGTTACACATTGACTTCCACATCTCATTATTCTATAAAACACAGACAGACAGACAGACAGACAGACACACACACACACGCACATGTATGTGGTGGTAAATGTTATAGGAAATAGGCTCGTCGATCCGAGTTCAAATCGAGCCTGTTTACATATTCACATAGCGCTAAGGTATAAACACAGACACACAGAACACAGACACAGACACACACACACACACACACATATATATATATTAACTTATAAGTTAAGAGTGAGGAAATGAATCCGACGGTATAAGTATAGATAAAAGGATATGAAAACACACAATGCTGTTAAAATGAAAATATTTTATATCATATTCATAGATAATATTGAACAATATTTCGATTTATAAAAATCATCATCAGAGCTTGTTTTTTTTATTCCGGACTCATCGAAAGAGAAGCTGAAAATATTTCGTTTTGAATTCAAATTATTTTCAGCTTCTCTCTCGATGAGTCTGGTTCAAAACCAAGCTCTGGTGATGATTTTATAAATCGAAATATTGTTCAATATTAGATATGAATATGATAAAAATATTTTAATTTTAACAGCATTGTGTGTTTCATATCCTTCAATCTATATATATATATATATATATAATATATATATATATATATATACTAGCAAAATATGCACCCTCCGGGTGCAAGTATTTAAGTTTTAATATAATAAAATATTATATTAAATTAGAAAGGCTAATGAACTGAATTAGAATGCAGATAGAAAGATTTCGAAAAGTGGGGGTATGATTGAAAAATAGAACAACTTTGAAACTAACTCTTCCATCATCTTCATTACTCCTGTCTTTCATTGTAAATTTTCCTAATTTAACTATTTAGTTAAAACATAAAGGATAAATACAGTATATACTCATTCATTTAAATTTATCCCGAGATTTTTGCTCATTTCAATAAGATAAAACCAAACAATTACAAATCAATAATACTAAGCATATATTTATTAAAATAAATTTTAAAGATCAATATGCAAATTAGCCTTTCATTCGCACTGTAACACTATTTGTTGTATATATAAATACAATTACACTAGATATGGTAAATAGAATTAATAAGTATAACAATTTATTAATAAAAGAAGTTAGAGGGAATTCAGACAGTAGTGATATATACAGACAGAAAAACACACAATATTATAATAATATAATATATATATATATATATATATATATAAAAATCAGGTAAAGTAAAGTTGACGGAGTGGCCAATTGTCGTATCAACCGGACAGCAAGTGAGTATCCTCTTCTCATTTAGTGTAGACCAAGGAGATTGTTTTGCTGAAGTGGAGTGCCATACCTACCATCAATCCCCACTTTACAGCACAGATCAGATTACCGATCTGTGCTAACACATGCGCTGAGTTGACGGTCACCAGTATGGAACAGGAACCTTGTGATTCCTAGTCAGATGGTGACTGAGCTAAACCACTTCTTATATATATATATTATATATATATATATATATATATATATATGTTTGTGTGTGTGTGTTGTGGTGTTAAGTGAGTGAGTACATATATATATATTATATATATATATATATATATATATATATATATATTTCTTGTCACCCATTATATTTTTATTGAACATGAAAAGTCCATTAGAATAATTTAATAAACGTAAAATATGTCTTATGGAATATTATATAAAACACGCTAGTAAGTGCATACTACAACAACTACTACTAAGACTCCCACCACTACTACTACTAATGATGCTTAATATCTATATATTAATACTCTTGTTCCTTAATCTTCCGAACGTTATCATCTTGCAACACTCACTGGTTAAAAATTACCCAAATGAAACGCAAAAATGTTAATCCTGATTTCTTGTTGGTTATCTGCCGAATTCTTATTTTTTATCAGTTTCATCACCTCAACTAAATAATGGACTATTCCGTTTTTATTGTAAAGAAAGAAAGGAAGGTTAGAAAATGGACACGCTACACAGAAAAATATAATAAGTCAGTAGGGAAAATATAGACAAAGAGGGTTAGCAAGCGGAAGCGATAACACTAATATGTTCCGGTCTTCTGACATGGTATTCATAGAATATTTTATTTATACTGAGTATAACACTACTCTGTTAAAAACTGAATTGTTTGCGCAACAGGAAACAAATGGTGGTCATTTCCAATATCAACACGATTTAGAAGGCTTTCAAACTGTAAACGAGTGTCATTATAATCATGCAATTGTGGGTCGATAATGTGTCTTGACATGTTCCGAGAAAGATATTATTACATCTCAACTTTCCAAGACAAATCTACATTAGAAATATTCAGAATAATTGGAAGATATCACAAAACATTGAAAATATTAGTTGCAGCTCCTTCAAAGTTACGTTAGAGTGCCGATAAGGGTCACTCAAAGTTTCCCGACGTTCTTTGTCAAGAATGAAACCTGGTGCTGTAAATAACCCAGGCCTGATCAGTGGAGCTACTTTTAAGAAGCAGTGAAGAAGCAACAAATATATGGATACTATTATATAACGCTAATCTTATTATAATGGAGATTGTGTGTTTTTCTGTCTGTAACCGAAACTATCACTACTCAAGTCACAATTCCCTTAGTTATTTACATCACATTCTCCATGATTTTATTTTTATTTCAACTTCTATTATTAATAAAATTGTTATACATCATTAATACTATTGACCATATCTAGATACAAATAATAGGTAATTGTATTTATATATACAACAAAATAGCGGTTTACAGTGTGAATGGAAAGGCTAATTTGCATATTGATCTTTAAAATTTGATTTTAATAAATATGTGCTTAGTATTATTGATTTCTAATTGTTTGGTTTTATCTTAATGAATATGAGCAAAAATCTCGGGGATAAATCTTAAATGAAATCGATTAATAAGAAGAATAACTGTAATATTATCCTTTACTTCCTATTTTAACTAAATAGTTAAATTAGGAAAATTTAGCAATGAAAGCCGGGAGTAAAGGAAGGTGATGGAAGAGTTAGTTTCAAAGTTGTTCTATTTTTCAATCATACCCCCCTGTCCCAAATCCTTCTATCTGCATTCTTATTCAGTTTCATTAGCCTTTCTAATTTAATATGATATTTTACTATATTAAAACTTAAATACTTGCACCCGGAGGGTGCATATATTTGCTAGTGATAATAAAGGATAAATATTCCTTGAAATAAATTTGAATGATATATATTAGAATTAAATCTACATTTATTTTTTATACATTAAAGTCTTAAAATTCTACATTAAAATTATAATTCATGAATGTTACAATATATCAAATTACAACAAATCAAAATTTTTATATTTACTATTAATGTTTACATTAGAAATCAAAAATAAAATAAGTTATGAAATTACGTTAAAAATGTTAAATAATACATTAGAAAAATAAACACAACATACCTCTGTGAAGAAACACTAATAATAATAATAATAATTGGACTCTCCCGTCGATTTTCGACGTATGAGGGTTCATACACAATATTAACATCCACACAGGGATTTGTTTATAGTGGTGAAGGCTTGTGTTGGACCATCCACACTTTTTGGCACAGTCGATAGGAAATAATTGGTGCATCAAGGGTTACCACAAAACCAATCAACGACCGACCTCAGGAATTTTGAATTCAGAGTTATCCCTCTCCTAGACTGGTTACCTACCCAAGGCTGAAGAGCCCAGTCTGCCCTACTATTTAACCCATAGCTGGAGGGGAATATATGGATTCATACCTTTCCCAAGGGTATTAGCGCTATGTGAAAATGCCAACTGCTTCGTCTCGGAATTGAACTCGATTCGATCCAACGACTCTAACCACTAGCCCCACTGGGAATTAAAGAAATTAATAACACAAAAAATAATAATAATCAATAATTCTCTGGGACTTTGAAATTAAAACGGATCACCTTATCCCAGCAAGAAGACCAGACCTAGTGTTGATTAACAAAAAAGAAAGAACTTGTCAACTGGTGGATTTTGCAGTGCCAGCGGATCAGGGTGAAGTTAAAGAAATAAAAAAAATTGACAAATATCTGGACCTTGCCAGAGAACTGAAAAAGTTATGGAATATGAAAGTGAAAGTTATACCAATTGTAGTTGGTGCACTTGGAACAGTCCCAAAAGGATTAGAAAAGGGTTTGGAAAGTTTGGATATCAGAGGAAGGATTGAAACCATTCAGAACACTGCACTGCTGCAATCTGCCAGAATACTCAGAAGAGTCCTGGAGACCTGAGGAGACTTGCTGTCACTCAGACTCCAGTGAAAGACCATCAGCTAACACTGATGTGAAAACTCAAAAGGAATAATAATAATAATAATATAATAATAATAATAATAATAATAAAATAATAATTGTCTTTGGAAAAGGGTTGGGAGATCAGTGAGACCAATAACATAATCCCGATTGACAAAAGCATTTAAAATTGGTGAAAGAGATCATAAAGGTCATTTTCTCAAACGTTCTGTTCACAGTTGAAACACGGGCAAAATTTGATGGTTCAGAGCAAAGGTTGGGTTGTAAATGGACGTGATCGTTATCAACCCTTTAAGCGCAAATATGGAGGATGAGGTGGAGGAGGAGGGAGGAGAGGAAGTATTATGATTTGGACTAGTATTATTGGAAGTATTGGATCGTGGAGAGTACCTGACAGTTCGAGAATAAACGTATACGCTTATATTGTCTTTCTCAAAGAGCAGAGGGAATCTTGGCTAAACACGCAAA
>CM042153.1:13668136-13678136 GCA_023376005.1 Doryteuthis pealeii | reverse complement strand
GCTTTTCATCTAAGTGACAGTATTTATGCCAGTCTCATAAATAATGCTAACATATATATTTGATTAAAAACGTCAACTCGACGCGTTTTTCCTATTTTCAAGACGCGTTCATGTTTGGATTATAAATATTCCCTAGTCACTTGAATGATTGGACAGCTCAAGATAGATTGACTTTCTTTGGTCGCGGAGGCTACTTTCAATTTGCCAGATCAGTTTATTTATTTTGTCAAAGTTTTTTCCGGTCTATTAAGTTTTGTATTGGACACCCCTAAAAAAACACAATAGAAAAACTGAGACATTTTTTACTCATCGCTTCAATTTCTAATTAAACATCAATGGCTTAGACACACATAGGAAGTGAGTATTTTCTTTAATTATTGTTGTAGGAAAATTCATAATTTTCTAAATAAGAAATGAGTATATAGAAAAAGATATGAAAGCACCACAAAATGCCGTTAAAGTGAAAACGTTTTATAACTTAGCTGATATTGAACAATATTTCGATTTTATGAAAATCGTCATCAGAGCTTGTTTATACTCCGTGTTGTTAAGGGCGGAGACAAAAGCCATATGAGTTCAAAACAAAAATATTGACGTTGCAAAAAAGAAAAAAAGTTATACAATAATTTCAAATGTGAGCACTTCCGTCGCATTTTTCTCGGTCATCAGATTATTTATATCTTATTGTAATAGTTTTTTTTTTTAAATATTTTATTGTAACAGTTTTTTAAAAAAATATTTTTATTATTTTTAAAAAAAGATTATGTATATCTTATTGTAACAGTTTTAAAAAAATCAAAATATTGTTCAATATCAGCTAAGTTATAAAATGTTTTCACTTTAAAAGCTTTTTGTGGTGTTTTCATATCCTTTTATATATACTCATACCGTCGGATTCATTTCCTTTCTTTTAACTTAAATAAGAAATGCAAAATTAGAATTTTTTGATTCCCTTGATTTGTTATCCTAATTTGTGATTATATCTTTGCTAATGGCTTACAATTACCTGTCGGCTGGGGCTTTAGAATACACCGACAGCACCTCTGCAGAAGGGTAAGAATCTCTCCCCCAATGGGACTACCGGTTGGCCGTGGGTGGCGACTCGTGATGCTAAAGGACGGAATTCTGGTAGATGAACAGCCTATGACATGTTACACTCCACTTAGGCGCTTACTTTGGCTAGACGGGTGGTCGGTGAGGCCTCCTCCGATCAATCGGCTGGTCATGTCAAGCCCTAGAATCTACATGATTGCCCCAACCTTATTGCCCTTATAGCAAGCCCCAACCCTTTTCAACATATGAGTCCTTGAAGGTTGTGGCTGAGAGTCGCCATGTCCTGGGAATGACGTTAAACTCTATCTGATGGGGAGGTTCCAGTTTTGGAGGTTTGGGGAATGTGGAGCACCCTTCAACACCATTGATCCCTGGTCCACTCTGACCTGGAGCGGTAGTACCTGTTGACGTCCCATCTATGGGTTAAATTGAAAAATGTGTTTATGAAGAAAATTGAGTATCCATTAAGAATGAATTTATTTTAAAAATGTATCGGCATTAAGTGATCAACTGAGGTTGATATGCCGTAAAACAAATCAAACCAACCTAAACCATACAATGATTTAAGAATGACACTTCGAGATATTTCCAAGAATTGCCATAATTCTTCAACTGATGTTCCTAAATTTTTCTATTTTTGTCAATCTTTTCTTGAAATCATTACCTTCGAGGCGGGGGTCCGGTGTGCTTCGACCACTGGATCGGTGTTATTAATAGCGTCGACCCCAGGGGGATATCCCCCCAAGTAATACCTGCCCCCTCTGTTTAGAAGGGCAGGGCTGGGTTTATTACCCAGCACCCCCTTGCGGGATCGACGCATTTTTGTGTCTACCACCTATGAATCTCGGCTTGTGGGTGGTCCCACGTAAATAAGGCCTTGTGCCGTACCTTGTACAAGTGGGGTACAAATAAAATATTACCAAAGGATGTCAGCGAGTAATGGATGCTAATGAATAAATAATAAAAGTCCTAAACAAAATCAATCATCATCTAAAAAAATGTCTAAAAAAATGGTTTCATGTCAACTGTTTGGCTTTTCATTTTTCATTTTTATTTTCTTTATAAAAAGACTAAAGACCGAAGATGTGAACAGGAGAAAACATTTTGTTTTAAAGGAGCGCCTCTGGTAAATGGTAGTACCTAGATATGTGCTAGAGAGAGAGAGAGAGAGAGAGAGAGAGAGAGAGAGAAGAGAGAGAGAGAGGGAGAGAGGGGGAGAGAGAGAGAGAGGGGGGGTAGAAAATAAAATGATACTGTCTCCATTCACAAACACTGTGACATTAGAGCATTGGCCAAGACAAATCAAGACGAGCTCAACTCCCCAGCTTGTGCTCTCTACTGAAACAACGTCGTCTCCGATGGTTGGGCCATGTACGTCGGATGGATGATGGACGAATCCCGAAAGACATCCTCTATGGAGAGCTTACGTCTGGTAAAAGACAGATTGGTCACCCGCAGCTGAGATTCAAAGATGTCTGCAAGAATGATCTCAGGTGCTTTGGCATTGCCCCTTCCAGCTTGGAACATTTGGCTCTGGACCGCCCTCGGTGGCGGCAGAATCTCCGTAGAGGACTGTTAACCGGACACAACACCATGAAGCTAAGATGTCTAGAAGAAAGTAGTGACAACAAAGCATCGGCACATCAACATCTTCAGGGACAGCCTTCAAATGCGAAATCTATGGTCGAGAGTTTTTTTCAAGCATCGGACTTCACAGTCACAGGAGGCGCTGTAACTTCAGGGGCACATAAAAACTTTATTATAGTCTTCCGAGACTAAAATGCCAATGAATGAATACCCTTGGGAAAGGTGTGAATTCTACTCTCCCTCCAGCTATGAATAAATAGTGCTATATACTCATACACATATACCCATGTTTGGGTATATACACAAATGTTCTTTTACTGGAGACAGGGGAAAGAGATAGACACAGACAGACAGAGAGATGCATGTGCATTTTGCATTACTTACTTCTTTGGGCATTTGGTGATGTCTAGTCGTTTCTATTCTTTCTCTCCATGTTGAATTCTATTTCTAGATTCTTGTTGGCTGTTCGTCTTTGATGCATTCTTTCTTCTTGGTCTGTCTTTTTGCCATGACATTCATAAAGCAAGAACACCATCTTATTTCTTTAAACTTTTATTTACTTAACTAAACTTCTTCTTCTAACTAACACAACGCGCGTGTGCATTTGATCCCAGCTAAGGCAGATATCTTTTCTGCCTGACGCCCAAGCTGGAACTGACTGGTTAACTTGGTCCCACCTGACTTAACGTACTTGGAGGGCTTTCTGTAATATTCCATGGGAAGTCTCGCCCGTGATATGAAAAGGGGCCATCCCTTCAGAAATACAGGGGGTTGACACTAATTTATGCATAGATTATGTAACAATAGTCGGGCAGACTGGGCTCTTTAACCTTGGTTAGGCAACCGGTCTAGGAGAAGGAAAACTCTGAATTCAAACTCAACTTAAGAAATTGACCTTGTGTCACATCCTGCTCATGCGATGAGTTGGTAAATATATATAAATGTTTGTACCTGTATCTCATGCCTTATATGTTATTTTTCAACATGATCTCTTTTCCAGACAGTGCACTTAATTCTATGGTAAATATTAAACGGATAGTTTTTTAACAAAATAGAATGAACAATTCATATAAGAATTCCGCCAAAACCTCATTGTCCTTTTATGGTTTTATCAATTAACCCTTTTTGTAGATAGAGGAACAAAAAGATGCCATGAATCTTCTTTATTCTAACATTTCTATAATCAATCTTTCGGCGAATTGAATATTTTCCCAATTAATTTCCCTAAAGACTAATAAACTATAATTCAATTGTAATAACTGCTGATTAAGTTAAATGAAAGGATTATTGATCGGTATGTTTTACGACAAACCGAATCTTGTCGAGTTATTTAACTGCAAATAGTTATATGGTTGTAAGTATTCACATTTTTGTTGTTGGCACCTTCCCTCTACTAAGCACGATGGCGTAGTGTCCAAAATTTTTTTATCTATATCTGCGCAAGTGGCTGAGCAGACCAACCCATGAGTGTTAGTCTTTGGTGAACTGACTGCATGCAAACAGTGTTTCTTTCCAGGAGCTGTTGTTTTATCCACTCCTTTCTGGCTCTCTTTGCTTTTGATGCTACTCTCCTCTTTGTCTCACATATCTATTGATAATGGAGATTCGCTTCCGGTGTTTGTCTGTAACAAAATCTACGTCACTGCTTACGTCACACTGCCTAAAATCGTCATAAATAGAATACACTCAAAATTTGAGCATGCAATATTAGACAGTCCGCATTAATTTTTTAAGTTTTAATAAATACATACCTGCTATTATCTATCTATATATATATATATACATATTTTTAAATATATATTTAAAGTTATCAGTACTAAGTTTCCATTTCAATTTTTTTTTTTTTACTCCTTTAATATATATATATATTTTTTTACTCCTTTAATAAATTTGATGATTTTACTTTACTTATGATACAAACACTCTGATATTAAATTTTCAACTTCCATCCCCTCAGGCAATATTTATTTTACATCGCCCAGAGGGCGTTTTTTATTTTGCTAGTAATATTAATATACATAAATCATTTTTTCACATATTCCAATCTAAGTACAAATAATCTATACATAACTATATGTTTTCAAGTATTCATATCTAATGCTACAAATTTATAAACACTTTCATTGTTTACAAGTATTTTTATACAATATTAGAAGAGTCAGCAATGGGCCTGTTCAATACTTATATGGGTGACCATTTTACCAACAGTTGGAACGTTGAAAAGCCGAATACAAAAAATGAGTTGACTTAAAAAGAAGCTCTAGATCAGAGGCATATTTTTGCGTCTGAGGTGGAACGCCAAACCTGTCGACATCTTTCCATTTTACCAGACAGATCCAATCGGCGCTACACATGCACAGATTTGGTGAAAGCCCGCATCGAATCTGAAACCATTGTGGCTCAACTGACTGAGCTAATCCGAGTATTAGATACGGGTAATTGAAACCATATATTTCTGCGAAATATTCCAATTAAGATTATTTACTTGAAACCGGCTCTACTCATTCAATTCTTAGGCTAACAGCAACAAATGAATGAATTAATATTGCGTTTAATTCTAACAATTTATTAACCAGCAGAAGAAACAATGAATAACAATATTAAGTCCTTCCTGTGTATAACGTTCAGTTTAAGGGACTTATCGGCGTTGGAGAAGATATCTGGTCTTTTAGGGCTGTATCTCTTCGAGATGTTTTTAATGGTGGTACTTATAGAAATAAGTCTTATTAATAATAAGAAAGGACACGACTGGTCAGAAGTATAGATTTACTCTTTTTTTTTATTCATAAACCGTTGCTACGGACGACAGAGTGCAGACGCCAAGACTTCTGGGCTCATCACGTGATTGGTATATCCAATCACATAGAGCCTCTCCTCCACTCACTCTATACACAAGAATTACCATTGTACTGACCGAACAGATTGACTGTGGTCGAGGCACTGGGTGAATACAGATATTAAATGCGCTTTTAATTACTTTCGCTGCAGAACAATTCCTCATAGAATAGGGATCTTTTGCGCTGATCAGAAACCGCTTTTTTAATGCAAAGGGTCGGCTTAGCTCAGTCGGTAAAATGCGCCGCCCGAGAACCACAAGGTTCATGGTTCGTTACAAATCCTCGCCAACTCAGCGGATGGTAGCATGGGAATCTGTGTGGTAAAGTGAGGAGCTGAGGGTAGGTTTGGCATTCCGCCTCAGACGCTAAGAACAATTTCCGTTATCTAGAGCTAGTGAAAAAGAAGATAGACTCCCTCTCTGTCTGGCTGATATTGACTTTAAGCCACCCCGACGACTTTACTTTTTTATTTGAAAAAAGTCAACATAGATTACATTCTGTCCTTTTGAGACAAATATAATTAAACCAGAAGATTATAATTACAAGAGTATAATTACAAACCTATAACATATAAGTGGTAAGTATAGTTGGCGGGCGGCCTAATGTCAGTATCAGCTATACAGCGAAGGAGTCTATCCCCTTTCCACTAGCACTAGACCAAAGAGATTATTCTCGTGCATGAGGTTGAGTGCCACACCTACCATCAGCTCCCCCTTTACAACACATATCCCTGTGCTACACATATGGTGAGTTGGCGAGGACCGGTATCGAACCAGGAATCTTGTGATTCCTAGGTAGACGTTCTACCGACTGTGCTAAACCAATCCTTGTTTCTTAACCTGTGTGTTGATATGCCATTAAAATCCAACCATTAAATATTGTTTCTTTTTTAAAGTTCGGGCTGTGTTAAATGTTAGGCTTCGAGATCTATAGCAAGACAAGGTAATTTTTAATTTTAATTAAAACTGGTTTAAATTCAGTGTTCTTTTCCAAGACTGCTTGGATAAGTCTAAAAAGCCTACTATGTCCTACAATTTTCAAATAGTTATGAGGAGACCAGTTTGATTCCTGACTTTTCCAAACGCATTAGAACGAAGATAAACGGACTGTGTCTGTCTGAAGCCACCTGGCGCAACACCATGAAGCCAAGGGGTCCAGAAGGAAGCGGCGGCAACAAAGCATCAGCACATCAACATTTTGGAACAGCCTTCATATGCGACATCTGTGGTCGAGGCTGTTTTTCAAACATTGGACTTCACAGCCACAGAATGTGCTGGAACTTCAGGGGCACAAGAACTATAGAGTCTTCCGAGACTGCAAATCCGATGAGTGCGAAGATAAACTCAATCAGTCTGTCCAGGGTTTGAACTTGGGTCGCCAGTTTCATTTCATAAGACAATAAACATTACGCAAGTGCTTCTCCCAACTATGTATAATATATATTACTTATTCCTATTAATCTTTAATACCTGAAAAAAATACAATTATTTGGATGCTTTATCTATTAATAATGGAGATTCACTTCCGGTTTTTGTCTGTAACAAAAACTACGTCACTGCTTACGTCACACTGCCTAAAATTGTCATAAATAGAATACACTCAAAATATGAGCATGGAATGTTAGACAGCCCTCATTCTTTTTTTAAACAAGTTTTAATAAATACATACCTGGTATTATCTATCTATTTTTTTTAAATATTTTAATATATATATATTTTTTATTTTATATATATTTATTTTATATATATTTAAAGTTATCAGAACTAAGTTTCCATTTCAATTTTTTTAAATTTTTTACTCCTTATATAAATTTGATGATTTTACTTTACTTATGACACAAACTCTCGGATATTAAATTTTCAACTCCCATCCCCTCAGGCAATATTTATTTTACGTCGCCCAGAGGGCGTTTTTTATTTAGCTGGTATTCATAATGTTTGTTTGCGGTTTGACCTTTCGAAAAAATATAAATGAATCTCTGTCGGTAGAACATCCGTCTCAAAACAACAAGGTTCTGAGTTCAATACCCGCCTTTGCCAACTCAGAGTATGAATAGCATGGCTTGGATTAGTGCGGTAAAATAAGGAGCTGATGATAGGTGTGGCACTCCATCTCAGATGCAGAAACAATTACACTGGTCTAGCGCAAACGAAAAGGGGATTGACTCCCTCGCTGTCCGGGTGATACAAGTCACTCTATCGGGTGGCGGTTAAGCTAGCTGCATTGGAGGGCTTTCGAAATGAAAACAATTCATGTCTATAATAATATCAATACTCTTGTTCCTTAATCTTCTGACCGTTATGATCTTAAAACACCCTCTCGGTGAAAAGTGAGACCGTCCAAATTGTCCAAGAAGACATGCATAAATGTAAATCCTGATTATCTGATGTTGCTTATCTACCGAATTCTTATTTCGTATGAGTGTCGTCACCTCAGCTTAATAATGGACTATTCTGTTTTTATTATAAGAAAGAAAGGGAAGTAATAAGAAAATGCCACACAGAAAAAAAGAAAGAAAGAAGGAAAGAAGAAAGGAACATAGAGAGTTGGGAGGGGAAGATATAGAGAAGGGGTGAGCGTATGGAAGTGATAACCCTAATCTGTTTCAGTCGAACATAATGAAAAGATTCAAAGAAGGAGAGAATTAAATCAATATTATTATACATTTTTACATATTGAACTATTTTGCAATAGCTCTTAAGAAAACACATCAATCGTTGTAATAATTAAATTACCATACTATGGTATATCCACAGGTATTGTTAATCTCTATTATTACGGTATTTTAACCGACTAAACAACATCTTTTCGCACGATACAATAATGTGTAATAATTTTTTTTAAATATATATACTTACACGGGGCCATAATTATGGGACGTCCAGCGAGGATCGAACTCGCTTTTCAGTAGTAACGAATTTGTAAGAATAGCTTGTTAATTATTGTGCTACGACAACCGCCTCGTAAATACAGTTGAGATGTTTGAAGTAATTTGGAAGGAGTGATAAAAATTTAGGTCAGGATGACCTCAACATTTCAATTTTCTGTTAAATACCACAGCATCTTTGTCTTTTTGTTTTTTTTTGGGTTTTTTTTTTGTTTTTTTGTCATTTTTATTTTTCATTTCTATGTCTTTTTTTCTTTTGTGTGTTTCCGTTCTTGTTCCGAGGATTGGTATCGTTGGGAATGATCTCTTTCCGTTCTTCCTACTTTCAAACCGGCGGATAATTTGCTTGCACAAGTGACTTTGCCTAATATCAGGGGATTTAAGGTGTGGAAAAGTTTACGGCGATTCCATTACAATTAGAGAAGAGTTGATCGTCTTGGAACCTGAACAAGAAAAACAAAACTTAACAAAAAGGAAAAAAAAAAAGAAAAGAAAATGAAAGAAAGGAATTTCGAGATGTAGAAAGCGCAAGAATTGTAAATGATAAAATATTTTAAAATTTTGTAATACACACATACACACATACATACACATACACACACACACAGACACACACACACACATATATATATATGTGTGTGTGTGTGTGTGTGTGTTAGGGTTAGGGTTTAAAAAAATTAATATATAAATTAAATATTTATTAAACAATAGATTTATAGTGTTCTGTGTTTTTATTGGTCAGTCTGGTTATGCTAATTTAAATGACTACTGTGGTTCGTACTATTTATCCGTCTTGCTCCTTGTCTCTGTAGTCAGATCTTAGCCCTGAAGAGCATTAAGTGAAACTAATAGTAGGTTCGTCTGACTCATTAGATTTATCTTTATCTATCTTTATATATATAATATATATATATATATATATATATATACACTGCTAGATTTGGCAGTCGAGGTTTCGAGTCACACACGGAGCAGTCTCCCATGTCTATAACGTTGCTGATGAGACCTAATAGGTCGAAATGTACATTCAGGGATTGAAATTTTATCGATTTGTTTAGCCTTACATTTGAATATATATGCCCGCCTAAATTCATTAATTATTAACTAATTAATTTTCAAAATTAGGTATGACTTCAATTAAGCACATATCCTCCAAAAATTGTCGGCTAAAAGCCATTTCAAATAAACACATTGTTTGTTTACTCACTCTCATATATATATATATATATATATATATATATATATATATATTATAATGGTATACACAGTAATAACCTACTCGAGTTTCACCATAAGGATCTTCAGGGTTAAATCCACCGAATTGATCAAGATATTGATTAATTACAGCCGCATATATTTTGTGGCAATAACGGATTTAACCCTGAAGATCATTACGGTAAAACTCGAGAAGGTTATTACTGTGTATACCATTATGATAGATTTGCTCTACTCATGTATTGAGCACTTTATATTTGTTATACCACTGTCTTATCATTGTGAAAATTGCATCAATTAACCATTGTGATCAATTTTACCGGTAAGTCACATTTTTTTCATGTAAAATCACATATATATATATATATATATATATATATATATATATATATATATATATGTGTGTGTGTATATTACCCTC
>CM042153.1:13625636-13663136 GCA_023376005.1 Doryteuthis pealeii | reverse complement strand
GTTTACACCGGAGGACGTAGCTTATGCGTTCGTCCTTGTTTCTCCAGCAGACCCCAGCATGTCTTGCTTGTCTCCCTCAGGTGGTTTGCTCCACTTTGGCCTTATCTTAGGCTAGACGGACGGTCGGAGAGGCACCCTCCGAACAATCGGCTGGTCACGTCAAGTCCTAGCACCTAGATGATTTTCCCAACCCTATTGCCCTTATGACAAGCCCCAACCCTTTTTATCATATGGGTGCTAGAAGGCGGTGACTGAGAGTCTACATGTCCTGGGAATGACGTTAAACTCTATCTGATGGTGAGGTTCCAGTTTTGGAGCTTTGGGGAATGTGGAGCACCCCTTCATCACCATTGCTCCCTGGTCCACTCTGATCCGGAGTGATAGTACCTGTTAGGGACCCATCTATGGGTTAAATAGAAAAATGTATTTATTAAAAAAATTGTATCATCGATTTAAGAATTCATTTATTTCAAAACTTTATCGGCATTAAATGACCCACTGAGGTTGATATGCCGTAAAATCAAACCAAACCAAACCAAACCAAACCAAACCAAATCAGATGGTTTGTTTGATAGGGTTTAAGTGGGGTGTTGTTTCCACGATTTGTTTAAGATCACGCGCAGCATTCTAGGGCAACTACTATTCTCTTGGTGCTTCGTAAAGTTCCATGTGGTGCAGCCATACAGTAGCACTGATACAGCTACGGTTTTGAACAATTGTCACTTTAACTTGTCAGTGAGATTGGATTTCCATATAACTGATAATCTTTTAAATGCAGAACATGCATTCCCTATGCGTGCATTAATATCGTTTTCTGTAGATCAGATATTACTACCTAGGTACTGGAATTGTTCTACTGGCTTTAGAGGCTTACCGTTGAGTGTTGAGATTCCTCCTTTCTTTTCTTAAAAAAATAAAAAAAAGCTTTCTTATTAGTCTTTCTCAATATTTACTTTTGAATATCCAACATTATTTACGTATTTTCTGAGTTACGAGCTATTACTCGGTCGATTTTTTTCGTTTTGTGTTGTGAGCTAAAATCTGATGTACGAAAGGGCTTCGGATACATTTATGTTAATATCTTCACGAAAATAAAACTAATTTTCAAAATTTATAACGCAAAAGAAAAAATATTGTTTATGAAATAACTAGAAGTGGCTACTCGGCGTCACCTGGGAAGAAGGTGGGGCAAAAAGTCAGTCTCTCAGATCCATTATTACTAATGTCGCATACCTCTTTTCTTACTTTACTTACTTCTATTCTTCTATTCTTCTTCTGACGTCTTTCCTAGCGTCTGGACTTCTCTTGGGGACTTCGTGTCTGGTCTTCCATTGGGGATTTCTCTTTATCAGAAGCCCTGTGTCATTGGTAGTTTTTAGCTAATAACACAAGACTTCGGTTTACTTAGATCACGTTTTATTTCGAAATTCCCACCAGACTACCTGCGCAGATCGAGTCGGAGTATGTATAACACGACTCACCACCGTCGTGGTTTCTCGCCGACTGACTAAAATCTATTTCTAATCTAAACCGGAAGAGGGTCTCCTCCACCGATTCACACGGTATCCACCGGAAAAGATCAGGATGAGGTCAAGCCTTGTCACTCATCCTTCAAGGCCGTGGGCTGCAACTTATAGCAGCTATTTTGATTTCTACACTACTGTAAATAATTATTAGGAATCTGATAATTATGTAACACTAAATCCAGAAAATACTTTGCGTTGAACCGGACTGGCGGGTCGTCAGAAAAAAGTGCACATATACTCAGAAAAGAAAAATCAGTGTCTCCTATTTAGAATATGAAATGCAAAAAAAAAAAAAAAAAAAAATCCATGCTGTTACTATTTAAAAAAAATTATCTTCACGAATATAAATCAAATCTTCATTATTGTTGCTCAAAAGGCAAGATTTGGTGATAGTCAATGTGTATATATATTTACTTTGTCGTTAATTGTTTTATTTTCATAGTTTCCTCCGGACATACACACAATTGTCCTTGATAGATAATCATCAGTGCATTATTTATTACATCCTATTTTATTCCGTTTTTATGAAATACAGTACTATTTTTCTCATTAAAAGAAAACGTAACAAACAAATAAAGAGTTTTGTGGGTAGAATGGAACGAACTAATTGAATTTAATTTCAATGGGGAAAATTTGTTTGAGTAACGAGCTGAACGAATTAAACTCGTAAGTCAAGGTACCACTGTATATACAATGTTTTCTCGCATTTACTGTTCATATAAATGTTCATATTCACAATCAGAAACTTAGGACCATATGACTTTTAGGCACCCCTTTTGCGATCTCGAATGTTGGGGACATTTTTTTCCATTTGCACGGTCAAAATCCGGTTAATTGTTAACAGACAATTTTTAGAGGTTTTTATTTTATTATAACCCTAACCCCTAATCCTAACCCCTAACCCTAACCCCTAACAAACAACGGGATTTTGAGGGTGTAAATAAGAAAAATGTCCTTGTAAGTCGAGATCGCGGATGGGGTGCCTAAAGGTCATATGGTCCGAAACTTATATTGTTCTTCCCAATAGTTACTTCAGGTTTCTCCTGATTATACTAATATTTGGTCCTTTGGTTTAGTAGTTTTTGGGAGACACCTGTCCAGGCTGTATATTCAGAAGACATTTCTACAATATAATCGAAATCATGGACAGTCACTCTGGATTAGTTGTACTGATGTTTGGATCCCAAAATAACGGTCAATTGCAGAGAATCTATGTAACCAAAAATAAAATTTCCCTTTTCCTCTGGAACCAAAAATATAATTGCAATATTTGTAGCATCTATGTTAGCAAAACAAAAATTGAAACGTCTTGAAACATAAATAGAAGTGCAACCCCTCGCGAATCAAAATTAAAGTGCAATACATATGTAACTGTTAAGTATCTGGCCGACATCCTTGGCCAGTTGTAAAGAACTTAAAGTAAATAAGTAAGTAAGTCGCGAGTTATAGAATCCTTCGGTAAGTGAATAAGTCCTGTGATATAGAATCCTTTGGTCCGTCGTCCAAGAAGATCCAAGTAGATGTGAGTAGATAAGATTAGAATCAGCCAGTATAAATAATAATATCAACAGCAGAGCACTGCCAGTGATTGGACAATAGGTTGGTCACGTGCGAGTCTCTAAGTAGAATTGACCATTTACCACACTTATATCTTAAAATTTTCAACAGTAACCAAAAATAAAATTCCATCATCTCTTCAACTGAAAATAATATTGTAAGCAACAAATAAAATTCTAATACAGATGTAGCCAAAAATAAAATTGCAACACATTTTGAACTAAATATAAAACATGTAATACCTCTGTAACCAAAAATAGAATTGCGAGACATCTGGGATTAGAAATGAAATGAAAAACCCCTGGAACCAAAAAGAATAATTCCAGCTCATCCAAAAGTTAGAAAAAATTTAACCAAGCCTTTCACGAAAGATTAGAATTCAATATTTCTACAAACAAAATTATTTTTTTACGCTGGTCCAACCAAAAATGTAATTGCATCAGTATACACAGAATGGCTGAAATTTTTGTATGATGACGTCATATCTGCTGCTGCTGATTTTTTATTAAACAAATGAATCCATGAATTGCAAAAGCGATACAAATGTGTGAAACGCAAGGGGAATATATTGAAAAATAAACCTCATTTGGTCACATTCCATGAGAGTATCTTGGTCAGACTATGAACTTTTCAACAGGCCCTGTTATGCGACACAGGGTCAATTTCTTAAAGCCGTGGTTAACAGGTTTATATTCAGAGTTTTCCTTCTCTTAGACAGGTTGCCTGACAAAGTTTGAAGAACCTAGTCTGCCCTACTATTTACCCATAGCTGAAGGGAGTATAGTTGGATCCGTACCTTTACCAAGAATATTAGCGCTATGTGAAATGCAAACCACCTTGTCCATATTATAAGATTGTATATATAAGATCTGTACTCATGTTTACATTGCTGCATAGGAATAAAATATACAACGTGGGTAGACTTATATCCAAATAATCATACATTCAAATCTGGTGATATTTGCCTCCCACACAAGGACGAACTGAGAGATATTGTCAACCCATGTAATACACGGAATGTTTAGCAGTCTTCGGATATGTTAGACCTCCAGATGTTGGGTTCACATTCTGTTTACAATACAACTCAAAGTGCAACAGAAGTAGGCAGATATGGATGTATTCTGGTAAACTTTGATATTAGTTACTTATAATATATGCAATATATACAAGACACACACACACACACACACTCACACACACACACACACACACACACACACACACACATACATATATATATATATATATATATATATATATATAAATTATAAAAGATTTTATTTATATTCAAAGATATTTAAAAAATAAAATATACATAGAAATAGCATTGAAATTCTACTTTAAAATATTCAGCACTTGTAAATCTCAAAAGTAAATAAATTAACACAACAAGGTTCCCCCTTTTACCCAGGTGATGCTGGGTAACCGCTTCTAGTTTCATATAAATTTTTCGAACATTTCGGAATTTTTCCGTATTTCAACCGATTTCATTCAAAACAATAAGGATTTATTCTGATGAAGGTCGCTATTTCTTTGTGTACTAAACATTTCTATATTTTTCTATTATTGGTATTTTATTTCAATTTTATATTTAAAATAATAATAGATAGAATACATGTATACATAGATAAACAGCTGACCGAAACACGTGTCAGTTAAATAAAATAAAATAATCCTATTTTATCCATTCAACACTTTCTTTCCTTTATTTTTCTTTTTACAATATATATATATATATATATATATATAGAGAGAGAGAGAGAGACAGAGACAGAGAGAGAGAGACAGACAGACAGAGACAGGGACAGAGACAGAGACAGAGATTGATTTTGTGTATTATACATAAAATATATACAATATGTAATTGTTGTGAGGTTTTAAGGGGGCAAATAAGAACAAAACAACGGGTAACGAAAAGTAGAAAAATGTATTAACAGAAAGTAGACAATACAATAGAGAGATGTGGAAATTACGTCCGACGAACAGAGTTATTGGCACTCGCATTGGCTTGCTTCTAAGCCACAATTATCCTTGTTTATTTATAGTAATCTGTTGGCGCATTCCATTGGTCTTATAGGGTGTGTCACCTATAACAGTAATATAATCTAATATATAATAATATAATATACAATAAAAAAATTATTAAATATACAATAATATATAATTATATGATATACAATAATATATAGAATAGTATCATTTTTAGCTTTATGATTAATCTACAATTAATTCTAATATTTTTTAAATTCTGAATTTAAATTCATGAAAAATGTCTTTTTGTTGTCTTGGTTACACTACAACTGCAACTGAATTGGATGCGCAGGCATGCATTCTGGTATTCCCATTCCATGAGAATATTTTGGTCAGACTATGAACTTTTCAATCGGCCCTTGTATATAAGATCTGTACATATCCTTACCCTGCTGCATATGAATAAAATATTCGATGTTGGTAGACTGTTTTCTTATATACAAATAATCATATGGAAGTGCGTGGTCTAATGGTTAGAGTCGTAGGAAATGGACTCGTCGACCCGAGTTCAAGTCATGGACGAAGCTGTTTGCATTTCACATGTAGCTAATATCCATGGGAAAGGTATGAATCCAATTCTCCCTTCGGCTGTCGTTAATAACAGGGCAGACTGGACTCTTTAACCATGACTAGGTAACCGGTCAAAGAGAAGGAAGACTCTGAATTTAAACCTGTTAAACTCCGCTTGATAAATTGACTTTGTGTCGGTTCCTGCTCGTGGGAGGGGTTGGTAAATATTTATATCCAAATAATCATACATTCAAATCTGGTAATATTTGCCTTCCATACAAGGACGGACTGAGAGATTTTGTCAACCCATGTAATACACGGAATGTTTAGCAGTCTTCGGGTATGTTAAACCGCTTGGTTTCGGGATCCAATTCTGTTTACAATACAATTGCAGCTGTAACAGAATTAGATGGATAGGCGTGTACTCTGGTAAACTTTGATATTAGTTGGTTATGTAAGGTCATGTTTAAGAAGGATTATATGCCCCGGTTTGCTAGAATATGTTGAATTGCCTTAATTCGCGTTTTGATTAAGATGATTTAAGATTTTAAATTTAATCTATGATTAATCTATAATCACTATGTTTATGATTAATCACATTAATTCATAATAATATAACTTAAATACATATGTATATATGTTAAAGGTTAGAGAGCTCAATCGGATAATAAGAGAGACTTATATTTATATATTATATCCATATACGTAGCAAAATATGAACACATAAATGAAAACATAGGTATTCAAATTAGAATTGTATTTCCGTTTCGTTGGATTTGATTTCAAAATTTTTGAAATCACATCTGAAGAAGCGAGAAGCTGAAGTTGTTTTTATAATAATATAATATGCAATATATTCAATATATGAATATATATATATATATATATATATATATATATATATATATATATATAGTGAATGAAGAAAAAACTCTAAACTTGCTTCATTACAATAATTTATTTCAACCGTATTAATACGGCATCTTCAGGTTATCACAAGAACATGACTCTTACTGAGAATTTCCCAAAGTAACATCGCTTTTAAATCTATCAATTTGGGGGAGGGAGGGTTGGTGTCTTAGTTTGAAATGGGCAGGATTAACTAAGACCCCAACCCACACATGGAAAGATCCTAACTACGGAAAAACTATATATATACACACACACACACACACACACATATATATATATATATATATATATATATATGTGTGTGTGTGTGTGTGTGTGTGTGTGTGTGTGTGTGTGTTTAGGCAGCATTTTTTAATTTTGAATTAAACAACAGACACATCTCCTGTTTAACAATTTTATTTGTGATTTTTCAGGCCAACTTTTTAACATTTGGGTGGGATTCGTGGATTAGTCCATCAAAGTTCATATCCCGACTACTTTCGGCACTTCGAAGTGCCATCATCAGGGGTGATGTGTTCCAGTTCTTCAAATTATATTAATGGATGTGAAGGCTGGAAGGAAGAGAATTGATAGGAAAAGTGTTATAGGCATTTTAAAATGTGAATACTGCATTGGAATTTAATTTTGTTTAAAGATGGTTTATAATTTTTTATGTATAAAGCTTCTAGTATTTGGAGTTTTTGTTTATTTTTTCTTTGTGCAGAATGTGTGTATTTTCCGTTAACATCCATTAATATAATTTGAAGTACTGGAACACATCACCCATGATGATGGCGCTTCGAAGTGCCTAAAGTACTCGGGACATGAATTTTGGTGGACTAATCCACGAATTCCACCCAAATATATAGATATACATGTAGATAAGGCCACCGGTATTAATAATGTAAAACAATTTTATTATTAATTGAGGTCTAAATAAAAATAAAATTATGCAGAACGTGACGTAATTAACTAAGGGAATTGTGACTTGAATAGTGATATAGTTTCGGTTACAGATAATGAAACAAACAATTGCCATTATAATAAGAGATATATAATAATGTATAATAATATAATATGCAATATAGAAAATATTGGACAATATGACCTTTAGGCACCCCTTTCGCGATCTCGGACACTTTTCTCATTTACACCGCCAAAATCCGGTTGTTTGTTAGGGGTTAGGGTTAGGGGTTAGTTTTATAATAATAAAACAACTCTAGAAATCGTCTGTTAACAATTAACCGGATTTTGACGGTGTAAATGGAAAAATGTCCCCAAGAATCGAGATCGCAAAAGGGATGCCTAAAGGTCATATGATCCAGAATATTTAATGTATACAATATAGATATAGATTATGTGTATAATATATAAAATATATACAATATTTAATATAATCTAATATATAATATACAATAAAAAATTTATTGAATATACAATAATATATCGATATATAACATAGAATAATATAATTATAATGTTCATGATTAATTTACAATTAATTCTTCTATTTTCTAAATTTCAAATTATAATTTAAGATGAATTTATTTATTGACAATACAACTGCAATTGCAACAGCATTGGATGAGCAGGCATATATTCTACTAAACTAGTTCTTTGTGTCAGGTCATGTTTAAAAAAGGATCATACGCTTCAGTTTGCGGGAATATGGCAAGGTAAGTCTTATCAGCCCCTGGATCACGTCATATGCTGGCAACTAATAGGATGATCCCGAGATAAGGAAAAACCTAGTTTGGTTTTGGATTGATTATTTGGTTTTTACCCTTTGACCTAAAAGAACAACGCTCCTTTATTTCCAGGTTGAATGTAAAGACTTGTATTCCTGTAAGCACACTTAGTCAAATTTTTTTGTGCTCTGTCGGCGACGCTTAGAATACACACCCTTAAATTACTTAAATGCAGTATTTCGTTTTTATATTGAATTAAAGCTTTCCACTTCTTTTTCGTCCTTTTCTTCTTCTTCTTCTTCTTCTTCTTCTTCTTCTTCTTCTTCTTATTATTATTATTATTATTATTATTATTATTATTATTATTATTATTATTATTATTATTATTATTATTATGTTCACTCTTGTAGGTTTTTCACACCCTTTCGCTGGAGTCTGAGTGACAAAAAGTCTCCTTAGATGACCAGGACTCTTTTGAGTATTCTAGCTGATTTCAACAATGATGTTGTCTGGATTGTCTCAATCGTTCCTCTGATTTCCAATTATTATCATTTTAAATCTTCTTCTTCTTCTTCTTCTTCTTCTTCTTCTTCTTATTATTATTATTATTATTATTATTATTATTATTATTATTATTATTATTATCATGTTCACTCTTGTAAGTTTTTCACACCAGCGTAATCTTTTGGGTATTCTAGCTGATTTTAGCAATGATGTTTTCTGGATTGTTTGAATCCTTCCTCTGATTTCCAGTTATTACAATTTCAAATAATTATAAAGTATACAGAAAAAGTAAATATATACATGTAATGTAAACACTTCCATAACAGTCAAGAGAATATCTGTAATCGATATGACATCCTGTTAAAATCAATCAATTATGTTTCTGATAAAAATGTATTTTCCTTTTAATCAATGGTTATGAGAATATAAGCACTAACATTGTCACATAAAGGGAGTAGCATTGATGTAGATATAACGATAAAGTATCGTCATCAGTAACAGCAACAACAGCAGCGTCAGAAGAAGAAGAAGAAGAAGAAGAAGAAGAAGAAGAAGAAGAAGAAGAAGATTATTTGATTGATTTTAATGTCATGTCAACCTGTCTAGGGTTATTTCAAGCTCTGCGGTTATTTTTTTTTTTTTTTTTGTAATTCTCTTACACTATTAACCTTTTAGATTAATCAACGAAAAGCCGTCCTGTCAATACGACTTGATAGTACACACACACACACACACACACACACACACACACACACTATATATATATATATATATATATATATATATATATATATATATATATATATATATATACCTAATAATTTGGTAAAGGTATTAATCCAACTATTCCCCTTCTAGCTATGGGTAAATAGTATGACGTACTGGGCTCTTTAACCTTGGTTAGACAACCAGTCTAGCAAAAGAGAAAACTCTGAATTCAAACCTGTTAAACTCGGTATACGAAATTTATCTTTTGTTACATCCTACTCGTGTGGGTGGGTACGTAAATATATATATATATATATATATATATATATATATATGAATAAGATATAATGAAAAAACAAAAGATGTTTACAACTGAAATAGGCTCATCAGGAGAGACCCGGGTGTTGCTTTTTAAACCGTCGAGAGATTTGGCCCCGAAACGGTTTGCACACTTTCTCTCCTGATGAGCCTATTTCAGTTGTAAACATCTTTTGTTTTTTCATTATATCTTATTCATACTGTCGGATTAATTTCCATTTTATTTTCACACACACACACACACACACACACACATATATATATATATATATATATATATATGTGTGTGTGTGTGTGTGTGTGTGTGTAGTTTGTAGTTGGGCGTTATTACGAAGCATCTAAAAATAAATGAATGAACTCGATGTTATGGAGTATTGGATTCACTTATTTTTTTATTATTATTTTTATCATAGATTTTTTGGTTCGTTAGATACCCTTTATCAAATGAATGTTGTTCCTGTTCAACGGATCTTTTGTCTCTGTTGTTATTGACAGCGGCAGCGTCTGTAAAAAAAATTATAAAATATAATAATATATATATATATATATCTTGGTTAAATAGACCTGTTTAAAATTCATACGTATTTGATAGTAATACTTGATACCATATAATTTTAAATCATTTGTATTAATAGTTTCTTGAAGGTATACTTTTTTTTACTAATGGTTGTTTTTAGTATTAGAAATTGCTGAAAGCTAATTTCAAAACAAAATCGATTACAGGAGAAAAATATTTGAATAACCTTAAGATGTAATACTTGTCAATACTGAAATCAGCTTTGAAGAGACGAACTAGCCGAGATAATTCATATCTGATAAACTAAGGTTTTCATCTATTCATTTATACTATACTTAGTATATGTAAACACATACGCATACATATATATTCTTATGTAGATACGAAACCTCTTTATTTATACGTTTTATCTCTCCAATTTGGTTTAATACTATCACGGAAATACTGGATGCTCTTCACACACACACACACACACACACACACACACACATATATATATATATATATATATATATATATATATATATATATATATACATATCGACAGATTGATTGATAGATATCTATAAATATACATATGACTAGACTATAATAGATTGATATATATCACGACTGGAATAGATTAATATATATCTCTAGACTGGAATAGATTCATATATATGACTAGAGTGGGATAGAATCATATATATGCCTAGACTATAATATATTGATATATATGTCTAGACTGGTATGGATTGATATACATATATATGACTAGACTGGAATAGATTGATATATATATATGACTAGACTGGAATAGATTCATATATATGCCTAGACTATAATATATTGATATATATGACTAGACTGGTATAGATGGTATAGATGACTAGACTGGAGTAGATTGATATATATTACTAGACTGGTATAGATAGATATATATTACTAGACTGAAATAGATTGATATATATTACTAGACTGGTATAGATTGATATATATTTCTAGACTGGTATAGATTGATATATATATTACTAGACTGGTATAGATTGATATATATTACTAGACTGGTATAGATTGATATATATTACTAAACTGAAATAGATTGATATATATTACTAGACTGGTATAGATTGATATATATTTCTAGACTGGTATAGATTGATATATATTCTAGACTGGTATAGATTGATATATATTACTAGACTGGTATAGATTGATATATTACTAGACTGGAATACATTGATATATTACTAGACTGGAATAGATTGATATATATTTCTAGACTGGAATAGATTGATATATATTTCTAGACTGGTATAGATTGATATATATTACTAGACTGGAATAGATTGATATATATTACTAGACTGGAATAGATTGATATAGATGACTAGACTGGAATAGATTAATATGTATTTATAGACTGGAATAGATTGATATATATTACTAGACTGGAATAGATTGATATATATTTCTAGACTGGTATAGATTGATATATATGACTAGACTGGAATAGTTTGGTACATATATAGATAATTAAACTGGAATAGATTGATATATATGACTAGACTGGAATAGATAGATAGAATTATATGTAATTAAAATTCTCTCAGACATTAAGTCTCAAGAAACTGTCCTCTACATTCGCATTTTATCAAACACAAAACCCAAAAATCGATCGTCCCTTGGACAGTTTTCATGTAATTCCGGACATACAAGTTGATTTGTTTGGGAGGGGGGTGACAATTTAATTACAGCCAATCCTAATTCCTTTCACTTTAAAAATCAATAATATAAAACTGTTTTTCGATCGATTTAACGCCGATTGTCAAATTAAAGCAATGGTGTGATTACATTTTCTAAGTATGGCGCCATTAATCCAAAGCCCAGACATGAGACATGCGAAGGTAAAACACCAAAATGACAAATTAAAAGAATTTGCAGTCTATGACATGCAACACTCTACTTTGATCTTTAATTAGGATAGACGGCCGGTCGGAGAGGACCCCTCCGGTCACTCGGCCTTCATGTCAAACCATACGCAGGTGTTATAAATAGTTAACAATGTTAGATAAAACTTTATTATCGTAAGTAATAGCCTCTGTTTTGAATGTAGATTATCTAGAGTTTCTACATTTCAAAAACATATCTCGTGTTGAAAACTTTCGGGGAGAAAACTCGGTTTAGAAATTGGTTCAATAGTGTATAGAAATAAATAAACAGCCCCCTTGTGACTATACGACTCAAGTATGTTGTTTCTGAACTAACGTCTACTACTACTACTAAAGACTTATACTTCAACTCGAGTTTGGCCCTATGCAGCAGTATTTTTGCCAAATGCCTTGTTAACGCAGCAATGCATCTAGCATAGAAACAAATAAACAACGTAAGTATAAAAAAAGATATATTTGTGGGGATTAAGAGGAAAAATTTAAACCAAATAATAATAAATAAAACAAAAGCAAAACATAATTAAATTAGGTATATAAAAATAAAAAGACAAAAAATAAAAATATCCCAGAAGGTCTCAGACCGGAAGAGCCCTCTGACCATGTGCAAAAAAACAAATTATTGGCGCCCAAAATTTCTCTTGCCCTCCAAGATTTTGAAGGAGAAAACCTATTGATTAGCTCTGGAAATATTTCCCCACAAAGAAATAGTGTGAATCAACGAATAAAAGTCTTACCCTAAGTCATCTTTATCTCTGTTCCTTTCACTTCTTTTCCTAAATTCCCTTTCAGTTTACCAACCCACAAGAAAGAAGGCCAACTCTATAGGGATCATAAACTTATACGAAAGAGCTTAAATCGTATAGAACAAACAACTGTTACATAATATATGCGGTTGCATAAGATTATTGTCAATCCCCTGTATCTCTAAAGGGATGGCCCTTTTCATATCACGGGACTTTCAATGGAATATTACAGAAAGCCCACGAAATACGTGAAATCACGTGGGACCTGGTTGGCTCCTAAGGTTTCAGTTTTGACGTCGGGCAGAGAAGATGTGCTGCCTTAACTGGAACTCACACTGCATACGCTCGCTATGTTAGTCAGATATTTAGTTACATGAAATGTTTAATTAAGGAAATAAAAGTTTAAGAAAATTAACACGGTCTTGTGATTAATGAATGTCTTGGTAACAAGACTGATATAGAAGAAGAAATGAGTTAAGTGCGACCGACCACCAAGACGAAGTCACCAAGACGAAGTCTCCAAGAAGAAGAACCTAAGATAGAAGTAGAACAGAAGAAGAAGTAAGAAGTAAGTAATGAGAAGGGTGTACAACACAACCAATCACTCTCCATATATTATTTTATGGTAACGAGGGATCCAGAGAGAACAAGTTATGCTGCAAAGAGATTTTGTGCGATGAAAAAGAAACCCTTAGTTCGCTATTTCGGACCATATGACCTTTAGGCACCTCTTTTTCATCTCGATTAAGAAATGACATGTTTTTCATTTACACCGTCAATATCCGGTTGTTTTAACAGACGATTTTTAGATTTAAAAAAATTATAAAACTAGCCCCTAACCCTAACCCTAACCTCTAACCCTAACCCTAACCCTAACCCCTAACAAACAACCGGATATTGACGGTGTAAATGAAAAACAGGTCCTTTCTTAATCGAGATAAAAGGGGGTGCCTAAAGGTAATATGGTCCGGTATTTCTATAGGTGCGTCTAAGGTGTATTTAAATATCTCAGTGGAGGAAATGACTTGATTACTTGTGTAATTTGTCTAAATGGACCAGAGTCTGCGTGACTGATAATCAAGCAAGTGTGTTGCCGACACGTGACTCCAATAAGTTCTTGTGTGCGCATGTGTAATCTTATAACTTATAGGAAGCGTGCGATGTAAGGATAAAAGTAATAGGAAATGGACTCGTCGCCCCGAGTTCAAATCCTGGACGTGGTAATTGCATTTCATTTAGCGCTAATACCCTTGGGAAAGGTATGATTCTACTCTCTCTGAGCTATGGGTAAACAGTAGGGCATACTGGGCTCTTTAACTTTGGTTAGGCAACCGGTCAAGGAGAAGGAAAACTCTGAATTCAAACCTGTTAAACTCCGCTAAAGAAATTGACCTTGTGTCACTTCCTGCTCGTGTGGAGGGGTTGGTAAATATATATAACGGCCGGTGTCTGAGACCTTTTTTATTGGCCCTGTTACTAATAATAACAAAATGATTTTCTTGTACGACAATACTTCTTACATTGGCATTACTCAAACAAGAACAACAAGCACAATGTGAAACATGTCAAACACCTTTGACAGTTAAACACTTATTCATGGAATTCTGTTTTTTTTTTTTGCTCACATCAGAAACCGTTATTTTAAAGCAAGCAATATGAAATATTTATTTGAAAATGTCATCATAGAGGATATTCTCTCCTTTTTGAGGGAAATAAAATGATACCATAGAATATAGACATGAAATTAATCAATACCATACAACATAATCCCCAATAATGCTAACACATTTTTAAAACCAATTACTAAAAGGTATAAATATAAATACACGATATGTATTACTTTCTAACCGTTAGGCATGACATAGCCCCAGACGATTTGATATGCCGTTAAAATCAATAAAACAAACAAACAAACAATTAATCGTAATATCTATCACAGGATTGAACTAATAATTAAAAATATATATATATTTTATCAACCTGCTATCATCTGCTGACATTACCGTACAGGTCTCTGTGCTACTTATACAGTGATTTGGCGAGGGCCGGCATCAAACCAGTACTGTAACCGACTGACCTAAACCGGCCAAGAAATTGTATTCCTATATAAAACCAACACTCAGTATAGGATAGTCAGGTTTTCTTGCAGCCAATCCTAATTTCTTTCACTATACGAATATCTAAAGGACATTTGTCAAAAGAGAAAGAAATCAACCATCTTCGTGTTCGAAAGAGTTCAATAATGTCAGTCTATTGCGAAAAATGAATTAAAACTAAGTGAAATACAAAACAGAAATGCTATCCTTGGCCTAATATGACGTCATCCTTTTATCAAATTTTATATTTTGTAGTATCCTTGCCCTTATATATCGTCTTGATTATATTTTATCAAATTGTGATATCCTTACCCTAATATATCGTCTTGATTATCTTTTATCAAATTATGGTACCCTTGCCCTAATATATCGTCTTGATTATATTTCATCAAATTGTGATATCCTTACCCTAATATATCGTCTTGATTATATTTTATCAAATTATGGTACCCTTGCCCTAATATATCGTCTTGATTATATTTTATCAAATTATGGTATCCTTACCCTAATATATCGTCTTCATTAAATTTTATCAAATTATGGTACTCTTGCCCTAATATGTCGTCTTGATTATCTTTTATCAAATTGTGGTAACCTTGCCCTAATATATCGTCTTCATTAAATTTTATCAAATTATGGTACCCTTGCCCTAATATATCGTCTTGATTATCTTTTATCAAATTATGGTATCCTTACCTTAATATATCGTCTTCATTAAATTTTATCATATGATATCCTTGCACTAGTATATCAACTTCATTATATTTTATCAAATTACGGGACCTTGCCCTAATATATCGTATTCTTTCTATTTTATCAACTTTGAACTTACAGATAGATTTGAATATATTTATCCAAACTTTCCCCCACGAGCAGGATCCACACATGATCAGTTTAAATTTGAGTTTAAATTCGTAGTTTTCCTTTTCCTTGATTAGTTGCCAATAACAAAGAAAAAGAACCCGTGGTGCCCAATAATTTACCCGTATAGATGTAGGCATTTTGTGTTCAATGGTACTCGTCTTATGAAATGGACATGTTGACACACGTTAAAATCCTTGACGAGGCTGGTTGCATATCAGCAATATCCTTGATAAAAGTATATATCCAATTATTCTTCCTCTAAATATGAGTAAATAGTAGTTTTCTTCTATACCCATTACTATAAAAAGACTAAAGAACCGGTCTGCCCTACTATTTACTCTTATCTACAGAGAGAAAAGTCGAATTCATACTTTTTTGCAAATGTATTAGCACTATGGAAAATAGAAACAGGTTCTTCAAGGATTCAATCTCGAATCGTAGATTCCATTTCTCACCACGATTACCGTTACACAAGTCTGTAATAGACGATAGGATAGCCAGGTTCTTCTTGCGACATTAATCTCAGCCAATCCTAATTTCTTTCACTGAAAACAACTTTAAATTTTATCAAAGCAGAAATACACCATTTATATGCTTTCTCGTCAAAGGTCACTGTCCAACCGTTCATTAGACATATTTCGACTTGAGACAGACGGAAATTCGAAGGAAATCCCTTTCACTGAAAATACATAAAGTATATAAAATCTTCCATGCTTATACTACAAGGAGCCGATGAAAAACTAACCAACCACAAAAGTAAACACTTTTGATCGAATAAATCCTGACGTGTGTGGTAGCACAAGCCATGGGTCTCGAATGGGTCTCCAGGAAAGTTGTTGGACGCGAAGAGACAAAGAAAAAAAATGACGAAATGATGAGAAGATGAGGTTGTTCAATCAGGAAAGTAAAAGCCAGACAAGTGGTCAAAGAAAAACACCATTCACTTTATTGCTCGTCTTACTGCGTCCATCTGGACCGGTCTTAAAAACAGAAAGACGTGAAGTGGCATTTTCAAGTCGAACTACTGCAGTCCCCCTCAAATTTAGGTCATTGATTGTCGCTCACCTGGTAACTAACTAATTTACCTTTTTTAGATATTTAAAATTTAAATTTAAAATTTGCAATTTAAAATTTGAAATTTATAATTTGAAATTTATAATTTTAAAATTTTAATTTTTAAATTTAAAATATAAATCTAAAATTTGAAATTTTAAATTTTAAATTTTAAAATTTAAAATATTTAATTTAAAATCTAAATCTAAAATTTGAAATTTAAAATTTGAAATTTGAAATTTGAAATTTGAAATTTTTAATCTAGGTCATTGCTTGTCGCTCACTTGGTAACTAACTGATTTACCTTTTTTAGAAATTTAAAATTTGAAATTTAAAATTTGAAATTTAAAATTTTTAATTTAAAATATAAATTTAAAATAAAAATTTAAAATTTAAAATTTGAAATTTAAAATTTAAAATTTAAAATTTAAAATTTTAAAAATTTAAAATTTGAAATTTAAAATTTGAAATTTGAAATTTGAAATTTAAAATTTTTAATTTAGGTCATTGCTTGTTGCTCACCTGGTAACTAACGGATTTCCCTTTTTTAGAAATGTCTAAGTATAATTAATTTTTCCGTCTCTTGAACATATAGTGAGAGATTTTTTAATTGACCTTTTGTTGTTTTCATCATTCTGTTAATTTGCAGTAACTAGCACAACTATAACCGGGGTTATTTCTTATAAGTCTAACATAAACAAGGGAACCACTCTTGACTGATAAATTGTTTATTTATTTCCCATTAAACTAACCCTAAACCCTAAACCCTAACTGTTAAGTTTCTGACTGCCATCCTTGGCCAGTTGAAAAGGACTTAAAGTAAGTAAGTCCTGAGTTATGGAATCCTACGTAGTGTCAAAGGTCCAGTGATATAATCCTATGTTCCGTCGTCCACAAAGGTTCAAAGCAGTGTGTGTAGGTATGACCAGAACAGCCGGTATAAATAACAATATCAGCAGCAGAGAACTGCCAGTGACTGGCCAATAGGTTGGTCACGTGGTTCTCGGTGAGTCTATGAGTAGAAGTAGGCATTTAGCAGACGCCTTATATCACAAAATTCTCAACACTAACCCTAAACCCTAATCCTAAACCATCTTCTTTTTTCCTAGTAGATCAATAAATAAATGAATTATTCATCAGTCAAGAGTGGTTCTCCTTTGTTTATGTTAGACTTATAGGAAATAACCTATAAGCGGGGCTAGAGATTAAACAAATAGGACAGGTCCTCAACACAAGCCGCCCCTGTGAACTTCACTACTAGATATAATTTAATGTCATACCCAGAACACTAAGACCCTCAGCCACCGTCTTCTAGCACATATATAAAAAGGGTTGGGGTTTGTCATAAGAGCAATATGGTCGGGAAAATCATATAGGTGTTAGGACCAACGTGTAGATCGTAGGGGGCCTCTCCGACTTGCCGTCTATCCTGAGTAAATGCTAAAGTGGAGTGTTGCATGTCATGGGGTGCTCAGCTTCCAAGATTCTGTTCTTAAGCATCATGGATCGCCATTCCAGATGTCCTCATTATGGGTATTTTACCTCTCTGCAGAGGTGCAGTCGGTGTATTCTACCGACTCAGTCGACAGGGCTGACAGCTACTTATAAATTATGTGTGATAGAATAAGACACATTCACAAAATATACGTGAATCAGAATAGATTGGACGGGTCACTGGGGGAGAATTTGAAGCTTTGATAGAATTGTGTCACCTCCGGTTTGTTTCGATGGCTTGGTGATTTGTTTTAAGCATATCAACCCTTTTCAAGTCGTTTAATACTGAATCAAGCCATTTTAATAAATAAAGGACTGTATGTTGCTTACAGTAGCTGTTTTGTCTTGTCGGTTTAGCTCAGTCAATAGAGCGTCGTCTAGGAATCACAACGTTCCAGATTCGATACCAGATATCGCCTACACAGCGTACGAGTAGCACAGGGATATGTGCGGTAAAGTAAGGAGCTGATGGTAGGTGTGGCGCTACATGTCATACGTAAAACCAATCTCATTGGTATAGTGCTAGTGAACAGGGGATAGAATCCATGGCCACTCTGACCACTTTACATACTTTTAATCAGAGAAAGAAAAATGTGCGTATGTGTGTGTGTGTGTGTGTGTGTGTGAGTGAGAGAGAGAGAGAGAGAGAGAGAGAGAGAGAGAGAGAGAGAGAGAGAGAGAGAGAGAGAGTTAAATCAAGTTTATTATACTTTTTACGTATTGAACTGAGGCATAATATAGATTGACTTTTTCTCGATTTGTTTACGCCGTACATTTGAACAGACATGCTCGTCTAATTCATTAATTATCAACTAATTAATTTTCAAATTAGGTATGACTTCAATTAAGCACATATTCTCCTAAAAATAACTCTTAAGCAAAGATATCAAAATTTGTAATGATTAAATAATCATACTGTGGTATATCCACAGTTCCTGCCAGTTAAACCGTATTTTGCTTGAAGTGCCTGCAAAAGAGATATTTTTATTTCATGTTTCGTCTTCAGATCATTAAACCCTGGATGTGATTAGTTGCCGTGATAATTCAAACCAGCCGTCCATGCAGTTTAACATAACATTGGGTTTCCTTCAGTTAATGACCCTCAAAACATATGCTCTTAAATTCATGACATGGTCTCTATTAAGCTTCCGCAGTTTAATCTAATTGCATTATATATAATGCACTTTTACAATTGAATATAATGACACTATTGAATATTGTTGAACAATTGAATATAATTGCAAATATTTCAGTTTCCCGAAGCCAAATCGTTTCTTGTTAATTCATCCATCGAAGAAATATAAAAAAATTCTACTTTATTTTCAAAACTTTTTTCACAACAGTTTTGTTTATCAATCAAAATTATGGTGAAGTAAATAGAAAGAGGTCTCTGTCTGGTTAAGGGATCCTATCTCGCTACCGAAGACATTTTTATGACACCCATCCTATCATTTGAATTTACATTAACATAGCAGCAATGGAGAAAATATAGCAGATTTACAATTAGTTTTAAGCTCGAAACAAAAGTATATTTCAAATATAACAGTCTTTAAAATTAAATTTAACAAAATATAAAAGTTTTAACCTTAGTTTGTTTCGGGCATTCAACTTCGAATCCAAGCATGTGCTTCCTTCAAAATCCGAGAGAAATCTAGTCTTTTATAATGAATTAAGCATTTAGGTTGGGGGGGGGGCAGTAAAAGACAGAGAGAGGGGAAGAGGATGAAAGAGAGAGAGAGAGAGAGAGAGAGAGAGAGAAGAGAGAGAGAGAAGGGAGGAAGTCTGGTTAAGGGATCCTATCTCGCTACCGAAGACATTTTTATGACACCCATGGAAGCCAACACATGGACATGCAAGTGTGGGGCGCCCAGCAAGGACCTACATTGACCAAATATGCGAGGATACTGGATGCTCCGCAGAGGACCTCCCAGGTGCAATGAGTGATAGGGAAGGTTGGCAAGAGATTGTCATGGATATCCGTGCTAATTGCGCGACATGATGATGATGATGAAATAGAAAGGGAATTTTTAAAATATTCCATGAAAACAAATGTTTTTTCTGTCATCCCCACAACTTCTTAACACCTTTGCTATTAATGTCCAAAATAAAAAAATATAAATGCCGATAGGTTTGTCTAAAGCTAAAATGTAAAGAGTTGGTTGATACCTAAGTAGAGCAAATAATGATATTAATACTAATGAGTCAGGTATATATAAATATTTCACAGACGCTGCCACTGTCGATAACAACAGAGAGAAAGAAGCCGGTAAACAGTAATAACATTTGACAAAGGGTATCTAACGAACCTGAAAATTTATGACAAAAAATAATTAAAAAATAAGTGAATCCAATACTCCATAATATCGAGTTCATTCATTTATACATTTTTAATGCTTCATAATAACGCCCAATTAAAAAAAATTTTTTTTAAATATATATATTATTATATATATATATATATATATATATATGAGAAGAAAATATTTTAAAAATATAACAAACACATGATGTTATGATCAGGAAACAATTTTTTGTGTCAATACTTAAGTTTCGGTATATTTTACCATCTTCAGGACACTGTTAAGTAATGTTTATGTGAGGGACAAAATGAAAGATGTTAAGTGTATAGTGAATGTGTGAATATGATGTTATTAACCGTTAATTTTTATATGCGCGTTTGTTTAATTTTCTCACCGTATTTCCATATATATATATATATATATATATATATATATATATATATATATATACGAGATGTTATGAAAATTTTCAAGTGACATCTAAACAGTACATGAATTTAATTTTGATATGGATTTTTGCTGGTTTCATCTACGATCATTATATTTTGTGTACAAACAATATGTAGTGACCTTCTTCGATAGAGAAGCTGGAAACCAGGTGTTAGGATAAGTAAATCTTTTCTGGGGCAAATTCACCGAACGTACGAATACTAACTCTGAGTCTCTCTCTGAGTCTCTCTCTGAGTCTCTCTCTCTCTCTCTCTCTCTCTCTCTCTCTCTCTCTCTCTCTCTCTCTCTCTCTCTCCTCTCTGTGTGTGGTTGTGTGTGGTGTGTGTGTGTGTGACTGTATGTGTATGTTTATGTGACTGTGCAGCCATATACGACTGTCTTTTTGTGTGTGATTCTAAATAAGTGACTTCAGAGAGTTCTCGGATAGAGAGAGAGAGAGAGAGAGAGAGAGAGAGAGAGAGAGAGAGAGAGAGAGAGAGAGAGAGAGAGAGAGAGAGACTTGAGGCCTTCTAGGTTAGGAGATCTTACTTGCTTCTTTTTCTGCTTTACTGCTTCCGCTAACATCTTGCTATCTTGTCTAGTTGTTTCCTTTTTTTCTTCTTCTTCTTCTCTGGTCGCCATTTTGTTGTCTAGTTGGGTTCTTTTAACTAAGGGTTTCTTTTGGGCTTATTCAGTCATTGCAATTAATGTTCGGTCGAATCTAAAATCTAAATCTAGTCACGTGTTTCTCGTGACGTGTTCTCCCGTGATCAGGGTGGGTATAACCAACCTGGTAGATTTCCACTCCCAGATCTCAACGCAAACAGCCCTTTATTCAGCTACAGGGTTTATCAAAAGTGCATGACTCCATGAATTGTGACAGCAGGCCCGGGTGATAAATGAAAAAGAAAATGAATCTAGTGTATTTAACCCTACCATTATATATTTAGTTATATTTAGTTATATCAGTAAATGGTTAGGTTAATTATTAATTTAACAGATAAATTATTTATTTTTAAAACATAATTTCCGTCTTAATAGTATAGGAATACTAGCAGCACCTGTGGATATACCCCAGTATGATAATCTAATCATTGCAGCGTTTGATGTTTTTACTTAAGAGCTATTGCCAAAATAGTTCTATAAGTAAAAAGTATAATAATATTGATTTAACTCTCTCACTATTTTTTCTTGTTTTTCCTTCTTTCCATATTTTGATAATGTTCGATTGAAACAGATTAGCGGTATCGCTTCCGCGCGCTCATCCTTCTCTCTATCTTTCTTCTACTCTTTTTCTTTCTTTCTTTCTTTCTTTCTTTCTTATTATATTTTCTGTCTAGCATTTTCTTATTCCTCCCCTTTCATTCTTTATAATAAACGCAGAATGGTCCATTACTAAGCTGAGCTGACGACACTCATAAGAAATAAGTATTCGGTAGATAAGCAACACCAGATAATCAGAACTTGCATTTTCACATGTCATTTTGGACAATTTGAACATTCTTCATTTTAACCAAAGCGTGTGGCATGATCATAACGGTCGGAAGATTAAAGAACAAGTGTATTGATATTATGATAGATATGAATTGTTGTCATTTTGACAAATCAAGAGCCCTCAACAGCAGCTAGCTCAACTGCCACCTTATAATTTTTCTTTGTAGCAGGGTTTACATTTTTACATTTCATCTTGTATGATTTAGACGGTTTCATTTTTAACCAGAGGGTTGATAACGCTCGGAAGATTAAGGAACAAGAGTATTGATATTTAATAGGGAATATTAATCGATTCAGTTTGTATGATGTCAATTTTTGATCAGTATTAAAGGGAGTTAATCAAGTCTATGTTAACCCGAAACTGTTGCTGGCAATAAAATCGGACTATACGACCTTTAGGCACCCCTTTTTGATCCGATTAAGAAAGGACATGTTTCTCATTTACACCGTCAATATCCGGTTGTTTTAACAGACAATTTTTAGATTTAAAAAAAATTATTAAACTAACCCCTAACCCTAACCCCTAACCTAGTCATTAGAGAAATCAGGATTTAATACTTTACTAAAGGGGTCGGTTTAGCTCAGTCGGTTGAACACCCGCATTAGAATCGCAAGTATCTGAGTTCGAGACCAGTCCCTGCCAACTCAGCATATGAGTAGCACATAATGGGTAATCTGATATGTCGGTAAAGAGGGGAGCTGGCGGTAGGTGTGGCACCCAACCTCAGAAAAAAATACTCCCTAGTCTAGCTCTAGCGAAAAGAGGTTAGACTCCCTAGCTGTCCAGCTGATACCGACAGTAGATTACTCTGCCAACTCTGCTTACTTTTTTATTTTACCAGCAAGAAGTATGAGAGGTGATTTTATTGAAACTTTCAAAATAATGAAATGAAATTACTAATTATGGTAACTACGTTTTGCTTTTAATATTTCTCCATGAACTGGAAATGTACAGTCAAGTTAGATTTTTAAAAATATGTATTGAATATTATATGACATTTCTGCTGGGTCAAAATTACCATTATATATATATATATATATATATATATATATATATATATATATATATATAAACAGGGATGAGTTTAGCCTAAGAGAGGATCAAGCAAAAACTGGCTTGGTTAAACCCATAAAAATGGGGCATCAGAAAAATGACTAAGGGTACCACTGCAATTTTTTTTAGGATTGGCAAAATGTATGTTTTTTTTATTTGTAAAAAGTAATATTAACACAAAATGTGTTTCAAAAATTGATGAAAATAAACAGAAAGCTTTAAAATCAAACATTTTTATTCACAAATAACAGATTATGATGACTACTATGACAGAAACTACAAATAACTGATTATAATCGATCCATTTCAATTATAGATCATTTCTTTTAAAAAAATTCGAGTAAATAAACACTAAACGTTTTGTAGAACAAATATCCTGGTTAATTTATTTCGTTAATTAGACAAGCAGACTGAACGGACAAATCGATACATCCCACCTACGAAAAGAAAAACGAATAAAATCTTATATGAATATATTTTCTGGTTATAAAGTGATTAAAATAAAATTACAACTAAAGAAAACAGAATTTAGAAAATAATCTTAAAAAAAGACTAATAAAACCAATTAATTAGGTAAATAAATATCATTATATCTTTAATTCACTTATCAAGTTCAAAAATAGTTTTTCAAAGGTTCTGATATGTACAAGGTGTGTCCAAAATGTATCGAGATTTTTTGTACTTTTTTAACACACCTTGTATTCTGAAAAAAAAAAATGTTCCATTCCTTGTATATTCAATTAATTGGATGTTTTTACTAGTAGAATAATATATTTTTGTAAGAAATTGCCGAATCAGATGAAAAAAAAAAAAACAAAAAAAAAACGATTACGTATACATTTTTTAGATTAATTTGAACGATTTAAATTATGGAAAATACCCATTAATTTTCTGGAGGCGCTGACCTTTCGCTGACCTTTCTTTGGGTGTTCTCTGATTAGTAAATCCAATCGTGAGAAAGGGTTAGTAGAGTTCGAAATTGAGAGTTAGTTGGGTGACCGAGGAGACCGGACGCAAAATGGCATTTTTTTTTCTGTGAGCGATTTCTCTCTACGTTTATAAGCTGGGAACTTGGGTAAAAAAAACCTCTAAAGAATAAACCAAGTCTTGTGTTAATTTATAAAAAGACGAACAGACACAAAGATAGAAAAATATCCAACTCTAACCATCACACCACGATGGGAGGCCCTTTCAAATGTCTGAATTATATTTTAGTTTAATAATAGAAATTAAAAACTTTCCAGACAAAACGATATTTTAGTTTTATTGCATTTTCTATTTATCTATTCAAAGCGGATTTTTCTCCGATTGTATTTGGTTTTTATTATTGTTTCATAGATTTAATTTCTTCTGAGATTTATTTTCATTGAAATGGAAGTATTAAAGATATATAAGAAAATAAGATAAATATTTTATCGAGATTTCTCACAATAAAATTTATTTGAAGAGGTTGCTTGATTTTTAAATATTTCACCAAATATTTCTTAGAAAATAAAAAGTTCCTAAAAACCTATTCATAAATAAATAAGTACTGACATTTTTATTGAAATTTATAAAATAGATTTTGTTGAAATAAATAAGACAGTGATGAGTCTGTTCAGTACTTATATGGACGTACACTCAAGAACTGCAAGTAACGTTAACAATATGAGGTCTGTGAACCAAACAGAGATAAGCTTAGTAAAATATGTTAAGGCAGTGAAGGGTCTGTTCAGTACTTAGATGGGTAACCACAAAAGAACAGCCGGTACCGTAACAAATTGAAGGCCTGTGTCCCAAACAGAGATAAGCTGAGTAAATAAGTTAAGGTAGTGATGGTTCTGTTCAGTACTTAGATGGGTAACCAGGAAGGAACAGCTGGTACCGTAACAAATGGGAGGCCTGTGTCCCAAACAGAGATAAGCTTAGTAAATAAGTTAAGGCAGTGATGGTTCTGTTCAGTACTTAGATGAGTAACCAGGAAGGAACAGCTGGTACCGTAACAAATGGGAGGCCTGTGTCCCAAACAGAGATAAGATTAGTAATATAGTTAAGGCAGTGATGGTTCTGTTCAGTACTTAGATGGGATAAATTCTTACCAACGACGGGGAAGGAATCAGGCATCCGGCTACCACTTAAACAAGATTGCCTTAGCGCCTGTTCCCAAATGAGAGATATATCCAAGCCTTAGTAATACAATAGTAACTCGTTAATTAGTCGCTCGTGCAGTGATGGTTTTGTTCAGACAGGAACCATACTTAGATGCGGTAAACGAACCACCACAGACCACAGCTCCGTAATTTACCTTGTTAAACTAAACATGGGTGGAGCCGGTCCCAACCAGAAGATAGATTAGTAAACTAAGTTATGCAGGTATGATTCTGTCTCATACCCTTAGTAGTTTGGGTTAACCGAGCGAACCAAAAGAACAGCTGGTGCCGTAACAAAGTGGAGGCCCCCCTGATTGGCCATAACAGAGGATACCTTAGCGCTAAAGTTATATATATAAGTTACAGGCAGTAGCACAAAAAGCGGAAAGCCGGCCGGCGCCTAGGTGCGTGCTGTTCAGTACCTTAAGATGGGAAAAAAGCACTACCAGAACAGCTTGTATCAGTAAAAAATGGAGGCTGGTGTGCCTCCCGAACCAGAGATTATAGCTTAGTAATCTGTTCTCCTGGTAGGTCGTCTGCATAATATCTAAACGTATCCCTCGACTCGCAGAGCTGGTGTGTCGCCCTTGAAAAACTTTAAAACTCTCTGACACCCGCGAGGTTATTACAGTCTGAGTAGAGAGTCTCTTGAGGAAGAAGAATCAGATAACACAATTTCACACAGCCCATATTCAATGCATCATTTTGTTCCCAGGTCCCCTCTGACCCGGAGTGGAATAAGTAACTGTTACGGAATCCGCCTCCCATTTAGGGTTAAAGTAGGAATTAGAATGTGGTTGAAATAAATATAATTTGAGTCTCCACCAGTTAAAGCCAATGATACTTAATTCAAAATACTTAATTCGGCATTAATATGAAACCCACTCACTGTGTTGTGATATTCCCCGATAGATAACATACAATCAAACAGAACAAATCAGATGGTTAAATAACAATGTTCGTTCTATCTAATTTCTACGTAATCAGCGATTTATCATAGGATAGAAAAAGAATCGTAAAAGAAGATGTTTTAAATTGACAATTCGTCTGACATTTAACAATCAACGCTTGTGAAGTACGTTAAAAAAAACAAAAAATTTTCTCTGACATTTCGAAATAAATCGCTCAGCATACACTTATACCCAGAACCTATCGACTTCACTGTCTAAAATAAAAATTAAAAAGTTAACTAATGTTCTACATAAAAATGTCGTAAAAAGAATTCGATCAGTTACAACTTTGACATCAACGAAAATACCAAATTATTAGTTTCTTTGAATTGTTATTTGAATTAAATGTTTTGTGTTTTTTAGTATAAAGAGAGCAGCCCCTGAAAATAAAAGTTTTCATGCTATATTCTGCATGGACTTGACATACAGACGATATTCAATTATTAATACAATTATCTTAGTAGATTAATAAAGGATTCGCTTGTTAGGAAACTTTCTATTTGTATATCTTCTTACATGAATAATATTTGAGTGATTAATTATATCTAAAAATCAAGAGCGTCCACCCACCGCGGCGTAAGTATCTTATCCAGATAAGTTTATGAGTGATGAGAGATGATTTAAAATCATTATTAAAGCCACTTAAGCGAAATTAAATAAGAACGATCACAAATAAAAAGTATACACTTTTATTTTTAAATTATAGCTTTAATACCGTTCGTAAATATAAAAATCATTCCATAGGATGATTTGTAAGACGTTGGCGAATTAAGTTCAATATATTAAGAGCTATCAATAACACCGTATATCAAAAAGTATTAAATTTATATAAACTACGTTTTTTGCATTATACAACAAAATATGTGAAACAAAATATCACCCCACAACTTATATTATGTAAACCTTTATCCATTCTTAGTGATATAATAGAGAAAATCATCAGTTGACAGGTATCTAATATGGACGACAATAATAACATAGGGCCTTGTATTCTTGAAGTAAAATTTCTATACTCAAGACATCGTATCATGAGTAATATTCATTCTAATTCAGATAGTTGACTATAAATTAAATACTCCATTGATAAACTTACGCTATATCCTTAGGGTATTAGTGACGTAAACAGTGAACGTAAAGTTCGCCGTTACAGACGAGACAGGCAGCGAGAATCTCCTAAAGAAATAAGAAAATTGCTTTTTAACACAGCAAGGTCAACCCGTACAAAGAACGCAAATTCTATTCAATTCGAGTCATTACTTGATATAGCCAACTTGAGCAAGCCCGTCTTTTCCTGAAACAGAGGGCCCAGGTGTGCATCAGGACCAATGTCATAAAATTAATATGCAGTCGAATCACCCAGAGATACCTCTCCACGGCTAATTTACCTGCCCGCCCTTGATTAGGAAAAGGGGCTATGGGCTGGTTTATAACTCAGCGCCTGATATATCCCGCACCCACTTATTGATGGTATAGCAGCCCGATCCGGGATAACGACGAAATCATATTACTTTTGTGCCTACCACATCTTCAGAGCTTATCGGCATAATAAGTGTGGCCCTCTGAGTCTTATCCACAAGGTCTGAGGCGCCGTTTTGTCACTTTGTTGGCAAATGTAAATGTAGAATACCCCTTCTTAAAAATCGCGTCTGCGAATATGTGTATTTGGAGTCTATAGATAATGTATCACTCATCCGATGACTCTTTTTAGAGAGTGAGTAGTGTTATAAGTTCAAGATTAATAATTATCTTTTTACATGATTCGAGACTATTCACAATTAACTCTTCAAAGTAAAAATATCAATTAATATATTACATAGTTAAGTAGTTCGTATGTTTTCTACCCAGCGACCCATAATTATTTTTATCGAGTAAAATTCACTGTATTATTATCGTTTCTAAATTCCATTATCCGATTTTTGCGAAGATATAACGCATTGTAAAATTGCCTTATCCAATTGCAAATAATAGTGAAATTATATCATATAATAACTTTAATTCAAGCAATGCTTCTAAAATAAAAGCATTCTCAAAACTTTAGAAGATCAATATTATAGTATATATTTATATATATTATATATATTGTTTATATAAAATCCACTTGTGTGTGTCCGTAGATGATTAATTTCACCAATTATAATACCAAGGGGTATATCCTACAGGTCCGCTGCTATTATATCATTAATGTCATAGATTCAGAAATCTTCGTCATTCATACTGTGTTTGTTTGGAGCAATAACAAAGATTCAGGATGATTGTCGCTTTAAAATTTATTTACATCATTTTTGATCTCAATATCAGAAACCCTCATCATGAATACCAAGAGCCCCAACAATGTTAAACCTGGCATTTGTGCGTCCGGTCTCTCTCCGTCACCGCTAACTCTCATTTTCCGATACCAATCATACACATCTAGAAAATTTACACAACCCTCAGTCTTATCAAGGCTCACTCCGCAGCCTCATCGCGAGCTGTCCTCTAGATACCTGTCTTCATGTGGGTCCCTTGATCGTACATGTTGGAAGTTGACAACTGGTATAACTTTGTTTATCGATCAATCTGACATTCAGTAGCGGAGCCGAACCAACACTACACGAATCGTCGCTCACGGCTCTGTATAGTACGTCCAGTCCCGCGAATGTTGGTATCAGACACGGCTTTCCCTAATACTGACACTAAACTTCGCCCACAGTGTGTCTGAGGATACCATTTTGTTCCCTACGACTGCCACCCTCATCAAACGGATATCCTGTCATGTAGTAATATCTAGCCTGTTCAATACGTAGGAATTTGCCTTTCCGTGTGTGGATACTGTATGGTTTGCATTACGAATCGAGAAATCATATTCTAACATAATGACCACCACTTTAAAGATCAATACTTATATGCACGATGTTATGCATGTCCAAAGGATGGTCACTGTTCACCTCACTACCGGCTGGTCAAGTCACTCGTTATGCTGTTCTGTGGTCATTCCTTATCACAAGTCCCGCAGAGATGCTGGCCAAATTGAGTCCCTTATCTAATAACAAGCACTATGATGAATGTCGTTGTACGGAGAAAGGTACAGGACAATTAATGAATAACTCTCTATATCGATTCTGCTCATTCATCTGATTTTCTCTTCCCAAGATTATTTTATATTTGATTCCTCCTGACCTTATATTATCAATTTCTACTTTAAGGTCGTGCACAAGAAACGATAAGTCGAATCCAAAGTTAGGTCAAACCAAAGTCTGGCAAGAAGCTTTCTGACGTACCCCCCGTGACGTCGTGCGTATAGCTCTTCGGGTATCCATTGCCCCGCCGCTTACATTCATACAATGAAATCCTGCGACCACGGCTATGCTGAACTGCTGTATCTATTCGTGCCTTACCTGTTTGTACCGCCCAGTGTAACCACGTTGACAGTGCACCAGTGTCTGCTCTACGTTAGCTACTCGAGTTACGCGCTCAAGTTCTTCATTCTCTACATTTTCAGCGGGAACTTATTCGGAAAGTGCTTTTGAGAGAATTATTCTGCTGTTTTCACCGTGGAATGGCAACAAAGAGACTACGTCAGACAGGAACGGACACACAAGCGGGTCTGAAAGTGCGAGCAGAGGAAATATATTTCAGATTGGTCATAATATTACTTATAAAAAAAATTTACTCAAATAAGGAACAAAAAAAGATAAAAGGAGATGAGAGAGATGAGATGAAGAAAAGAGCAGAAAAAAAAGCCAACTAAAAATGATCAAATGATCGAAAGAAATTGGAGACTTTCTACCAACAAAACAAAATCCACACAAAAGAAAAACTAATATATTTATAAATTGTTATTGATTGATAATATGATAAAAAAAAGACAACAAAAATGTTATACACAATGCATGAGCTATCCATAATGAAAAATCGAACATATCCACATAACAATACAAATAACCCTGTTGAGAACAGCACACACAAACAAAAACACAAACAAACAACGGTGGAACATATACACGAATACTCCTCACAAACCACAGAAGCACACACATATCACAGCACACATACAATACAACGCAGACACACACGCACACACATTAATCATATAATAAAATTACTGATGACCAAAAGATATTATCCCTTTATGTAACAAGTACCATTATCAGAGTATTATAATTGTTGTAGACAATTGTTTGATTTGAGGAACCCATCAACATCATTATAGTTAACTATATAAATAATATACACCTTACTATTATTATATGAAACTTGATTAATAGTATTAAAATAGATAAAATATAAAATCTTGAGCACTCTATTGTGCCCCCTCCCATCCTGTTAACCTAATTCACGTTATAATTTAAGATTGTGTGATGTTTTAAGTTTTAGAAAAAGATGTCTTATTTTTAAAATAGTAATTATATTAAAGATATATTTTATATCTTAAAATTCTGTTTACCCTATAGTTACTAATAGTATTGAATATGTTTATAAATTATTTAAATCACCAATATTTAAATAACCAGAAATTATACATTCATCATACTAAACAAGACTATCATAGACACACATACACATCATCAGATATTATGCTATATATAGTGTATTATTATCTATTCCTTCGCGCGAGTTTAAACGATTTGTATGGATTATGAGTCAATTATTAATACTTATAAATTATATTTTGAGTATACTACTAGTTCAGTATATGATCGCTTTGTCTAATTTATAATTCCACGAATATAATAAATATAAAATGTCACACCAGATATCACAACAACACAAAAAATTGCTTAAATAGTTTTTAGCGTTTTTAACAGATAATCAGAGTGGAAAAATGCCTAAAAAAGGATAAAACACGTGAATAAAGTAGCATGATAAATCTTTCGTAAATCTTAACTCGGATATTCGGTATAAGACAGAACATATGATTGACTAAATATAAGAAATGATGCGTTACGAATTGAAATGTGATTACGTAATATATTATTTAATTAATATTATACAATATAGATATTATATATATTATAATAATTTTATAGTATATTATAAGATTATTCTGAGTGTTTATCTGTATGTATTGTATAATGTTACAATATTCCATGGAATAGTTATCACGCACATATAGAGCCTCTAAAATATTCTGATTATCTGGAAATGTGAAATTTTAAGGTTGAAAAATCTTCTTGATAATCTAGCCTTAAACTACCCCATATAGCACTTGAAGAACTCGGGCACTAATTTATACATACTGGCAAACTTAAACAATTATATAGTATATTAGTGATATATTATATATATAAGACATTATTATATATAATAGTGAAATATTGATATATTAATTGAGTTAATCGATTGTGTAAACGATATATATTATACCAAGCATAATTTTTCAATTAATATTTATTGATATACTAAAATATATATATTATTTTAGTATGTAATATATATATAAATATTCATTACTTATATTATAATTATTATTAAATAATACGATAAATATACGGTTGCGGAGAAATGAAGTCAACGTCTTTCACTAAACTGACAGTTATTGCTCCTATGCCATATCACCACCAATATCCATGATCATAAATACACCCTTAAGTCATGTGATATTTTGGTTGAAAAGTGCCCTCTCTGTACATATAAATAAGACTAACTTATATAATATATTATTATTATAAATAAATATAAATATTCATATTAGTAGTACCTTAAATTCCAAATATATTAATTATATTAAAATTTGATCCCGTGCGCATAGTTAATGATGGAACCACGTATTGAAATTCATACAGAATGTGTCTGGCAAAATATGGTGTGAGAAAAAAAATTAAGTATACGCTATGCTATCTTTACTTGAGTTTATACTGCTACCAGTCTCTAAGTTCTAGCTGGTGCGAGTTTCCTACTTTTGTTCTTCTTCCTCTTGAACAGATCACATACGTGTTCGAATATAGACTTCCCTTCACAAATCTTCGATGCTCATCTAACAAGTTAAATATCTCGCCAGAAATTGTAACAAAAAACCCTATTATGTATAAAATTATAACGAATTTCTAACTAACATTACAAGATTAAAATTGTCCAAAATATTAATGTATATATAATAGGGTAACAAATATATATTTACTAAATCACAATATAATATTAATCTATTTGGTCTCAACTGAGTACGGAACTCACATAGTGAGAACTACCCCAGCCAAGCAAGAATCAAACCTGTCCAAGTAAGGGAGTGATCATAATAGATGCCATATTTAATATAACAATAATACAATAGATTGAGTGTTCACTTCGCACTTAATGGCTAAATGTCTTATTACATTTTACGAGAAAGTAAGTTCCTATTACTGATGAAACCTACATTGTTAAATAACCTACAAAAACTAAATATAGAAATTAATTTAATCAATAAATCTCAATCATGGTTTTCTTGTTGAACTCTAGAACTCCTCTGTCTAAATTCTCAAGCGTCCTGTCATGGTTGTAGAATTCCAAGAAGCCTTCCCACAGAACTTAAATGAACTAAACCTTTATTTTATTATGATCCAAAAAAGTCGCAATAATTCAAAATATCAATCAAGCTCACATTAAAAAATTCAATTAATGCCAAAATATTGTTAAGATGTTAAATTAACTGCCTTAATACAGACGTTAAAATAATAAGTTATCAATGTTCAATACGTATAAAAAGAAATTTATAGTATCCAAACATTTTTAAATTTAAAAATAACTACGAAAATATATCACTCCTCCGAGGTGCAATTATTTTTTAGTATAATTTTATAAGATAAAATACTTATAATAAATAGAAAAGAGTACTAAATAGAGAATACTGCTAACACACTGTTCGGATAAAAAAGATTGCGAACAGATTTCGGGGGAGGTGAGGCGGTATGATTTGAAAAATAGAACACTTGAAACTATACGTCTTCCATTTATTTGTCTCCGTACTCCCGTCTTTCATGGTAATTTTTTCAACTAATTAAACTGCTTTAAGTTAAAAATAGGAAGTAAAAGGAATGATTATAAAAGTAATTCTTCAAAAGTTAAGGATTGCGTTTTTAAGATCTTATAGAAGGAAGTTTATGCTCATATTTAATAAAGAAAAACCAAACAATTAGAACACTCGAATAACCACTGAAGCATATATTTAATCTAAAACAGACTTTGGATCCTAAGGATCAATCCATGCAAATTAGCCTTCCCATGTCACACTGTGAGAACCTGCTAAATTTTCTAGGTTTTAAAATCCATATAAACTACAATCTGCATTTGTTTATTGCGAGTCGTATATATGGTAGTCAATAACAGGTCTCTTAATGAGCGGTTAGCTAATTTTTTATAATTTTATCCCAGGTTAAAAATAAGAAAGTAAAAATCATTGAAAGAGTTAATGGATGCTACAAAAACTACAAGGAATCCGTGACTTATACTGAGAGATAGTTCTCGCAGGTTCCACAGCTACCATGACTAAACCACAATCCCAAAAGTCCTATAATAAGATAACATTAATGTACAGAATGTAAAGATTGCATCCATTTATTTGCAAGATGCATTCTTGAGGGGACGGTTTAGCTACAAAATCAGTAAGGAAAAATGTCCTTCGGTATGGAAATTAAATTTAATTCATTCAACTCTATTATCATCAAGATTATTTCAAAAGTCATTTACGCTTTTTTTTACTATAAATCATTTATTAAAAATTTTAGCAACCCAAAAATTTTCATCTTAGGCTTTGGAGGAAGAAAGATAGTAAAAACAATTATAGCGTGTGATAAGTTATGCTCTAGTGAATATTGATAAGATGTGCTGCGTTTATAAAATAGAAAGAGAAAACAGATAAAGTTGAAAGATAAGACGAATAAAATGTTCCTCTTATCAAGTCCGGCAAGTGGCAGAGACCTAGGTTTACGAAACTAGCCATTCTATAAGAATCTAATTATCTTGGTTGTTCGAAAAATTCTATATTGCCTGACGAGTGTTACTGAATTCTAACTATATATCACCAGAGGGATATTCTGATAAATAGTCATATACAGTTGAAGCGAATCCCAGCATAAGTTTATTGCTAACGAGAAAAGGTAGAATATATAAATACCGAATAAATAAACCTAATGCTAGGGGGGGGAGTTAGGTGTTCTAGGGTTTTAGGTTTGTATGAGAATTTGACAAAGAAAAATGTTATCTAATATTAATTTTTTTAAATCAGATTACTATAGATTTAAAATAAGTTCTATACTAAAATATGAATAGATGCTCGATAGATTAAACTAACATTTTCAGAGAACTATATTTACTGGAATCGTTGTGTATAAAATTTGGGCTTAAAGGCTAAGTGAGCATCTTCTTCTGGATGTCTCTCAAAAGTTTCGTGGTTAAATCAAACAATGGCAGAGGGTGTTGCCAAAAAGAGGGATGTATCTAGTATCATTGTCCAAAATATAGAAACCTGAGTTTTTTTAATAAAATATAGTATTGAGTTATCGAGATCACCTCAATTTCAACCAATACAAAAGAGATATATAAAATTCGTAGTGGTATAACTTTGATATCTAATGAGACCCTTAGATTTAAATCCTCTACAACCCTTTTAGAATTAACGATCAAAAAAAAATATGTTGAATCTAAACATACAGATTGTACCACACTTCAGTAGGCGACAAGTCGGTCGATATTTTTTCTTAGAAATAATTCTAAACAAGAAGAATTGCGCCTTACCTCAAATATTTTATCGAGATTATTATGCCCAAATGAAGTTTTAATCAGTCCCAGATCTCTGCGAGATCTCTATAACACCTATAAAATGCAACACCTTCCGTAGTATATACTTCGCAGTTATCGTTAGAAATGTCATCCCAATCCGCTCGACAGGGTTAGGGAGAAATCACAATTTATTATTGGATACCTTCATGATGCTATAATCAGATTTATTTACATATTCTTTATTCTGCAAGTTTTATTTTTATATAGAAAAGGGAGGTGGATGACAATACCCCTGATAGCCTAAAACTAAATAAGAATTAAAAGACATGATCTATTTGACCAGATAAAAAGTGGGATTCGCTACACAGTGATTAATCCTGATGCCATATGCCTAGGTGTTGTAAGGTCTTGGATTTGTCAGATGACAACAAAATCTACTACTAATCATATTCCAATACACTGTTCTTTAATCCTCCGCCGTTGATGAATCAATCCACACCGCTGTGCGAGTTACAAGTAGGAAGTATGACCTTGGTGGATATAATCACTGCAAAAAAAATATCTTCTATCAGCGAACCTACAAAAATAAACTGGAGAGACTTCTATGATGTAGTTTTATGAATATATTACATTAGCAACCTCGATGATCACTCTTTGAGCTGTGCTGTAGTGTGTCTCCTGTAAACGTAGCTAACTTTATTCTTCGTACTGAATACCTAAAGCCCACGATCAGAGCGTCTTAAATACAAGTTGTTTTTACATTTATCCACTCGACTTGTGTAAGGCAACATGAACTGCGACAAGCTTCCGAAGACTATTAAAGTAGATTTGCTCGAAGATGCATAAATTGTTATACATTTTTTTCTTTACTATGGTCGGAATGTCTATTAATAACAATGAGAAGGAGACTCAAGATTAGGTGTTAGATGGATGTTAAGTTAAACATAAAAAAGAAGCAAAGTCCGAGGTAGGGTAAAAAGAGAACACAAGTGTATTTACATAAGGGACCTCTAAGACGGCGAGCAATTCCGCATAAAACGGTTATACAGTACACAACCTTTTCTACTCGCGTGACCTACTTATACTTAATAGGATAGAGAAACCGATTATATATCAGTACAGCACTGTTAGAACGCCAGGTACAACACAATAATGAAAGTAGAGCATAGCGAAAATTACTCGAAACTTTATATTATATTGAATAGCATACAAAAGAAGTAACTAGTAGCAATATGAAAGATTAGAATAGGTAACCTATATAACATGTTTCGCCTTCTTATAATAGCTGAAAGTTCTGCAACCTCATGATCGACAAACAGAACGCCCAGCAATAATATAAGCACCCGCTTTAATAGAAAATAAAACCCCACATTTATTTGAAATCACTAGTATGTACAACTATTCCTGTAATACTATGTATACATTATAGAAAAATTGAAGAATTATACGAAAGGTACGGTATAAAAAACAAGAAATTCACGATTTGTTACGTACGAGAAGGAACAATCTAACTGATATATATAATACACACCTCTGCGATTGACGTGATAACCGTTTTACTCTATACTCTCGATGTCTTCTCAACGGAGCGATAATAAACCGATGAAAATTCTGTTAAAGTAAGAAGACCCTATCAAAGAATTACGTCTGCCAATGTTGTATCAGATAGCTTAGTTTGCGTAGCTGCATTAGGTTAAAATACATGGTACCCATCGAGGATAAAATGCGTCGTTATAAGTGTTAGTGCCCCTTTCTTTTACATTATATTCCCTCAATACTATCTCATCACAAGGGAATTATCCGTCTATGACAGATGGATAATCAAACACAATATTGAGGCGACAGTTCATCATGTATATATACATATAAGTGACTACGTACATTAACATCTCTTACCATAAGTGACCATCAGTACTATACTTGTTAAACGCGTTGCACACATGGAGTCTAGAGCAAAAATTAGCTTAGGAAAAAAAAAAAGCTGTGAGCTAGGATGCTGCTAATGACTTTAGACAAAATTGAGAAATAACTTGAAAATGA